>CM073572.1:85441069-85936069 GCA_037074715.1 Magnolia kwangsiensis | reverse complement strand
ACAACAGAAAGAAGCTCAAAAACTCCTGGGAGTCAGTTCGTGAGGTCCAAGGCACCATAAGATTCAACAATCCATATAGACAGGGCTTCGTCTCACTTCTGATTAGCATCCACCGCCATCATTCCATGCTGGTCTGCAAACCCAGAGATCACCTAACTACAGAAAGACTGGCATACAAGAAGTCTTGGTCTTTTAAGGAGCCAAGGTTATTAGAAGGCATTCTGCAGCCGTCGAGACCAAGAGAGAAAGTAGGCAACATTCATCCTATGATCTTCCTTGTCCTTTCCTACGACATTCACAGCCTATATCCCACTTACTTCTATGAGACACTTAAACAACGTTTCAACCACCGTACCATCATATGGAGCCCGAAAGAGTTTAGGACGAGGGGTCTTCTCTCTCCCCGTAACTACTATTTCGAGTGGGCCGCTATAATTTTAGCGAAGTATGCTGGAACTTTATCAAAGAACAATATATTTCATGCTATCGAAGCGACATCATTCCCGTTTTGCAAGGAAGCTTCCATTCTAAAAGCATTTCTCAACTATTGGTGCCCTTCCACTAATTCTTTCCATCTTCTAGAAGGAGAAATAAGCATCACTCTTTGGGATATCCATAAGATCAATGGCCTGCCAATAATCATAAATTCTTTGATGAATTTGTCCCTACCAATGAGGAACTTGCTTTTGTGTCCTCACTTGATTGCATCCCTTCTATTTCAGAGTCGACTACGGAGCTTTTCAGGGAAATGTTTAAGTTCCCAAACATCCACAAAATCCATCCCATGCAATGGCTGGCCCATTTTAGTAGAGCTTTTAAGTAAGAATTCTCTTTTTCCACTTCTTCTTATTGTAGCTTGACATATATATAACTTCACCTTCATCTGCTCATCCTTTCAGGTTCGACGATGGCCATTAACGGGAGCTCGAACGTCTCCAAAGGAATATAAAAAGCCATGCCGAATATTCTAACTATGGAGCTCTGGTAGCATTCATCACATACTGGCTAAGCGTGGTGGTCTTCCCCAGATCAAAATCAGCAGACGCCATCCGCCCCATCTCTGTTAGTCATTTTAGGTGATATGGCTGAAGGAATTAAGTTTTCTCTTGCTCCTCCTGTCCTGTGTTCGATTTACAGAGGCTTTGGAGAGATTGCATGCCATTTGAAGAGCCCATCTGTCAGTTCTGCTTCAACATACATGCCATGGCATTATTTCCTCGGTTGACTTGACGTCTACTTTCCCTGGACCTTTGAAGCACCTTACAAGGCCTATGTTCACCCTTCCTGGGTTCCTCTCTACTTCTTCCAAAAGAGATCTATGGCAAAAAGATTCTATGACTGGGTGAAGGATGCTATAGCTTCTAATGTAAAAATAGACTACTTCCATTTCGATTTGTCTCGTTATACGGAGAAGGTAGACACAAAATCCCTCTCCCCGGAGGAAAGTGAATTTTTTATATCTATCAGATCATGCAGTCTCCCCTCGAGAGAAGGAACTGAATTCTGGCGAGAACCGTATTACCCGAGCCATTTTGCTCACTGGTTCGGCTTTGATCAAGCAGTCCCGAAAGATTGCGGGTTAGTCACCAGAAGGATACGGAGTTACGATACCGACCCATTTAATTGGGCGATGATCTGGAAACAACTATTGGGCCGTGCCAACTCTTCCTTTATAATTCCAAATTACAGTCGTACCCCAAGAGTGTCATATAACTACATGAGATGGTGGGTACACCAATCCTACCTGGTCAAAAAAAAAAACAAATCAACCAGTGAATAAACCTATATGGCTTCCTCCTCCTTTGCTCAAGGGATGTACTTTTGAAAAGGGGGTCGGTTTCATTGTTGAAACAAGTCATGCCCCCTCGGCTGGTCATCGCTATGTATATATCTCCATGGACGAGTCGATGCATGAGATAAAGCCTGACAACACTCTCGAAGGCTGGACAGCATATGGCGACACTTGTGAATTTGAACAAATTCCTCTCTAGCGTCTTTGAAGAGAAGTTGTAGAAGAGGTTATACTTCAGTCAGAGAACATTGTCGATGCTCTGGACTAGTCCTCTCCTTCCACTCATCCTTAGCAACAGCCAATGTCTTCCCCGGTTTGCAGGACTCATCTTTCTCCACAGCAGCCAACTTCTTCCCCAATGACCAGATCCTGAACGCGCTCCCAATCTTCTCCCCAGATAGGGATTATAACTACTGCCTCTCTAGTTGTAACAACCACAGAGGTTGAACCAGTAGATTAGCAATCTCTTCCCTCCAAAGGGAAACACGTTGTTGTTGAGGAATCAAGTGAAGAAAGTTCCAGTGACGAAAGTTCATCTTCTTCATCTGAACGTACTGTTTATGATGTAAGCATAACAGAAGAAGAAGATTAAGATGCTGATTACGAAGAGGGAGAAGTTGATGTCGGTGACAACAATGATATAGCTGTAGAGGAGGCTCCAGCTAATGGGGGGCATATACTCCCAACTGTTGAAGCCATACTTGTGGAAGTTTCGCCTATCGCAGTGGAAGAGGAAGGAGAACTCCTTGATTATGGAGAATACGGACATTCACCATGTAAGATAGTTTTACTATCATTGTTTACTTTTGTTCTCCCTTTCTTTCCTCCTTATCTTACACATTTTATCTCAGGTAATCAAGCCACAAATACAGAGGTAAACAGTGCCTCTCCTATGAATTTATCCCCTATTGTACCAAGAGCTTCACCAAGATTTTTAATTCTTCCGCTATCAGTGATACGCGAGATTGCTTTACCAACAGAGCCTGCTGATTTGCCTACTCTGATCACAGTTGCTTCAAGCACCGAACGTGAAATGGCCTCTCTAGTGGAGCCAACTGTGCTGCTCACCTCTACTACTGTTGTTTCGAGCACTGAAGTTATGGATCCTTTTGCTAAGATGGTAACACCTGAGCCTCCTTTTGCTAGGGAGACTCAACCGCTCGCTATTCAGACATCAGCAGAAAGTATCCCCTTCTATCCACATTTCTTTATATTGCCTGTTCATAAAAATGTTATTATAATTTTGTATTTCTTATTTCTTAACAAGGAATATACCTCAAAGTGGCACATCAAGCTCTAGCTCTATCGGAACTTCATCACACGTGTTATCTTTTAAGAAAATTCCATCATATAAATTGGCATTGATCAAGAATTTTGTATTAGCGATCATCGAAATGTTCAAGGATCCTAATCAATGGTCTAATTTGATTGCTGCTTTGGATGTACTGGATAGTCCCACATGAATAGTCAAAGTTGACGTTTCTCTTGTGCGTAATGCCCTTTTAAGGTTTCATAATTCAATAGCCACTTTGTCCTTAACTGAAACTCTGACTGTCCCACCTGAAAACTTGGAGTATAAGAAACAACTTGCATACTCCAAAGAGAAGGTTTCTCAGCTTGCTCCTATTATGTCTTGCCATGATCAAGAACAATCCTCTTTGCGAGAGCAACTAAGGGCCTTTGCTAATAATGAAGCAATTATCTAGAATCGCATTTCTCTTTTGAAGCAAGAGATTGCGCAATTGGAGAAATAAAGCTCAGAAGAGAGGCTGAATATTGAAAGAGTACAAGAGAAGATAGACTGCATCTTTCATTCTGTTAACTCTGAAAGATCTGGACTGACTAAGAACGAAGAACTGATAGCCTCACTAGAAGAGAAATTGGCCGGTCTCCCTGATCCTGCAAGAATGATTTCAACTGCTCGCCTGGAACATGTTGCTACCCAAGTTAATTTTTAAGAGAATTTACAACAATGCTTAGCAACATTTAGCATTGCAAGGGAATTGTAAGACTATTTTTTTTGCTACTGTAACTATTTTCAAGATTACAAATGATACAAGTTTCTCATGATATTTTGATAATGATGCTTTTATTTACCATACTATTGATATATTATACTACTTTATTTATTATATTATATATTATTTTATTTTTTCTTATATATCCTTTTATGACTTGTTAGCAAAGGATTTTCTAAATGATCCTTGTCTTAGTTGGCGGTACTAAATTTTAATTTAGTCAATCACACATAGTTTAAACTCTTGAATAGTGGAGCGCACACAGTTTAAGCTCTTGAATAGTTGGAGAAAGTAATTTCTTAGACTCTTGTAGGAGTCGGGTCTTACATGATGGTCTCTGTAACTCTTATAAGTTCGCTATACTCCTCACTACCTAGTGAGTTCACAAACCGCAATCCATCACAGGGGCCCAGTGAAGCTATCGAGGCCGTGAACTCGAGTTGGATTTACATACAGGGTTGGCCGCGGTAACTCTCTAGAGTTCACAGAGTGCACAAGGCTACCTTTGGGGTACTAAATCTAGGGCCACCAGTCCATCAATGAGTAGGTTTAGGCCCTTCCTCATGAGTTACTACTGGAATCGATTCTCTAAATCTAAGGGATCTTACACATGGTTGGCCTATCTATGGACATGGCCCAAAGAGCTCACACTGCGGCCTACTTTTTCTTCATTTGTAAGGTCAGGCCCATTCATGGGAGGGCATTTACCTTCGTTCCCCATGACGCTGGTGAAAAGCTATACAAACGGCATTGGTCTTACACGCATGACTAGCCTTCACAGACTTTTGGCCTTTTAGGCTTTTAGTCCTTGGCTTCATCGGCTGCCCGAATGGGTATGCATATGATGGCCTTCAAGGGCTTTTTAGGGCCACTGGCTTCTCATTGCTACCCGAATGGCGAAAATGATAGGTCTTGTGTGTAACTGGTCCCTTTTAAGATTTGGTCCTTTTAGGACTTGGCATTCTTGGGACTTAACTAGAATGCCTTGGATGATTGTTGGTCTTATGCGAAGCTGGCCATATAGGCTTGGCTAGGCTACCTTAAAATGCCTTTAAAGATAATAACGGGCGTGATCGTTGTCGTTGCACTGTGAGAATAATAAACTTCTCTGATTGGGAAAGAGTGATCATCGCTGTTGTGCTGTGAAAACTCTGATTGAGATTGATATGTCACCACATTTACTAATATTTTTAGGAGAACCCATCTTTGATGTTTATAGTATATTGGCATGGTGATGATACTAATTTTGACAGGCTTTTTCAGAGCTTGTTTGATAATGGCGATAGTCACTTTCACTTCTTACTGCTTGTTTGAATCCAGTCTTAACATACTTGCAAACTTCTTCTTTATTCATTCTCTGGATGACGTACAAACCATATAGACATGGTTTTTCTCACCCTTGCCCCCTTTTGATTCAGAATCATTATGCTAGTGATGTTGTGCATCAAAACTAATAACATCTTCAAGGTTGGTATCTGTTTATGAAGCGAATGTTGACCGAAATACTGATACCCTGTCCATTTTGATCTACAACTCTATATGTGTCATTGGAGTATACTTTTATTATATAAGGCCCATCCCATTTAGGCTCAAACTTTCCCCCTGTCCGATGGGTGACCACTATAGGCCTTTTGAGCATCAACACCATATCCCCCTTATTGAAGGAACGATATTTAACATGTTTGTCGAAGGCGGCTAATATTTTGGCTTGATATGATTGAAAACGTTGTTGGGCTACCAGCCGTGTTTCATCAAGTAGATCCAACTCTTTCAGTCTCACCTTTGCATTTGCATCATCTGTTATAGACTGGTGTACCATCACTCTAAGTGAAGCCACCTGTATTTCAATTGGGATCATGGCTTCCATGCCATATACCAGAGAATACAGTGTTGCATTCGTCGATGTCTGGTGAGTTGTTCGATACGCCCACAAAGCTTCTTACAATCTTTCGTCCCAATCACGCTTATTTCTGATCACCATCTTCTTCAGTATTTTGAATATTATTTTATTAAATGCCTTTGCTAATCCATAGCCGGCGGATAGTAAGGTGTTGAAAACGAATGATGAATGTTGTATTTCTGACAGAGCTTTTCCATGCCTCTGTTCATGAAAGGGGTGCCATTGTCTTTAACAATCTTCTTCGAGACACCATGGTGGTATATGATTGCATGACAGATGAAATTAACAACATCCCCTTCTTTAACATTGCGTAAAACAATCGCTTCTGTCCATTTGGAGAAATAATCCGTTGCTGCCAATATATATTGCTTACCTTTGGACGAAGGTGGATTTATGGGTCCAATGACATCTAGCCCCCAAGCTGAAAAGGGCCAAGAGGTGACTGACTGATGTAGGTCCTCTGGAGGGACGTGTTTGACATCCCCATGAATCTGACATTCATGACACCGCTTTGCATAATCAATTGAATCTTTGAACATGGAGGGCCAATAATATCCCATCCAATGTACTCTATGGAATAGATTTCGGCCAGCTTGATGTGCCGCACATTCCCAGAACGTGCTCCTCGTAATGTTTGATTCACCTCCCGCTCATCTAAGTAACGTAACAACATTTCATTGTATGATCTTTTGTATAATACTTCTCTACATATAATGAACCTTTTTGACCGTAGCTTGATCTGTTGTTTCTCTGCTAGTTCTTCTAGCAAGATGTCATATTTGAGATAATCGATGAGAGGTTGGCGCCAATCATTTGTCGTTATCTCTAAACACAATGCAAGAAGTGTTTTAACAGTCTCTTTGATGATTTTTGCAGATGGTAAAAATCTTCTCTCTTTTATGGTTACTTGAAGAGGACTTCGATTTGAGTAGGACAGATGTGACATCCCGAAAATCCGGGGTAGGGTAGAAACCTAACTCCCAAGTTCCAGAACGTCACTTATGAAACATAGATAATGATAAATGCATGTTGTCTGTAGAATGACATTAAACAAGATTGAGACTAAGCCAAAACAACATATCATACTCCAAAGACAGTTAAATTAGCAAGCGGAAGACTGTGATGAATACATAAAATATATAATTAATTATAAATCTCCAGAGTGTGAACATGTTACCAGGTTAATTAAATACATGTATACTTCAAAAATGGAAAGAAAAGAATATACATGAGTGCTCCAAAAGTATAAAATGACAAGTGTCAAGGCGTCTAATCAACCTCCCTGTAATCCCGTCGATCAGAACACGCATAGAGGAGGGATCCTCCTCATCATCATCAAGTCCGGCTCCGCTTCACAAGAAGCCCCATCATCTGAAACTAAAATAGGGACTGGTGGGTGTCCGGAACAGCATCCCATAACGTGGGAGTGAGTAATTAACTCAGTGGAATCATAGAGCAAAGATTAGCATGTTATCAAATTAATCAAATGATAATAGTAAAGAAAACAATCAAATATTCCTAGATACTGTTGTTAATGTATACATGAAATGACATGATGGATGCCCTCACCGACATACTCCCTCATACGGCACCATCTTACGCCCGCAGCATGCTTACGTTCCACAATGCTCCACATCTTCCAGGCACATGCAATGCAATATGGATAATGATTACCGAGTGGTTATTAGTCCTTTTCATATATCCAGATTGGGAAACTAGGGTACCTTCCTTATATCAATCCCAACACAAATCCTGTCTAGGGTCGTCACTCCTAGTAATCTCATACGACGTTAAATTTGTAGGTCGCTGCAAGGGCTGCCAGGGCTGTTGCTCGCACTCGTTGCACCGCTCCCCCATCACCTTATCAATATATGCCTAATGTACTCTTGTCGCTACGGAAGGGTCGTCGCCTCCCGTAGACTCAGAATACGCTCGCGGTCACTACAAAGGGCTCGTCACCTGATCAGTGTAGGCCGACAATAAGAATATAGTGTCCCATACCACCATAATCTGCTCACGAGTCATAGGTGCTCACTGGTCACTACGGGGAGGTTTGTGGTCTCAGCGTAGGCCGAAAGTTCGACCACGGTGTCCCATACCACCATACCTAGCTCATGAGTCTTTATGGATCAAGATACCATGGTTGACAGGGTTTTCAATGGTAAGTTCAGTACCCTAGGTTCAAGTAATTATGACTCATACATGGTGAACATATAATGGCCAGTCGGGTTACTTGACAGGCTCGACTAGTATGAGCGCATCTCAAGCTGAGCGACATGAAGTGCATGAAACACTTCGTGTGGCCTAACCATTGCCGCCAACTCAAAACACGACTCGCGTTCATCGACGCGTCCTTCGTGGCAAATAGAAGCCAACCACGAATTCAATCCATTACCGACTGCCTGGACTAACGTATAGCCCCAAACACATGAATATCAACATCAGTAATCATATGAGAGTAACAGAAATAAAATACAACAATGTAAGCATGTTGACACATGTTATAACATACAACTTAAGCAAATCATCCAACACATGCATTTCATGTATATAATGAAATCAATACATATAGCCAACATGATGGAAATCATTTACATCAGCATATTACTTGAGAATTCAATCTCAAAACTCATTCACAACACCATCTACTCAATACATACTAATACAAACATTTATACAAACACTTAGTCTACACACTTTAGTCTACATAGCGTATGTCGACTCAAAGTGCGCATTAGGGCGAATCTCTTCGCCAAACCGATCATACACGCATTCCTAATATCATAACACGACAAATAGCCATAGCAATTATTTCAGCAAAATACGGACATATACTGTATTTCCTACAAATACCCAAAATGCCCTAAATCTCATTTTTCCCGTACGTATACGAAATGAAAAACGGACAGCATGTTCTACATGTCAAACGGCGTTCTCTTCGACAATCTACTATTAAACGACATTGAAGGCTTTGAAATCAGTCAATCAAAGCGTCTAGAATCCTCACCTTTCGCCTTAGACGTGTATCGATTCGAATAAAACGTATACGCTTCGTCAACGGCGCAACGGCGACCTAATGCACAAGATACGTAAGCTACTTCTCTATTGAATCAAAGGAATCCCTAAATCAGCAAGTGGTTAAGGTTTTCTTACCTAGAAGTGCGTTGAAAATCACCAGAAAAGTAATTTGAATTCGTTGCTTTAGTATGTGCAAAGGATGGAGCAAACAGCAGGAAGTTCTCTCACAAAGTCTCTCACAATCTCTCACTTTCTCTCTCTCTCTCTCTCTCAATCTAGGGTTTCAAGAAAATTCAGATGGGAGAGATATTAGAGGGTTTAAAGCCTTTATATAGGATAAAAACTAACCTAAATAGACTTGGGAACAAGGTATACTTGAGTTATAACCAAATCGGGACTTTTTTTTATCTAAAAGAGTGTTTCGGGAGGTCCCCTGTCCGAACGCGGTCGGACTTAAGCTCATGCCTACTGGATCTTGCTCACACGAAGTTTTCAGTCCGGTAGAGTTCGCAGATCGCATGTGGTGGTCCAGTTTCAGTTCAGCGGTCGTCGTACCTAAATCAGGTCTACAAGTCTCATGATATGAAAGAGAAATTTTTTCTGATCCGAGGGTGAAATTTGCCTAAATTTTGATGGTCAGAACGCTTAATAATAACACGCCAAGACTCGTGTCAGATTTGAATTAAAATTTTAAATCTCTACCCATTTCTCACTCTCTTCACTCCAGGCTCAATGAAATAGCCTCAGAGCATCGGTTAGGCTTGATTTTTGAAATGATTGTCAAGTCCAGCTAAGCGGTCATAACTGTCGAAGATTGTAGACATCGGACTTTCGACGCACGGTCTAAATCAAATACGAAGTTTCAAAGGGTTCCTGAGAATAAACCGGTTTAGAGTTTATTCCAGGATTTTAATGTATTATAGCGTCATTGATTCTACAAGTTTTGGGTCTTGCAGAACCTATTTAAAGCGATCAGGGACAATTTCACAGGTAATCTAGTGTAGCGCTGGCTAATTCACGTTAAATTCTAAAGAATTAGGTTCTACATGATTTCTTTGGCTTTGGAATTGGGTTCTGAGAGCTTACCAAGGTGTTATGGTTAACCCATTGCCTAAGGACGTCTAACCCCAGGTTGGTAAAAATTCAGGGTGTTACAACAGAGCTGCTTCCAGGCTGGCTAAAGCATCTGCCTTCGCATTTTCAGACTGCGGCATGTGTGTAATTTCAACATGATAGAATTGTTCTAGCAACAGTTGCACTTTCCGATAGTACTACAAAAGTTCTTGCTTCCTCACTTCGAACTCAGTTGTCAATTGGTTTGTGATCAACTTAGAATCTCCGAAGATATGCAGCATTTTTATCTTCATTTCTTGGGCCATTTCCATTCCAATAATGAGAGCTCAGTACTCTGCCTCATTATTCATACATGTAGTACCCAACGTAAAAGAGTAAGGTAACAAGTCGCCTTGAGGAGTAATGAATATCACTTCTTCCCCTGCTCTTGATGCTCGAGCAGCGCCATCAAAGTACATCTGCCACAGGTTTTGCGACTCAGCCAACATTATTTGTTCATCTAGAAAGTCCTCATTGATAATTTCATGTTCTGCTGCAGGATGCACTACGAGGAAGTCTGTCACTGCTTGTCCTTTTACTGCCTTTGCCGGTTCATATGTAATGGTATATTTTGAAAGTAACAACATCCATTTGGCCAATTTGCAGCTTACAATCGTCCTAGTCATTAAAAACTTGATAGGGTCTGCCCTTGAGATTAGAGTTATATCATGAGAGAGAAAATAGTGTCTTAACTTCTATACCGCGAATATCAATGCTAGACACTCCTTCTCGATCGACGTATAGTTACATTCTACACCCATTAGCATTTTGCTCAAATAATAAAGAGCAGTTTCTTTTCTGGCTTCATTCACCTTAGCTACCAAAGCCCCTAAAGATCTTTCAGCCATAGATATGTATAGAATTAGAGGTTTCCCTTTTATTGGAGCAGTCAGTACTGGCGGTCGTTTCAGCAAATCTTTGATGGAGTCGAACGTGTTCTAGCAGGCTTGGTCCCACACAAATTCTGTATCTTTCTTCATCAGATGGGAAAACGGTTGACACCTCCCTGCAAGATTCGAAATGAAACGGCGAATGCATGCTAGTTTTCCTTGAAAACTTTTTAATTCCTTCAATGTTTTCGGTTGTGGCATATTTTGAATGGCTTGAATTTTTCCCGGATCAATCTCAATGCCTCTATGCCAGATAACAAAACTAAGGAACTTTCCTGAAGACACTCCAAACGCACACTTAGCTAGATTCATTTTTAACTATTTCCTTCTAAGCCGATGAAAGAATGATGTCAAATATTCGCGATGCTCTTGATGATCTCCCGATCTGACCACTAAGTCATCAACATAGCATTCAATATGCTTGTGCATCATATCTTGAAAAATATTCTGCATTGCCCTCTGATACGTTGCTCTGGCAATTTTAAGACCAAATGGCATGACTTTATAACAATAGATCCCCAATGACGTTCTGAATGTTGTCGCTTCTTCATCTTCAGGTGTCATCCTTATTTGATTATACCCTACGTAACTGTCCATAAAGGACTTGATAGCATACCAGTGGTGCTATGAATCAGTAGCTCCGTTATCAGGAGGGGAAACTCATCTTTCGGACAGGCCTCATTTAGATCTCTAAAGTCCATACACACTCTGACTTGCCCATTTTTCTTTTTCATCAGGATGATGTTTGATATCCATTTGGGATATTTGACTTCCCTGATAAACCCAGCTTTTATTAACTTGGTCAACTTCTTCTTCTATCAGGGGAACCAAGTCTGGATGAAATCTGCTTTGCGCTTGTTTAACCGGTTTTCTCTTTGGAGATGTTTAATCGGTGTATTTCCACTGAAGGTTCTAAGCCCAGCATTTTCGCATATGTCCAAGCGAAGACATCTTTATTGTCTTTGAGGAGTCAAAATATTCCTCAGACTCCTGTGCAGAAAGACCGGCACTGATAAATGTATTTCTTGGTTCCTTTTCTTTGCCTAGATTTACCTCTTACAGGCTATCTATCATTGGCTGCCCCCCGTCTTCTATCTGCTTTGGTGCCATTTCAGGATGTTCAACTGTCTTGGGATCTTCTTCTGATGAGTGGCTAACAGAAACTATATTTACTGATGATTCCGCCCCTAACCCTTGGAACCTTCTTTGCTTTTCTCGACTAATCCCGATAGAAATCTGGATTCCTTTCCCATGATTCAAGCCAGTGGGCTCTTCACAATCAAAGCCCACGTTTTTCATAATTTGTCTGCTTTCTGGACTATATTTTTTGAGATCTTGTGGTGTTAGCCCGCCGTGATACACATTATTCTTAGCCTCTTCCTCGACCCTTGACTCTATCACAGCATAAAATTCTATTGGTTCTTGATACTTTGAGCTAGTCTTGACTTGAAATCTCCCTGGAGCAGTCGGGAATGGTTTATTCCTTTCTACATGCGGCAATGGCATCATGCAATTGAATTGCAAGATTTTTAACTATTCTGGTGACAACAGGGTCAGCGGCAATTTCCTTGGTTATCTCAGGTGTTTTGGTACAAAATAGAATTTCTTCTTTGCTTCAGCAGCCCTGGTTAGCCTTACTTCATCTGCTTCTTCTTTTACTGTATTTATTTGAGTATTAGTTGGGACTTTGCTTTCATCGTTCTTTCTTTCTTCCTTGGTGAACACTTTATAGTAGCTAGTGTCAGCGAAGAAGGATTCGAATTTTGTATATGGCTTTGCATTAGCCATTACTTTATACTGTATTCCATCTTTATAGTACTTGAAGCATTGATGCAGAGTAGAAGGTACATTGTTGTACTGATGTATCCACGACCTTCCCAGAAGGAGATTATATGTCGTCGTGGTGTTTATAAATGGCATACAACGCTAGTAGTCAGCTCTCCTATTTCTAACGCTACTGTAATCTTACCAAGCGCACATTTTCCATCTTGGTTAAAACCTTATATCATCATGCCACTAGGGCGCGGATCCGTACGGCAGTAACCCAACTTACTCAACATCGAGAGTGGCAGAAGATTCACTGCGGACCCATTATCTATCATAATCTTCTTAACTTTCTTCCCTCATATATGACCTTCTATCACTAACGGCCTGTTATGCTCTTCTTCACAAATCAAATCGTCGTTAGAAAAGGAAACAATTGGTAAATAATCCTTCCGTTCATTATCCCTTGTGTGCTCCATCTCTGCTAGAAAATTTTCTCTAACATCATGGTCAGACAATGCCTGCACTAAGCTTCGCTGAAATTCTTCTGATAATTTAAGTGCATCGTAAATGCTAAGTCGAGCCGGGATCCCTTTCAAATGACTCACCACGTTTTAAGTCACCTTCCTCATCTCATCCTTCTTTTCATTCTGATCATCTTTTTCTTGTCTTTCAGTGGCTTCTTTTCTTATGCCCCCTGCCTTCTATTTTGTAGGACTTATTATCTTCTTTCCTGTCTCAAGGTGATCATTAATACCTTCTTTACGGCCTTGTAATCTTTTTCCTCTTTTTCATCTCGAGATCTTTCCCTAATTGTGAGCGTATTCACCATTGCCATGGTACTTTTTTCTTTTTCTTCACCGATTACTATTTCATCCTTGTTTATCATTCTCTGTATTATAGACTTCAGCGTATAACAATTTTCTATTGGATTCCCTATCAGACGATGACAACGGCAGAAAGTCTTTTCCGTAGTCTGTCACATCTTCAGGACGTTTGGGTTCTGGTAACGATATTGTGCCAGCTTTCAGTAGCTGATTCATCATAGGAATAACATCTTCTTTGTCGAAAGCGAATCCTTCGTGAGAATTAAGCACTCTAACCCTCTTCCTGTCATATTTGTTTCTTGACTGTTGTCACCCTTCTTTATGTTCTTGTGTCTTGTCTTTTGAATCCCTTGTGCCCTTACTTCTTTTATCCGGCTCGACGGTATTTGTGGTCATCCTGCTGGGTATTTTCCTACCTGGTTCTTGGTGAAAGGCTGACATCTTACGAGTCATTAATTCTAAAGCATGAGCCTTGGTGGCTAGGTCACAAAAAGTTTGGATATCGACTCTAGTGAATCCAAATGCGATTCCCGTTTCCATAGGGTTCAAGCACATCTTGACTTGTTCTTTTTCTTCCGATAATTGCCTGCACGAAGCTCCTAATGTCTTCCACCTGTCTATGAATTTTTTAACTGGTTCTCCTTATCTTTGTCATATAGAAGTCAATTCTGTGATGCTCACGTCACGTTTTGAAGAGAAGAAGTTTGACATGAAGGCGTCTTGCATCTCCTCCCACGTACGTATAGACCCTGGAGCTAAACTGTAATATATCTTAAAAGTATTTTTATCACTAATTTGATAAAGGGGGAGATTGTAAGTGCTATAGTTACTAGTCCTTTTTATTGTTACATCTGTGGTGCCAAAGACATTGTTTGTATCTTGTTATGAAGCTTACATATGTGAAGAACAAAGTTCTACTCAAGAGATGCCAAGTCACGAAGTCAAGACTCTAGAATGCAAGCATGTATGAGTTAATACAAGTCATGTATAATTTAAGATCAAGATGAAGCTTTCAAGTTCAAGATCTCATGAAGCTTTCAAGTTCAAGCTACACCAAGATCTCAAGCTTCATTATTTTCAAAGGTCACTCATCTTCAAGTTTCAATGTCCTTACTTCACGATTGAGGTATGACTAACCGTAGGTTGACCTTTAGAGTAGGCATTTTGGATACATAACTCATATAATTTATATAAGTGAGTTTGGTGTGTTCTAAGACTAGTCGTGAACTTTATTCGACTAGTCCTAACACTGCTTCGACCTGTCTAAGAATTTCCTGGATCAGTCGTAAGTTTGTTGTAAAGTTTGAAAATTATGTTAGGCTTCGACCAGTTCTGGAGACTATTCGACTAGTCGTATGAACAGTGTCGACTGATTCTTCAACCAGTCATAGACCTACAACTCAAAGTACAGTGTTGAAATTTGGCTACCTATGACTAGTCATGGGAGACCTTCGACCAGTCATAAGAGACTCAGGACTAGTCGTAGCTGACCTACGACCAGTCGTGAAACCGCCAGATCTTATTGAGCCCGAAATTTTAAATATCAGTTGGTTTTACACCCAGTCGTAGTTCTGTTTGGACCAGTCGAAGACGTGATTTGCTCATCTATAAATAGAGCACGAATCTCATAATAATTAACACAATTCATGCTAATTTAATTTGGCCTTGTGAGAGATAAGACTGTGCTCCATTTAAGCTAAGTGTACATATTTAATATTCTCTTTCTTTAACTTTATTAATTGATTTTGTTTCTTGTATTCCAATCTAATCTGAAAAGAGGAACTTTGATTATCCTTTTTCTGGAATCAAAATCAATTAAAGCTAGCCCATCTGGTTTAATTTAAAATCAATTACTTAGAACCATTGTAAAGTGAGTATTGAACATTGAACTTGGATATTCAAATATCTACTCCGATTTAGTTCTTCTGGGCTGCTACAATGAAGGAGATATTTCGGTATTTTACGTTTTAGTAATTTACTTTCTTTTGGTTTACTTTTGAGATTTTTCAGAAAAATCTCATTATATTGGTTATCTGAGGAGAGACAGGAAAACTCAGAAGTGAGGTTTTTTTAATCGTGTAAGCCTATAGAGAAAGACACAATTGTGAAGGTTTTGGGTGAACCTGGAAAATTATTTTGATAGAGAACGCTAATTTCCACTGTGTGAGGCTATTAGGAGTGGAGTAGTAGTGTGGTTATTTATTAACAGTTGGTGTACACACAGGCGAACCACTATAATCCCTTGTGTTTTGTGGTCGTGTGATTTATATTTCATATCTTTCAGTATTCATTTGTGGGATGTATATGTGGATGTGAATGTTGTAATCATTTTATTTCAAGCATTGTGGTGAGTGGTGTAATAATTTAGAATTTACTTCTTGTTATTCCTTTATTGCTTTGAGATTCAGTTTCTTTATTTGTTCTAGTAAGGTTGCCCTGCCATTCTTTTGGTATGGTTGTCCTTAGAACAATTAATATTTGAGATTACATTTTATACATTCATTTATTTATCCCTATTCAGTTTGAGTTCTTGATACAAAGACCTTTTTAGAAATAAGGTTGTCCTACCATAAACCCTTGGTTTTTGGTGTAAGGTTGTCCTTAGAACAACATTTGTATCAACCTCTCGAGACTTGAATTTTGAGGGTTCCTTTCATTTCAGCATTAAATATTGAATTTCTCTATTTGGTTATCTATTTTGTTTAATTCCACTGTGTTTGTTTTAAATTTGGCATAGCCCTATTCACCCCCCCCCCCCCCCCCCCCCCCCCCCCCCCCAGGACATATAGCTTGGCCATTTCACAATTGCATTACGAAATGTTAAATAAAAGGATGTCATTAATTTCATCCAACACGCAATAATCTATCGTCGTTGCATCCCGAAGAAAATCATCACTGACAATGGCACTCCTTTTAAGAGTAGGGGCATGGAGAAGCTGTCTCAAATTCAGTATTTATCATGATTTTCTCAATACCCTACTATCCACTGGCAAATGGATTAATAGAGGCATTCAACAAGATGATTGTGAAAATATTGAAGAAGATTGTTTCGACAAGAAAACAAATGCGTTTGATTTGGTGGATTTTTTTTTTTTTAATATAAAAAAGAGATTTCATGCAATAATCATGGCATTATTGATTCTGATTTCATATACATCCCTTCCAAATCCCATGATTCCAAGATAGAATACTGAATAAATGGTAATTAATAAGGTTATATGTCAAATCTCAAATTTAGCAGCATTCCAGCACTATTTCGGTCATCTCCTAGGTACTTAGGAGGAATGTTGAATTTAATCAACCAATTTCCCTTTTGAACTCGTCCGTTGTGCCAAGGAGTGGGCTTGAAGCAGCGAAGGTCAAACTCCAACGATTTCTGCAGCATTTCAATCCCTTTTTACCTTGGCCACCTGATGACATAGTTGCACGACCAGTGCAACTGAATTACCGGTTGCATGGTCAGCACAACATAATGCTTAGGTGCGCGATCCACGCAGCTTCTCTTCTGTGTTGCGCTATCAGCGTAACTTAGTATCCCAGTTACGTGACCCACGCAACTGACTATGCTCCTCACCTTCAATCTATCTTCACATCTCCAACTTTCTCCAGAAAACCTTCCGTCCTAAATGAGGAGGGGAGTGGGGTATTTATAGGCCTCCACACGTGTCAACCCTTATTTCTTGTGCCATGGGCCCCACCTTGGATCAATTCTAGCCATTCATCTAGATCTGTGTCTGTTTATGGTTGCGCTACCAGCGCAAGGGTAAAGATAGTCGCTCGATCCGCCCAACAGTTGTTTCTGGTGCGTGATCCGCGCAAGGATAAAATGATCTTTTCCTCTCATGCAACAGCTGTTCTGAATGCGCAATGCCTAAGATTCTTTCTACTGATTATGCGAGCCGTGCAACGACTGGTCTGGTTGCGCGATCCGCCCAACATCATTTGTTCCCTTCTTCGTTTCTTTACTTTGTATGGTTTTTCTCATCTTTGGATTTTCCTTCATGATGATTTTTTATGCTCCAATAAATACTGTGATCGGGAATAACATGATTGGGATGAAAAGCTGCAAGAAGAACTATAGGCCTACAGGACTACTAACAGGATGACAATGCAAGCTACCCCGTATTCAATAGTCTGTGGTGTAGAGGTTGTCATACCAATTGAGACACAAGTCACCTCACTCAAAGTAGTAGTGCACCAGTCAAGTACAGATGATGAGAATGCAAGAATAAGGCTAACAGAACTGGATCTACTCGATGAAAAATGACTAGCAGCTCAGCAGCGATTGCAATTATATCAGGTTAAGATTTCCGCTACCTTTGAGAAGAAAGTTAAACATTGATCTTTCAAGAAAGGTGATATGGTTTTGATGTTAAAATGATCGATAGTAGTCACCCGTAAAAAAGGGGGCAAGTTCGACCCTAAATGGGATGGGCCATACATCATAACTAAAGTATATTCTAATGGAGCATACAGGGTAACAGATCAGGATGGACAAGGCATCAGTATACTGGTCAATGCCTGCTTCATTAAGAAATATTGTCCTTGACAGTGGAAGAATTTTTGTTCCAGAATATTATCGGAATAATGTTTCTACATCAAAAGGGTTCAATTATATGTGAAATGATGAAACAAACTTGAAAGGTGAAGCCTTGTATTCTTCTCATATATGAATAAAGGGTGAATTCTCAAGCATATCAAGATTAAGTATCAATGGTTATCGTTGAAATCACAATTGCCATTATCGTCACTGACTGCTTATCGAAGTTGTTATTATCACCAAGCTAATTTGATATAAAGCTAGATATCATCAAAATCTTATTGGCAATACAAAGTAACGGCGATGTACCAATTATTGATTCACTATTTATAGTAGTGAGACTATTATAACAGTGATGACAGTACATCATTTAAGACAGCCTAGCTATGCCCTATATGGCCAACTATGCATAAGACCTTATATTATTCGGGTAGCAATATGGAACCAGCGGCCTTAAAAAGCCCTAAAAGTGACAGAGCAAGTGACTAAAAGCCCTAAAAGGCCAAAAAGTCCTCAATGGCTAGTCACGCGTGAGACCAATGTCGTCTGTATAGCTCTCCAATAGCGCCATGGATGAGGATGAAAATACCCTCCCGTGAATGGGTCCAACCTTAACAGATGAAGAAAAATGGGAAGAAGAATAAGACCCCCCAGATCCCTGACTTGATTTCAGTAGTAACTCATGAGGATAGGCTCTCAAAATACCCCCTCATTAATGGACTGGAGGCCTTGGATTTGGTACCAAAGGTAGCCTTGCACACCCCGCGAACTCCAGGGAGTTACTGTGACCAACCTTGTGCATAAATCCCACTGAGTTCACGACCCTGATAGCTTCACTAAGCCTCTCTGATGGATCGCAGTTTGTGAACTCCCTGGCAGTGATAAGTCCCATGAACTTTAGATAGTTACAGAGGCCATTCATATAAGACCCAACTCCAACTACTCATGAATCTAAAAAGCTGTGTTTTCTCCACTACTCAAGAGCTTAAACTGTGTGCAAAAATAACTCTACTAACTATAAAATAGAAATAACTATACCTATTAAAATAAACACCACCTAGGGATTCTTTATGACTCGCAATCTTGATAGAATGTAATATATAGTAAAGCATGATGATCATATGAATATTGCATCAGTAATTATGCCAAATTAATGATTGCATTTCCAAAATATGTTTGTTTTGAACAGAGCATTGGAATTCATTTGAAAACTACAAGAGAACAGAGCGTTGGGATTCATTTATAAACTAGAAGAGAACAGAGCATTGGAATTCATTTAAAAACTGCAACACAAAAAGAAACAAAGGAAATTTACATGAAAAAGGTAATTTCTATAAATCTTCAAACATGCTTAATACAGTTACATAATGTTGTTAATTTTCCTTCAATTGAATTTGTGTTGCAGTAGTCCTCTGTTCAGCCTTAAGAATAACCCTCACCTAATCAGGAACATCAATCAATTCTAGTTCCAGAGAAGCAACTTCCTTGTTATTTTCCTGTTCAGCCTTCTCAATATCAACAATCTAAGCATTCGCTTCGATCTCTTCTCTAACCTGGCGAATGTTTAACTCCTCTTCCTCTCTTCGAATCTTGAGTAGTGCAATTTCTTTATGAAGAAGGGTAATTTGATTGTCGATGATCATTTTGTTTTTGTTAAAAGCCTTCAACCTTTCATGAAGAGATTGATCCATAGCACCATAGTTGGGGAGAAGGTCATCTGTTTAAGAAAATTTTTTCTTTAAGCAGCATTAGTTCTTTTTGGCAATCTAAAATTTATGGGACAACAACTACATTTCGTACTATCTCCAAATTATTGATACAATCATGGAATTACGATAACGAGTCATAAAGAGAATTAACATTGATATGGGCTACATGAGCTGAATGATCAAGAATAGCTAAAGCACTGTCCAAGAAAGGCCACTGTGTTGTATCCTTAAAGGTGCTTATGATGATAGAAATTGCACTTTTGAAGAACACCGGCATAAAAGGTGATACTTTTGCCAATGAAAACTTATCAGAAACTGTGGCCACGGAATTAAAACCTTCAAAACCACTCAGAGTCAGTATAATTATGGCTGAAAAGAAGAAATGCAATTAGAGAGGTGGAAGCTAGAATATATGAATACAATAACATTAAATATATATTAAAAAATATACCTTCTTTGGGGGCAACTGCAAAAGTAGCTTGAACGGAGAGGGTTCTTAGTTCAGAAGATGTGGACACATCTGTAACCACGATAACAACATTAAGAGGAAGCTCATGCACCTTAGTGCTTGAATCCAAAGTTGTCGGAGTTGGAATATTAATTGACTTAGAAAAGAATTCTAAGGTGCGAGCTACCAGTTGAATTGGAGGTGGTCGAGTAGTGGGAGATTTATCAGCATGAACAAGAATATTAGATATTGCAATAACTACTGGTAGAATCTGTGCAATACCCATGTCTACCTCCACACTTTGAGGAGAAAATATATGTTCCACTTCTACTGGAATGTTCGATGGTGGGATATCTTCCTCTCTCGATGTAGACACTTTTGCTACCGTCGGAAGGGAAGTATGCGCAATTACATTAGTGGCCTCCATGATGCATGGGGAATATGAGGCATAAAAGGAAATGAAAATATTCGCTCTAGGAGAACAATCAGACCCTCCATAGTCAAGTTGTTCTTCTTCAAAAGAAGTTTCCATAACATGGGGGGAAACATCCGGATGATTTGGTTGGATTTCAGGGGGCAGAAATTTAGCCCTGAATTCAGCTTCTTCCCCAATGTCCACTTCAGTATCCGCTTCTTAATTATCATCCAGGAGAATATCCTCTTCATTGACTAAACTTGTGGAAGAAGATGTTTCATTGGTGAGGGTATTTTCTAAATAATCTGATGAGCCGTCTTCTTCGAAAATAGTTTGTTTCTCTTTACGAACGGTTTTTACGGGGAAAAGTAGACAAGTGCTTTGAACGAGAGTGGGAAATTTCTATGCTAGAGATTTTGGAGATAACGATTTAGCACGCCAGCGAGTCATAGGAGAAGTAGTAATGACCACTCGACCTGCGGCAGGAGAAACCACAATTGTTGTATGATCTGCAGTAGGGGGAACTATAGGTGTGGCATGATCTGTGACAAGAGAGACTACAGCCATGGGTTGAGTTTCTCTTTCATAAATAGGTGAAAACAAGATGGTGCTTGGAGTTTTGAATTCATCTGTAGGAGTGGCCTGTCTTTCTCTTTGCTTTATAAGATCAAGGGGAGATCTAAAAGAAATCCACCCCTTTAGAGTATTTAGTGGTTTTAGCTCTGTGATGAGTTCTTCTATAGAGATTCTTCGGTGGAGCTACCCAAGGATAGCTGCATAATCCTTTTCAATGAAAAAAATCCAATCCCTTGTTCTGGCTTGTAATTTCTTAGCCTTTGAGGGGGAATCCAAATTGGGGAATCAACAAAAAAATAACTGCGCACTAAATAATAATGATGCGTCCACCATCGCATCTAAGAGTATGAAGCCACTACATGATGATTGAACCCCAAGAGGATAAAACGAAGCCAAAATCCCTTGCCAAAAGTTGCTTCCATATTGAAGCCTAATTATATGAGCCGACCCTATAGCTTCTCATCGTTCGAGTAACTTCTTCTCCCGCTTAGGGCACGACTTGATCGTAGCCAAATTGCCTAGCAAACCTACTCAGATAGTAGGGTTCTCTCCAAAATTCTACTCCTTCTCACATTGGCAAGCTACAAGAACATATGCAAAGGAAGAAGGTCCTCTTAATGGGCTCCAGCTTGTTGTTATCTTCAACTTCTCTGTCCTCATCTTGGTTTGTTAGATAGAAAGGAAAGAAATCAATGGATTCTGTATCTTCAATTTTATTAACTATCCATTCTTACTCCATCACCATCTTGGGTTTGAGGTAATGCCATAAAGGTAGGTGTTGAGGATAAACATAAGCTTTCTTAGGATCACCATAAGTCCATGAAAGTATACTCCAAGCCAACCTGAGAAGTAATGTCATGAAGTAAAAGAAGATGAAGCTCCAATTGCTGGGCTTGATCAGTGTGCCATAGCATTTCTAAAGGCTCCATATAACAAACACAATAGGAGATGTCAAAGAATATTTCTTCCTGCCTTCTGCCATAGTTCCTACTGCTACAAATAGAGTTGGTTGAATGGAATCTGAACATTTAAACTAGGGACCCCTATCCTTCTGCAGGCGCACTACAAGAAAAGGGGTTTTTAACGATGAAACTTTTGGCGACGAAATTTTTTTCATCGCTAAAAGATACTTTTAGCAATGAAAAAAAAAATCGTTCCTAAAAGTTTACTTTTAGCGGTGAAATTGTAAATTTGTAGCTAAAAGTCACTTTTAGCAATGAACATTTTCGTCGCTAAATATTGTGAACATTTTTTTAAAAAAATATCAAATGGAATCCAGAGGTTTACTTTTAGCAACGAACATTTTCCTAGGCAAAAACTTGGCTGGGACTTTTAACGACAAAAATTTCTGCCGCTAAATGTGTGAACACTTTATCCAAAGGTTTACTTTTAGCTATGAAAATTTTCATAGCTGAAAAACGTGGCTGGGACTTTTAATGACGAAAATTAGTGTCACAAAATGTGTGAATAGTTTTTGAAATAAAATCCAAAGGTTTAATTTTAGCTATGAACATTTTCGTAGCTAAAAATGACTTTTAGCGAATAGTTTTTGAAATGAAATCCAAAGCTTTACTTTTAGCTACAAAAATTTTTGTAGCTAAAAAAAACATGGCTGGGACTTTTAGCGATGAAAATTTAATCGCTAAATGTGTGAACAGTTCTTGAAATAAAATCTAAAGGTTTGCTTTTAGCTACGAACATTTTCATAGCTAAAAAACGTGGTTGGGACTTTTAGCGACGAAAATTTTCATCGCTAAAGTCTTTTTTTTTTTTTTTAAATTCATCTCAAACTTCCTTTCATCGGATTTTTCCTAATATACACCTGTTATATACAATATTTCATCAAATTCATATTCACATCCATCTAAACCGAAACTACGTAAATCCATCCAGACATAAGCTACATTCATCCAAACATAAACTGCATCCATCCAGACATAAACTACATTCATCCAAACATAAACTACATCCATCCAGACATAAACTACATTCATCCAAACATAAACTGCAAATGAAAAGAAAAACAACCTTAACCTAGATTAAGGTTTAGGTTATAGGTTTTGGTTTCGGTTAAGGTTATAGGTTTTGGCTTCGGTTAAGGTTATAGGTTTTGGTTTAGGTTAAGGCTTAGGTTAAGGTTAGGTTTAGGTTATAGGTTATAACTTTAGGATTCGACAATATGTTAAGGTATAGGATTAGGAATTCGGGTTGGGTTCGGGATCGGGTTTAGGCTCGGGTTTTCAAGTGTAGGTTTAGGTTTTGGCTAGGGATTTGAGATTGGGATTTGGTGTAGGTTTAGGTTAGGGATTTGAGAATAGGTTAAGGTTTAGGTTTAGGAAATCGGGTTTGGGTTCGGGATTGTGTTTAGGCTTGGGTTTTCAAGTTTAGTTTTAGGTTTAGGTTAGGGAGTTGAGATTGGGATTTGGTGTAGCTTTAGGTTTAGGGATTTGAGAATAGGTTAAGGTTCAGGTTTAGGAAATCGAGTTCGGGTTCAGGTTCGGGATCGGGTTTAGGTTTTGGTTTTCAAGTTTAGGTTTAGTTTTAGGTTAGGGAGTTGAGATTAGGATTTGGTGTAAGTTTAGGTTTAAGGATTTGAGAATATGTTAAGGTTTAGGTTTAGGAAATCAGGTTCGGGCTCGAGATCGGGTTTAGGCTTAGGTTTTTAAGTTTAGGTTTAGGTTTAGGTTAGGGAGTTGAGATTAGGATTTGATGTAGGTTTAGGTTTAGGGATTTGAGAATCGGTTAAGGTTTAGGTTTAGGAAATTGAGTTCGAGTTCAGGATCGTGTTTAGGCTTGGGTTTTCAAGTTTAGTTTTAGGTTTAGGTTAGGGAGTTGAGATTGGGATTTGGTGTAGGTTTAGGTTTAGGGATTCGAGAAAAGCCTAAGGTTTAGGTTTAGGAAATCGGGTTCAGGTTCAGGTTCAGGATTCGGTTTAGTTTTAGGTTACGGAGTTGAGATTAGAATTTGGTGTAAATTTAGGTTTAGGGATTTAAGAATATGCTAAGCTTTAGGTTTAGGAATTCAAGTTCAGGTTTAGGCTTGCGTTTTTAAGTTTAGGTTTAGGTTTAGGTTAGGGAGTTGAGATTAGGATTTAGTGTAGGTTTAGGTTTAGGAATTTGAGGATTGGTTAAGGTTTAGGTTTAGGAAATCAGGTTCAAGATTGGGTTTAGGTTTGGGTTTTCGGGTTTAGGTTTAGGTTTAGGTTAGGGAGTTGAGATTGGGATTTGGTGTAGGTTTAGGTTTAGAGATTTGAGAATATGTTAAGGTTTAGGTTTAAGAAATCGGGCTTGGGTTCGGGATCGGGTTTAGGCTTGGGTTTTCAAGTTTAGTTTTAAGTTTAGGTTAGGGAGTTGAGATTGGATTTAGTGTAGGTTTAGGTTTTGGGATTTGAGAATAGGTTAAGGTTTAGGTTTAGGAAATCGGGATCGGGTTTAGGTTTGGGTTTTCAAGTTTAGGTTTAGTTTTAGGATAGGGAGTTAAGATTAGGATTTAGTGTAAGTTTAGGTTTAAGGATTTGAGAATAGGTTAAGGTTTAGGTTTAGGAAATCGGGATCGGGTTTAGGTTTGGGTTTTCAAGTTTAGGTTTAGTTTTAGGATAGGGAGTTAAGATTAGGATTTAGTGTAAGTTTAGGTTTAAGGATTTGAGAATATGTTAAGGTTTAGGTTTAGGAAATCGGGTTCAAGTTCGGGATCGGGTTTAGGCTTAGGTTTTTAAGTTTAGGTTTAAGTTTAGGTTAGGGAGTTGAGATTAGGATTTGGTGTAGGTTTAGGTTTAGGGATTTGAGAATTGGTTAAGGTTTAGGTTTAGGAAATTGAGTTCAGGTTCAGGATCGTGTTTAGGCTTGGGTTTTCTAGTTTAGTTTTAGGTTTAGGTTAGGGAGTTGAGATTGGGATTTGGTGTAGGTTTAGGTGTAGGGATTTGAGAAAAGGTTAAGTTTTAGGTATAGGAAATCAGGTTCAGGTTCAAGTTCAGGATTCGGTTTAGGTTTGGTTTTTTAAGTTTCGGTTTAGTTTTAGGTTAGGGAGTTGAGATTAGAATTTAGTGTAAGTTTAGGTTTAGGGATTTGAGAATATGTTAAGCTTTAGGTTTAGGAATTCAAGTTCAGGTTTAGGCTTGCGTTTTTAAGTTTAGGTTTAGGTTTAGGTTAGGGAGTTGAAATTAGGATTTGGTGTAGGTGTAGGTTTAGGAATTTGAGGATTGGTTAAGGTTTAGGTTTAGGAAATCGGGTTCAAGATTGGGTTTAGGTTTGGGTTTTCGAGTTTAGGTTTAGGTTTAGGTTAGGGAGTTGAGATTGAGATTTGGTGTAGGTTTAGGTTTAGGGATTTGAGAATATGTTAAGGTTTAGGTTTAAGAAATCGGGTTTGGGTTTGGGATCGGGTTTAGGCTTGGGTTTTCAAATTTTAGTGTAGGTTTAGGTTAGGGAGTTGAGATTGGGATTAGGTGTAGGTTTAGGTTTAGGGATTTGAGAATACATTTTGGTTTAGGTTTAGGTTTAGGTTTTAGGTTATAGGTTTAGGTTATAGGTTTAGGTTTTGGTTTTAGGTTTAGGTTATAAGTTTAGGTTATAGGTTATAAGTTATTAGTTAAGGTTTAGGTTATAGGTTTTGGTTTAGGTTAAGGTTATAGGTTTTGGTTTAGATTAAGGTTTAGGTTTAGGTTATACGTTTAGGTTATAGGTTTAGGTTAGGTTTAGGTTTAAGTTATAGGTTATAGCTTTGGGAATTGAGAATAGGTTAAGGTTTAGGTTTAGGAAATCAGGTTCGTGTTCTGTATCGGGTTTTGGCTTGGGTTTTCAAGTTTAGGTTTAGGTTTAGGTTAGGGAGTTGAGATTGGGATTAGGTGTAGGTTTAGGTTTAAGGATTTAAGAATACATTTAGGTTTTAGGTTTAGGTTTTAGCTTATAGGTTTAGGTTATAGGTTTAGGTTTTATTTTAGGTTTAGGTTTAGGTTAACGTTATAAGTTTAGGCTATAGGTTATAGGTTATAGGTTAAGGTTTAGGTTAAGGTTATAGGTTTTAGTTTAGGATAAGGTTTAGATTTAGGTTTAGGTTAAGATTATAGGTTTAGGTTATAGGTTAAGGTTAGGTTTAGGTTTAGGTTATAGGTTATAACTTTGGGAATTGAGATTAGGTTAAGGTTTAGGTTTAGGAAATCGGATTCGATTTTGGGATCGGGTTTAGGTTTTGTTTCGGGATTGGGTTTAGGTTCAGGTTCGGGGTCGGGTTTATGTTTGGGTTTAGGTTAGGGATTTGAGAATAGGTGAAGGTTATAAGTATATGTTTAGGTTAGGTTATATGTTAAGATTTAGGGAATTGAGTTTAGGTTATAGGTTATATGTTAAAGTTTAGGTTATAGGTTTAAGTTATAGGTTTAGAGTGTAGTTTTAGTTAAGGGTGTGGTCCCTGCAAATACAAATATAAACACGGCCACAAGCGTAAATGGCCAGGCCCCTCCAATGTTGTCCATAGAAAATGGACAGCTTCATCATGGTCATAACAGCGGCTCCCACCTTCCAGGCACCCCTACTCATCCGGATAGATTCGACGGACATCCGGGTCTGCTCCATTAATTTTGAGCAAATACATAAACACGTCCTGTCCAATTGGCCAGCCCCCTCCAATGCTCTTCATAGGAAATGAACAGCTTCATCATGGTCATAACAGCGGTTCCCACCTTCCAGGGATCCCCGCTCAACATCCGGATAGCTCCGACGCATATTCGGGTCTGCTCCCTCAATTTTGAGCAAATATATTTAAAAATAAGGTAGGCATCTATTTTTTTATGGATGAAAACCAATTTTGAAGACTATTCATCAGGCAGTCCCTACAATGGATAGTAGTTGGACATTGAATGATTAAAAGCATTAACCACTTCTGTTGTTTTTCTACATATACACAAGATTCATAGGCTGAAAAATTGCCATTGAGTTCGTGTTTTATATTGGTTAGTAGAGACGGAAAAGCTCTTTATACCATATGACCTACAACAGATGAAAATTTTAAGTAAATTGTATGAGGTTTATAATAATCAGAGTGCAGAAAATTTTCAAGTATGTGCATTTCAGTCTGAGTTATTTCTCTAATCACGATAGCCTTGGGAGGGTTGATACGAGGGATGGGTTGATTACAAGAGGCCTGATTAAAACTGTATTGGGTTATCTTGCCGGACATAATCATTCCAGGACCAGCAAGATAACACAATATAGTTTTAATCAACCTCTTGCAATCAACCCATCCCTCGTATCAACCCTCCCAAGGCTATCGTCATTAGAGAAATAACTCAGACTGAAATGCACATGCTTGGAAATTTTCTAATCTCCAAGATTACTGTAAACCTTGTACAATTTACTTGGAAAATTTATAACATGAAATAGTATATGAGTGAGAGAAGACAACATAACCTTTTATATAAAAGCCAGAAATTGATAGGTTGGGATTGTCTTATCGAGGAGATTCTTGGGCGTAGCCCATCTGCTGTTGGGACAAACACGCATGGTTTTGGATTATTGGACCATGGACCCCACCTGTCATTGAAAACCAAGGAAAATGTTGTGACAATCTATATGTAGTAAGATATATATATAAATCCCTTGTGTAGTATTTGTGGATAATGTGTAGTTGTATACTATTATTTATACAAGAACATGTCCTGACTATATATTATCACGACCCAAACCCAGGGATGGATAGCTTCCGTGATGCCCCGAATCCGACACTCGACTTCCTTACATCAAGTCCCGAGTTCGGCACACCACAAGGAATATTTTTAATTGATTTTTTTTTATATATATACATATAATAATAATACCTGAGCATGAAGATCCATGATTAAAATACCAAGTAACACTCTCTATTATAAATCCTGATGGTTATAAGTACAATGCTCTCCAAAGGTACATGACGTTAACATTGCCAAATTAAAAAATAAATACAATGCATCGAGAAAGCTAAGTCTTCCAAGCTACTCCTGCCCTGAAAAAAAATGAAAAATAAGAAGCTTAGGCAAAAATCCTAGTGAGTACACACGTGTGTGAAGTGTGTCCTACATGCAATCAAGATAAATATGCTATAAGGAAATCATACATGTGAAACGCGTATAGCATGAAAGGTATGATGTCAATGCCAATGCAATGCATATGTATTATAGTAATACTCCGAGTCAATGCTACCAACATCATCAAGTTATATTTTCATTTCTCCTATATCATAGCCATAATCGTATTACACACATCCGTAATCACATCATCATCATCATATTGTCATACTATATCATAATTGTATATCTCGAGAAGTACTGTTGTCGATACCATGCACCAGACACTAGTAATCGACCTCGCATACCTGCCCTGTGGTGGACTTATCATGAGAAACACCGTGGTCGATACCCATGCACCAGACACTAGTAATCGACCTCACATACCCGTCCTGCTGTGGTGTAACGCCCGTGAAAAATCCATACTTGGGCTCGAGTACCAACTCGACCCGAAATTGCGTAGAATTCATTCCTTTGGAAAATTTGACTAGGTTAGCTAGTGCAACGTTGGAGTAGCTGGGAAATGGTCCCTGATCACTTTAAATACGTTCTACAAGGCCCGAAGCGAGTGGAACCAAGGGTGCTATAATGCTCTAAAGCCTCGGATCAAACTCTAAGCCGGTTTGCTCTCGGGACCTCCTTGAAACTTTGTATTGGATCTAGACCGCGCGTCGTAAGTCAGATGCCTACCATCTTAGACCGTTATGACCACTTAGCTGGGCTTGGCAATCGTTTCGAATATCAAGTCCAACTGACGATCACAGGCTATTTCATTGAGCCTGGACCGAAGAGAGTGTGAATGGGGACATAGTTGGAATTTCAAATTCAAATCTGGCACACAAATTTGACGCATCAGTATTAAGCATTCTGACCGTCAGAATGCAGCCAAATTACACCCTTGGATCAGGAAAAATATCTATTATATATCACGAGACTTATAGGCCTGATCTTGGTGCGGTGACCGTTAAACTGAAACTGGGCCGCCACGTGCGATCTGGGAACCCAACCGGTCTGAAAACTGGATGTGTGCTAGATCCAGTATGCATGAGCTTAAGTCCGACCGCATTTGGCCTGGGGACCTCCAGAAATGCCCTTTTGGACCGAAACGGCCCCGATTTGGTTAGGCACCAAGTAAACATTGTTCCCAAGCCTATTTTGGGAATGTTTTAGGCTATAAAAGGGGTTGAAACCCTCACTCCTCTCTCCCATCCGAATTTGAGAGAAGCCCTAGCTTGGGAGAGAGAAAAAGAGTGAGAGATTGTGAGAGAGTGGGAGAGTTCTTCCCGCCACTTGTGCTACGTGTTGCACGTGCTTAAGCAACACTCCTCTACCGCTTTCCCGACGATTCCACCGCAATCCTAGGTAAGTAAAAACCCTAAATAGTTGTTGATTTGAGTTTTCCTTGTTTCCATAGCGATGCAGCTTATGGATCTTATGTATTAGGCTCCTTACTCGCCGTAGACGAACCATATACACTCCGCTTCAATTCCCGAGTCTACAAGACACTAGGTGAGGATTTTAGACGCTTGGATTGACGGTTCCCAATGCTTTCAATGTCGTTTAATAGTAGATTCTTGACGGCATCGCCATTTGACATGTACAAAATGCTCTCCGTTTCCCATTTCGTAAGCTAACGAAGAATATGAGATTTAGGGCATTTTAGTCATTTGTAGGAAGTACTGTTTACATTCATATTTTGCTGATGTGATTGACATGGTTTGTTGTTGCATTAGGAAGTTAGGAATGCGTGCATAATTAGTTTGGCGAAGAGATTTGCCTAGTTGCACACTTTGGGTCGACATACCATATGTAGACTTAAGTGTGTAGTGTATGTGTTTGTATAAATGTTTGTATTAGTATGTATTGAATTAAATGATGTTATTTGATAGTTTGAGATTGATTTTTCAATTATTATGCTGACCTAAATGATTTTCTACATGTCGACAAAATGCATGATTTCATTACATGCATGGAATGTATGTGCTTGAGGATTTGCTTAAGTTGAATATGCATGGGAGGTATGCCTTGAAGATTTGCTTAAGTTGAATGTTATAACATGTGCTAACATGCTCACATGATGTATTTCAATTCCAATACCTTTTATAGTAATTCCATAGATGTGTGGGACTTGACTTAGTCCAGACAGTCGGTAACCGAGCGAATTCGTGGCTGACTGGTCATAGCCACGAACGACGCGTCGATGAATGTGATTCGTGTTGAGAGTTGGCGGCAGTGGTTAGGCCACGCGAAGTGTTTTACGTACTTCATGTCGTTCAATTCGAGATGCGATCGCGCTAGTCGAGCCCGTCAAGTAACCCGTCTGACCGATGTTTGTTCACCTTGTATGTATCATAACTGCTTGAACCTAGGGTACTGAACTTACCATTGTAAACCCTATTAACCGTGGTACCTTGATCCACGAAGACTCATGAGCCGGGCATGGTAGTATGGGGCACCGTGGTCGAGCTGTCGGCCTACGCTGGGGTCACAAACCTCCCCGTAGTGACCAGTGAGCACCTAGACTCGTGAGCAGATTATGGTGGTATGGGACACTATATTCTAGCTGTCGGCCTACACTGATCAGGCGACGAGCCCTTTGTAGTGACCGAGAGCGTATTCTGAGTTCACGGGAGGCGACGACCCTTCCGTGCAGTAGAGTACAGTAGGCCTGTATTGATAAGGTGATGGGGGAGCGGTGCAACGAGTGCGAGCAACAGCCCTGGCAGCCCTTGCAGTGACCTACGAAATGTACATCGTATGAGATTACTAGGAGTGACGACCCTAGACAGGATCCGTGTTGGGAGTGATACAAGGGAAGTACCTTAGTTTCCCAATCCTACTGTTTGAATGGACTAATAACAACTTGGTAATCATATCACCATAGCATTGCATGTGCTTGGAAGATGTGGAGCACTCTAGGGAGTGTGGCATGTCGCGGTCGTAAGATGTTACCGTATGAGGGTGATCGTCGGTGAGGGCATACATCACGTCATATCATCTTGCATTAACAACAGTATTAGGATTTGTCTGATTTACTGCTTTACTATTATCGCGTGATTGAATTGTGAACATGCTAATCTTTGCTCTATGATTCCACTGAGTTGATCACTCATTCCCACGTTACGGGATGGTGTTTGCAACACCCACCAGACCCTGTTGTAGTTGCAGGTGACGACGAGATCCAGGAGGTGGAGCCGGAGATTGACGAGGACCAGGATGAGTTCTCGTATATGCAGTATCACGACGGCTTCCCGTAGGTGACCTGGATCGAGGGGGACTTCAGTGGGACTATTTTGAACTTATTCTTTTGTCTATTTACATGTATATGAGACTCAGAGATGTAGTCATACTTTGGAGACAGTTGAGATTACTTTGTTTTTTCCATACAGTGATATATATATTGTTTAGTCTTCCGCTTGCTTTTATCACTGGATCTGAAGTATGAATTGCAGTTTTGGTATACTTTTACTCATGTGAATGCTTTAAATCAGACAACATCGAATCATAACCATTTTTGTTGCATAAGTGACGGTCTGGAACTCGGGAGTTGAGTTTATTCACGACCCCCGATTTTCAGGGTGTTACAAGTTGGTATCAGAGCATGAATGAGAGTATACTGGGCCTGGGTTATGGTCTTGCGACGTACGCTGTCACTTCCTTTGACTTAGGTGGGTGCGAGAAGGGTCTAGAAACACTTCTAGGATCACAGATTCGCCGATAGGCGAAGTCTATAAGGATCGATCGCAAGATCGAGTCTGTAACGCATCTCGGGTCGCGTAAAGCAACCCGAATCACTTCTAAGCTTTAGGAAGTCGGGTTGAGACGTCCTATGAGCGGTTTTAAACCGCAAAAGTGAATCTTTGGGCCGTGGGATGACCACGACTCCAGTAATCAATCGCCAGGGCTTAAAAACCCCGTTTCACCAAAAATCTTCAAAATTCCTTCTCTAAACGCTTTAACCTTCAGTTCTTTCTTATCCAATTCATGTTAGGCATCAAACATAATGTGAAAATAACACAAATTAGCACATTCACAAAATTTTACAATGAATAGTAAAATTTCATGAAAAATGGCCATAAGGCCATTATAACTTCACTTTCTTTAGCAAATAAGGAGCTAGAAAGATGTACTGGCTCCTTCTACCCCAAATTCATATGCTGCATCATATAGTTTGGTATTCGGAATTGCGATGTGGACCCGGAAATCCCCAAACACAAGTTTGGGCTCATAGAGACCAAAATGCTATGAACCAAGGGGTGGGACCTGATTTTTTGGGGCCCTGGGACCATGGGGGACCAGACCCATGGGGTCCCACCGGTCAACTTTCGAGTTGACCGGCGATGCCATCGCCGGCCGGGCGATGCATCGCTGGCCGGCGACCTCTGTTGGTGCTGCCCTTCGGGCGCACCCACTTAAATACCCCCCACATCACCCCTAGCTACCTCCCATCCCACGAAAACCCCTAAAACCCCCCTCTCCTTCACAAACAGCCCCCTTGCATACCCTAGATTCGATTTTCAGCACTCCATTCCAAACCCCGGCGACCCAAATCACCTCTACAACCTTCCTTGGCCAAAACCGACCACCACCCATCAGTTATTGGGTGTTGGCAGCCCCCTTCCTTGAAGATTTCCCCATTTGGAGCTCCAAAATCCCCCAAATAGTGCTGAAATCGTGAGCAGCTCCATTCCATCTTTTTGTTCTTATTTTTCCATGAAAGTACAGCCTTGGGAAGCTTGAAGCATCCCTCTATAACGCCTAGATTTCCTTTTGTCAGATTGGGCAGCCATTTCTCCGCATTTTTGGCGTTTTCCATGGCTTTCGTGGAAGCTATTTTGGGTCTTTTGTCACTCTCATCCATCCTGTCTTTGATGGGTAAGAGGAAAACTGTAACAGACGAGGCTGGGCCGAGCCGCCCTGCTCGATTGAGAAGACCGCGGGGTGGTGCCGCAAGTTCAAGCGCCGCCGCAGGTCCAGCTGCAGTCCTGGAGTGCCGTACAAAGCGGGATTTGGATCCTCATGCACATCTTGGACGAACCATTCTATCAGAGATGCCTCATGGTGAGTACACTGATCGTAGAGTGTTATTTGAGGCAGACGTAGATGGACGGTTGTTCGGCGAATATCTGTTGTTCGAACGCATTGAAGCTGCGCACTGGGGACCGATCTTTGAAGCTCGCGCTCGTGCTAATGTGAGCACCGTTCGTGCCTTCTATGCTAGCATCCAGAGTCCTACCTTGGAGCCCTTACAGTTCAAAATCCCTTTTGGTAGAGATCGGATGGCTACGATCGACGTCCGGTTGGTTGCGCGACTTCTCAACGTGCCTCTAGGTGATGTACATCCAAGTGAGAAGAGTTTGAGGACTAGACGTGAACGAGATTGCCGCACCAGGTTTCTGTGCGGTAAGTTGGTTCCATGGCAGCCTAATAATAGCCTCAAGGCGACCTACATGTCTGAGGATTTGCGTCTGCTGCATCATATCTGCACGTTCAATGTTTATCCTAGGTCGACGAACCGCATTGAATGTACACGTCTTATGGTCGATTTCTTATTTCTGGTGGCCCAGGGAGAGAACGTATGTATGGCCACTTTCATCTTACGGCAGATAGTACTCATAGCCAGGTCGAGGAGAACATCCGAATCCCTTCCCTTTGGCTGACTCATTTGCAAGATTGCGCTTGAGTTTGCCTATAGACTTGGACCCGAATTGCCGGTATCGATTCACACCATCGATGAGTCGACGATGGTTAAGATGAAGATTGGGTCGCAATATCGTGAAAATCAACTTGAAAGGGATAGTGGGGACGACTTTGATGAAGAGGAAGATCAAAGCGAAGGAGAACCTAGTGCAGAGGTTCAGGAAGAGACTCAGGAAGAAGCAGAAGAGGAGGCTCAGGATACTGATGAGAGCCCTCCTCCTTCTGCGCAGGCTACTATCGACGATCGCATTACTCGGATGGAGGAGAGCCAGACCACTTTGCGAAGGGAAGTCCAAGAACTTCGAGCAGAGGTCGCTGATGCCAAGGCCGTTACGAAGAAGAAGTTTGGCAAGGTGACTCGCACCTTGAAGGCAATCCTGTGTTGCTTACAGGATAAGGGTGCTCCTCCTCCGTCGCCAGACTCCGACTAGCGACGCGATCTTTGATGTTGTTATGAGTAGTTAGCCATTTTCTGTTTTATGTGTGTAAAGCCTATTAGGGTTAGTGCTTTGCTTATGTTGCTGTTGCTTAACTGTCTTAATTTCCATATCATTCTAGTCATGATGCTTGTAAGGAGATATCCCTTGTATTGTGACAATTTTGATTAATTGAAATGCATGGAATGCCTTTGACTCTTTAGTGAATGATTGTGGTGTATTTGAGCAATTGAGACTGACAAGGTTGCGCCCTATTTTGAATATAGGGAATGCCACCTAAGACTACGAGGAGCGCGGTTCGGCTTTCATTGTCAGAGCAGATGGATCAGGCTCCCTCTCAGTCTGGCACTCGTCCGGACCCTGCTGTGGGCCCGATTCCTGAGACGGTTCGGTCGTCTCAGCCTGCTGTTGGTCCTACAGATGGACCACCGCCATTTACACCATCAGTTAGAGAGCCACAGCGCGCATCTACTTCCGCACCTCATCCGCCACAGCCTGCTCCACCACCTGATAGATTCGAGCAGATGATGGCTATGATGCTACAGCAGCAGCAGCTATTGACTACTATAGTCGGGACTTTAGCCCAGGGTGGGGGTGCGACTGCATCTACTCCGCCTGCACCACCTGCGCATCCAGCTGAGGATGCCTATGCTTACGCCCAGGATGAGGGCATAGCACTTCCTGTGCAGCCCGCTTTCCCTGCGGGGAATCCTGCCGACACACGGGGTCTTCTGGAGCGATTTCAGCGCTTGCGGCCTCCTACTTTCACGGGTTCTCATAGACCCGAGGAGGTTGAGTTTTGGCTCGACCGAGTGTCGAAGATTCTGCGCATGTTGCACTGTACTGAGGCAGAGCAGGTAGAGCTGGCTACCTTCCAATTTGAGAGAGAGGCCAGTATGTGGTGGGATAGTGTATTGCGGACTGTTACCGCAGACTTCGTATGGACATGGGCAACATTCGAGTTTCGCTTCCATGAGAAGTATTATCCTCAGACCTACAGGCACGAGAGGGAGAATGAGTTTCTCCGTCTCAGGCAGGCAGCGATGACGGTTACCGAGTATGAGCATCGGTTCACAGAGTTGGGCAGGTACGTCCCGACGATTCTAGCTGATGAGCAGATGCGCATACGGCGCTTTTTGGAGGGCTTGCGACCGGATATTCGGTCGAAGATGTGCTGTATCAGTTTCCCCTCCTATGCGGAGTTGGTTCACATGTCCATGCGGGCAGAGCAGGACGTGGATCGACTTGCGCGATCACGAGGCCCGACTACTTCCAGGCCGCGACCGGAGTTGCCAGATAGGCCCTTCGCGGGCAAGAGGCCTCGCGTTGATCCTCCTACCAGGACCACGGCGCCAGTAGGACCGTTTCGGCGCCCTGATTTATCATGCACGTACTGTGGGAGGACGGGCCACCTAGCGCAGAGTTACTTTTCGAGGATGCGGGACAGTGGGTTCTCGCCGCCGCAGAAGATTGATCGTGTATGTCCACAGGCGATATCAGCACCGCCTATACGGTCAGCTCCTGCGCAGTCCTCTTTCAGACCCACAGTATCGCAGATTCGACAGCCCCCACGGACCTTGACACAGCGGCCGAACCGGCCACAGTAGGCTCGAGTTCATGCACTGACCGCTGAGGCAGCTACGACGCTGACTTTCCAGCATTCAGCCTTCGAGGTCACGGGCCATATCGGAGGTACTCCTGTTCTTGTCATGGTGGACACTGGTTCCACGATTTCTTTGATATCGCGTGCCGTAGTCAGATGTCTTGGGTTGCAGACTATCACTATGGATAGCGTGCGAGTCCTTGCAGCTCATGGAGATTATTCGGATGTCACCCAAATGTGTGAGGGTTGTTTAGTTGATCTGGGAGGCAGGACGATGACTCTTGATCTGGTCGTCGATCCCTCGCTCGTATATCTCGACGTCATTCTTGGCATGGACTGGTTGACTGCAGCGAGAGCCGAGATTGACTGCGAGGCTCGTGTGGTGACGGTGTACGAGCCTGAGGGCACGCCTTTCACATTTTCAGTGCGGGTAAATCTTCCTTTCCGCATTCTTAGCTACGCCACTCTTTTGCGCGACGCTAGTGCCCAGGTACTTGAGCAGACGCCAGTTGTTTCTGAGTTCGGGGAACTGTTCAGGAAGATCCCTGGTTTGCCGCCCCGACGTGAGATCGATTTCACTATCGATCTGGTTCCTGGTTCTACACCCGTCTCACTGCCGACGTATCGCATGGCACCATGTGAGATGGAGGAGTTGAGGACGCAGATTGATGGCCTGCTAGAGCTTGGCTTTATACGGCCTAGCGTGTCTCCTTGGGGAGCACCGGTCTTGTTCGTGAAGAAGAAGGTTGGTTCGCTGCGATTGTGTATTGATTATCGCAGGCTGAACCAACTCACAGTGAAGAACAAGTACCCTTTGCCTAGAATCGATGACTTGTTTGATCAGTTGAGAGGAGCGCAGTACTTCTCGAAGATTGATCTTCAGTCAGGATATCATCAGCTGCGCGTCAGAGATGAGGACGTGCAGAAGACAGCGTTCAGGACCAGTTTTGGTCACTACGAGTTCCTCGTGATGTCGTTCGGTCTCACGAACGCACCAGCCGTGTTCATGGATCTGATGAACCGGGTATTGCGGCCTTTCCTCTATCGATTCGTCGTTGTCTTCATCGACGACATTTTGGTATACTCTAGGAGTCGAGAGGAGCATGAGGAGCACTTGCGTTTGGTCCTTGATACGCTCAGACAGCATCAGTTGTTCGCACAGTATAAGAAGTGCGACTTCTGGAAGCAGGAGGTGAAGTTTCTGGGACACGTGGTGTCCAAGGATGGCATGGCAGTTGACCTGTCTAAGGTAGCTGCGGTGCAGGACTGGGAGCAGCCTGGTTCTGTCACTGAGGTGAGGAGTTTCTTGGGTCTCGCTGGCTACTATCGGCGCTTCATTCAGGATTTCTCAAAGATCGCGAGACCCTTATCTCAGTTGACACGGAAGGACGTGAAGTTCGCCTGGAATGATAAGGCGGAGTCAGCTTTTCAGGAGCTGAAGGACAGACTTACGTCCGCCCCTGTGCTAGTATTGCCAGAGCAAGGGGTTAAATACACTATATACACTGACGCGTCTAGCGTTGGTTTGGGTTGTGTCCTTATGCAGAGGGACAGGGTAATTTCGTATGCCTCGAGACAATTAAGGAAGCACGAGGAGAATTACCCTACACACGACCTGGAGTTGGCAGCCGTTATATTCGCACTGAGACTCTGGAGACATTACCTCTACGGAGAGGAGTTCGAGCTCTTTTGCGACCACAAGAGCCTCAAGTACATATTCACGCAGCGGGACATGAATATGAGGCAGCGGCGATGGATGGAGACGCTGAAGGACTTCAAGTTTGAAGTCTCTTACCATCCTGGGAAGGCGAACCTTGTGGCTGATGCGTTGAGCCGCAAGAAGGCGATAGAGTTTGCGGCTCCACTGATGGTTGCCGAGTGGGATATGGTGGAGTTTTTGCGAGACTTTGAGCAGAAACTCACCGTAGAGGAGCCATTTGAGTTCATCGCACATGTACAGGTGCGATCTCCGATCGATGACCGAGTCATCGAGGCGCAGAGGGACGACGCGCATCTTACTGAGCTTCGAGAGCAGGACAGTGATGATGTTGACACCGACTGGCGAGTTGGTATGGATGGGGGCTTACGTTACCGTGGCCGCCTATGCGTTCCTGATGTCCCTGACTTGAGACGAGAGATTCTCGAGGCTGCGCATTCTACTAGACTCGCGATGCATCCAGGCAGTACGAAGATGTATCATGACGTGAAGAGGACGTATTGGTGGGAAGGTATGAAGACCCACATTGCTGAGTTCGTGTCCCGTTGTCTCACTTGTCAGCAGGTGAAGGCAGAGCATCGCCGACCACCTGGACTTTTGCAGCCTATGCCGATTGCAGAGTGGAAGTGGGATTTCATTTCCATGGACTTCATTTCTGGGTTGCCGAAGACGAGGAAGGGGCACGATTCCATTTGGGTGATCGTCGACCGATTGACGAAGTCGGCGCACTTCCTACCGATCAGAGTTATGAACTCTGCAGACGAGCTGGCTAGATTGTATATTAGAGAGATCGTGCGTCTGCATGGAGTTCCGTTGGAGATCGTGTCGGACAGAGACACGCGGTTCACTTCTATTTTCTGGACTCGCATTCAGGAGGCTATGGGTGTGAAGTTGAAGTTCAGTACTGCCTTCCACCCACAGACGGACGGACAGACGGAGCGAGTAAACCAGATCCTGGAGGACATGTTGCGAGCTTGCGCATTGGACTTCAAGGACAGTTGGGATGACTGTCTTGCATATGCGGAGTTTGCGTACAACAATAGCTTCCAGGCGAGTATCGGCATGGCACCTTATGAGGCGCTGTATGGGCGACCTTGTCGCGCACCGCATTGCTGGTTAGAGGTCGGTGAGCGCAGGTTGATTGGCCCAGAGTTGGTGCAGGCGACGTCAGAGAAGATTGATATTATTCGACGTCGGCTTCTTACAGCGCAGAGCAGACAGAAGAGCTACGCCGATACGAGACGGAGACCACTAGAGTTCACAGTCGGGGATCATGTGTTTTTGCGAGTTTTCCCTATGAAGGGAGTCCTTCGGTTCGGAAAGAAGGGGAAGCTGGCACCGCGATTCATTGGCCCATTTCAGATCCTCGATCGTGTGGGAGCAGTGGCTTACCGATTGGCTTTACCCACGCCCCTCGCGAGCGTCCACAACGTATTTCATGTTTCTATGCTGAAGAAGTACGTTGCTGATCCTTCTCATATCATCAGATGGGAGCAGGTGCAGTTAGGAGAGGATGTTACTTATATCCTGCGACCGACACGCATCTTAGACCGGAAGGAGCAGGTACTGCGTAGCAAGGTGATTCCCCTTGTGAAGGTACTATGGACGCATCATACTGAGGAGGAGGCTACTTGGGAGACAGAAGCCGAGATCAGAAAGAACTACCCACAGCTTCTCGAGGAGTACGAAAAGGTACAAAATTTCGAGGATGAAATTATTTGTTAAGGGGGGTAGATTGTAACGCCCGTGAAAAATCCATACTTGGGCTCGAGTACCAACTCGACCCGAAATTGCGTAGAATTCATTCCTTTGGAAAATTTGACTAGGTTAGCTAGTGCAACATTGGAGTAGCTGGGAAATGGTCCCTGATCACTTTAAATACGTTCTACAAGGCCCGAAGCGAGTGGAACCAAGGGTGCTATAATGCTCTAAAGCCTCGGATCAAACTCTAAGCCGGTTTGCTCTCGGGACCTCCTTGAAACTTTGTATTGGATCTAGACCGCGCGTCGTAAGTCAGTTGCCTACCATCTTAGACCGTTATGACCACTTAGCTGGGCTTGGCAATCGTTTCGAATATCAAGTCCAACTGACGATCACAGGCTATTTCATTGAGCCCGGACCGAAGAGAGTGTGAATGGGGACATAGTTGGAATTTCAAATTCAAATCTGGCACACAAATTTGACGCATCAGTATTAAGCATTCTGACCGTCAGAATGCAGCCAAATTACACCCTTGGATCAGGAAAAATATCTATTATATATCACGAGACTTATAGGCCTGATCTTGGTGCGGTGACTGTTAAACTGAAACTGGGCCGCCACGTGCGATCTGGGAACCCAACCGGTCTGAAAACTGGATGTGTGCTAGATCCAGTATGCATGAGCTTAAGTCCGACCGCATTTGGCCTGGGGACCTCCAGAAATGCCCTTTTGGACAGGTTAGATATCTTCTAAACATTATCGTGGGTCATTAAAGGTTTCAACTATGGGCATTTTGGGCTTGTCCAAGTAGGTGGGTCCCATGATGTAACAGGGCCATACTTATTAGGTCCGCAAAAGCTGATAGATGGTGTGGATCTAATGTACATATTATGGTGAAATTATAGGAGGTTTTAAGGGTGGACATTACAACAACGTTGTTTCTTTGGTGCCAAAATTTACAGATGATTTAGATGTAGCTTATACATCACAATGGGTCCTGCGGTCTGGTGGGCCCTACATGGGTATCAAAACGAGCTCCTACTTATCCCCATTTACTTATTTATTATTATTATTACTATTATTATTATTATTATTATTCCTAAGTCCAAGTCTACATATCCTTATTAACAGGTTAGATGTCAAGTATAACAATATAGTGGCCCATTGGAATTTTTCAATGGTGGACCCATAATCCACTACAGTTTTGGTGTGATTCACCATGACGGGTGTCGACCCTCAACTCCATCAGTCAAGTGCACCAATCCATAGTGGGCATGGGACTTAAAATCAAGTCAATATGTGGTTTATGTGGGGCCATACCACACACAAAAGTTGAGGGGATTTCTCTCCATTAAAACATTTATAATTATATTTGTTGAGCCCACCAAGGCGTGGATCACAAATCCAAAACATCCATTATGTGTGTCACACTTGGTTAAGGGGTCAGGCCAAGTTTCAAATGTATCCAAATTTCAAGTGGACCCCGACAAATGCTTTTATATGCTTGAGCTCCAAGTTGTATGAACGGTTCAAGGATATCAAAATTACATGGGTCCCAAAGTGATATATTTATTATATATACACAGTTCATCTATTTTTAATTTTATTTTTAAAAATCATTTTATAGCATTATCCAAAAATGAATCATATCCAAAGATTATCTGGACCTCACCACAAACAGTAATTGAGATACTGATTTCACCGTTAAACAATTTAAAGGGCCCACCTTAATGTTTATTTTCCATCCAATCTGTTCATAAGGTCACAAAGACTTGAATTAAGGGAAAATACAAATTTCATACTGGTTTAAAAGTTTTGACCAAAAAAGGGTTCCAATGGTAGATGTTTAATCCTTGCTGCTTTTGTAGTGTGGTCCACTTGATAGATAGATCTATCCTTTATTATTATTATTATTCTATTTATTTATTTAGTTTTTTTAAGCCTTAAGGCAAACTTGCCAAATGAATGGACGGTTTGGATATAGCACATACCTCATGATCAGACTCCATTTTTTTTATTTTTTATTTACTTATTTATTTATTTTTAACGAGGTGGGCGGCCTGATTTCCATGTATGGCTGATTTTTGGGGATGACCCATTTTTAAATGGGAACCATTAGATGCACGGTGCTGATGTTCGACACACATTAAGGTGAGGCATGTGGTGGGGCCCATTTCCCTGCTCGTTACAAGCTCTAACATCCTCTGGACGCTGAACGTCAGTAATGGTTGACGACTTTGCTACCCTTTTTTTTCTGTCTTTTCATGGTTTTTCATAGGTGACGTCAACATCATGACGATCTACTCTGTCTACTAGGTTCCTTGATTCGTGACGGGCCTAATGAGTCCAATAGTCGATATTTTTTGGCGTGCAGAAGATCATAGCGGGCCCTAATAGTTTAGTACTAATAAAATGGTCTTTTTGATGGTGTGGCCTACCAGAGTTTTGGATTGGCTTCATTTTTTGACTTAATGCCTAAAATGAGCTAGGAAATCATATAGACGGCATTGATTAAAAACATACATCATGGGTGGGGCCCGATATAGGCCCACAGCCCCTGCCCTTTTTATTCACAACAGTCGGACGCTACTTGCTACAGTGTCCAGCATCCATTCTCGTTTCTTCCTTTTTTTGTTTTTTTATTTATTTCTTTATTAATTTATTTAATGTAAATGTGGAGTGTGTCACATGTTTGTATGTGTGAGTATATGGCCAGCCCAATGGGCCACACTTTGGACAATTTGGATGGCCTACAAAATTCTGATGGGACCCACTATCAATGGATCCCACATAAAGCCTATAATAATTGAAGTGTTGAATATTTTCTCTCATACATCTACACCATTATTCGCATAATTATCATAATAACATCACCACTATTAACCATGTTTTTTTACATATATTCTCAAATGCATCCACACCATTAATCACATCATTATGATCAACATCATCTCCAGCATACAAAAGAAAAATAAAAACAAAATAAGAATGAGTAGGGTGGGTGTACTCACCTTGATGGATTAGATACAATGGTTAAGATGGATGGAAGGGATGAGATTGATGGTTGAGATGGATGGAAGGGATGGGATTGATGGAACCAAGATCACTCATCTCTCTCTCTCTCATGAGTAGAAAATGGTGAAATGGTAAGGAATGAAGGGGTATTTGTAGAGAAATTCATAAAAATTTGGTTAAGTTAGGCTAATGTGATTAATATTAGCTTATGATAGGATTATGACATTTAATTCATGATTTGTATTTTAATGGTGGATTAAAGGAGCATGGGATGGAATGGTGTGATGATGTCATGCTTAAGATGTGGCATGGACAAGACTTGACTTTGGGGAGCACATGAGACATGAGAGGTATGGGTGTGTGACATCACACACATGGGCAGAGATTCTCTCACTCATGTGTGGCATGTGCATGTGTGTATCACATGTGTTGTGCACATGTGTGGAGTGAAGTACATGGCGCCTTGCGCACATGATACACTAATTATTCTTCACAACGTATCTCACAAATGAAGTATCGTATAGACGCATGGGTGATACTTATGCGATCGCAGCGACGGGGCGGTCAATATGAGATAGGTCTCGAGGTCTTGGGATCCCAGTCAGTTGGGTGTGTACTATGAATGACCAATCCAGGTCTAGCTAAGGGCATCAATCATCATGTACATATGCATAGGAATTGGTACGAAATGGACGGGGTCTTACATATATGGGCACACATGCTAAGACATACGTATGTGAGATTGGTGAAGCTAAATTTCAATGGATCACATTAACTCTACAAAACCAAATGTCAGGGTCATTCTTGGGGTGTTGTTATTGCACTATTAGCTCATATATGGTAGTTACACATATGATGAACGGTTCCAATCTTTGGATCATCTGTACATTTAGGCCCATGATGGTGATCCTGAACCAACACATAGGGGAAGCAAAACCCATAAAGAAGATCTACCCCTAGCCAACCAGCCACATAGACTATAACAACCATCAAACTACATTCATACAGGTCATAAAGAAATAAGATAAGGAAAAAAAAAATAAGGCATCATTTTTTAATCCATGTCTTAACCCAATCCATTGATTTCTCACAAACATCACGGTGCCCCCTTTGCTTCCCGCCTACTATGACAGGCAACCCTCTCCTTACCATATCAACCCTCATTTTCGATGGTAGATACTCACCATCTCTTCAGATACTCACCAATATTGGACATCTGTTTTTCTAATTTTGACCACTTATTCTTTTTCATTTACCATTCCTTTTGATTTCCACAGTTTGACACCTACGATCATTCAGTTGGTATGATTTTCAAGTTGTCACTGACTTATAATGGGCGTTATTTATCTGGATGGTTTCAATTGAGAAACATAAATGCTTGGCTACATGTATACACATGCATGGATTTTAACACCCTGTAAGCGTATGGAATGAATTGTTTCAAATTGTGCTTTCACATAGTCATACATATGCATGGATGTGAATAGCTGCCAAAAGCATATCAAATGAATCCCTTCAAACTGTATGTTTGCTGATGCAACACTTCAACCTGTCTAATAATGTAAAAACCAAGTATAAGAGTGCAAGGAAATTCATAATGGAGAGAGAATTTTCCTGATGTTCATCCCTACCTAGAAAATAATGACAGCATAAGGCATTGTTTTGATGTACTTCGATTTGGGTGTACTGAATATTCCGCACAAAGGTAAGCATCCATGTCTTTGCTGTGTTTAGTGCATAAGTCTGTGTATGTCTTTGTTGTGTTTTCATTATGTTTGGTATATATATATATCATAGATCATCTTCTCAAACTTACTCTGAAGGTATGATGCCAAAAGGGTTTTTTTCTTTTCTCTTCTTTTCTTTTCTTCTCTTTCAATGGCAGGTATGATGCAATGATCATACTGACAATGTATAAAATATGAGAAATGTGATGGCTAGTCAGTAGAGTAGGATATCAAACCCAACTCTCTCCAAAAGCACCAATGTGGTGCCTTCATGCAGAGATCCATATGGCCCAGAAAATAGGCTGGTCTATCAGAAGGCCCTTGCATGTATGAAGAAAATGGATGGTTAAAGCATTGGCCTGTACTCCAAATTTGACATCCAAACAAGTCCCAACTAACGAATACTGGAAAAAGGCCTGCTTATTGAGCCATGACACATATAAGGTGGGGCCTGCATCAAAAATAAGCCACATTTAGCCCACATTCGTCCCATTGGCATAGAGGGAAGCACAAGATTCAATTTTCTTCTCTCCGTACATGCAAGTTTTTAGCCTACAGAAAATAACATAGATTTCAAAAAATAAAAATAAAAAAATTTAAAGGTTTCCACTGTCCGGAAGCATCATTGGACGAGTATGATTCAAAATCCTTGTCTCGCAATAGCCATGGTAGGGGCAGCTCTGAAAGCATTACAATGCAATTCCTATCAGAATCATATCTATACACATGAAACTAAATAAAAATGTTTGCTGACAGAAACATACTACCCAACACCGACGTTATGGACACTGTTTATGCATACTAAACAAAGAAAAGGCTTTGCCTAAATTTTTGACATACAATATCCAACAACAATGATGTTTCTCAAATGAGCTATTTAAAAAACACGAGCTTTTGAGATTACAGTATCCAACAACAATGATGATTCGTGTAACACCCTGAAAATCGGAGGTCGTGTATAACTCAACTCCCGAGTTCCAGACCGTCACTTATGCAACAAAAATGATTATGATTCAATGTTGTCTGAGTTAAAGCATTCACATGAGTAAAAGTATACCAAAACTGCAATTCATACTCCAGATCCAGTGATAAAAGCAAGCAGAAGACTAAAGAATATATTTATATCACTGTATGGAAAAACAAAGTAGATCTCAACTGTCACTAAAGTATGAATATATCACTGAGTCTCATATACATGTAAATGACAGAAATAAATGTCCAAAAGAGTCCCACTATGAAGTCCCGTCAACCCAGGTCGCCTAAGCATAACCATCATGGTATTGCATGTATGAGAACTCGTCCTGGTCCTCATCAAAGTCTGGCTCTGCCTCCTGGATCTCAGCATCACCTGCATCTACAGCAGGGTCTGGTTGGTGTGGAAAACATCATCCCGAAACGTGGGAATGAGTAGCTAACTCAGTGGAATAATAGAGCAAGGATTTACATGTTCTCAAATCAATCATGCGATAATAGTAAAGCAGTAAATCAGACAATCCTAATACTGTTGTTAATGCAATATGACATGACGTGATGTATGCCCTCACCGACGATCTCCCTCATACGACACCATCTTACGACCGCGGCATGCAATCGTCCCTCAAGTGCTCCACATCTTCCAGGCACGTGCAATGTTATGGTGATATGATTTTCGAGTTGTTATTAGTTCATTCAAACAGCAGGATTGGGAAACTAAGGTACTTCCCTTGTATCAATCCCAACACAGATCCTGTATAGGGTCGTCACTCCTAGTAATCTCATACGATGTATATTTTGTAGGTCGCTGCAAGGGCTGCCAGGGCTGTTGCACACACTCGTTGCTCCGCTCCCCCATCACCTTATCAATATAGGCCTACTGTACTCTACTGCTACTGAAGGGTCGTCGCCTCCCGTAGACTCAGAATACGCTCGCGGTCACTACAAAGGACTCGTCGCCTGATCAGTGTAGGCCGATAGCAAGAATATAGTGTCCCATACCACCATAATCTGCTCACGAGACTAGGTGCTCACTGGTCACTACGGGGAGGTTTGTGGCCCCAGCGTAGGCCGACAGCTCGACCACGGTGTCCCATACCACCATACCCGGCTCATGAGTCTTCGTGGATCAAGGTACCATGGTTAACAGGGTTTAAAATGGTAAGTTCAGTACCCTAGGTTCAAGCAGTTATGACTCATGCAGGGTGAACATACAACGGCCAGTCGAGTTACTTGACGGGCTTGACTAGCGCGATCGCATCTCAAGTCGAACGACATGAAGTGCGTAAAACACTTCGTGTGGCCAAATCACTGCTGCCAACTCCAGAATACGGCTTGCGTTCATCGACGCGTCGTTCGTGGCTAAGAAAAGCTAACCACAAATTCGCTCGGTTATCGACTGCCTGGACTAAGCATAGTCCCAAATAATTATGGAATCACACCAGCAAATCATATGAGAGTATTGGAATTGAAATACAACTATGTGAGCATGTTAACACATGTTATAACATACAACTTAAGTAAATCATCAAGCACATACATTTCATGCGTATAATGAAATCATGCATATAGTCAACATGTAGGAAATCATTTACGTCAGCATATTAATTGAGAAATCCATCTCAAACTAATTCATAACATCATTTAATTCAATACGTACTAATACAAACATTTATACAAACACTTACACTACACACTTAAGTCTACATATAGTATGTCGACCCGAAGTGCGCATTTAGGCGAATCTCTTCGCCAAACTAATTATACATGCATTCCTAACATTCTAATGCGCAACAAATCATGTCAATCACATCAGCAAAATATAAATGAAATCTGTACTTCCTACAAATGACTAAAATGCCCTAAATCTCGTATTCTTCGTTGATTTACGAAACAGGAAACGGACAACATGTTGTACATGTCAAACGGCGTTGCCGTCGATAATCTACTATTAAACGACATTGAAAGCTTTGGAAACAGTCAATCAAAGCGTCTAAAATCTGCACCTTGTCTCCTATAAACGTGTCATTTCGAACGGAGCGTATACGCTTCGTCCACGGCTACTAGAGGACCTGTTTTACAAGATCTATTAACTATCAAGCTATGGAACGAAAGAAACATCAAATCAGCAACTTTCTAGGATTATTTCTTACCTGAAAATGCGGAGAAATCACCAGCTGAATGATGGAAGCGTGTTGCTAAAGCACGTGCAACAGGCGGTACAAAGACAGGAAAATTCTCCCCTAATCTCTCTCACAAACTCTTACCTTTTCTCTCTTCCAATCTAGGGTTTCTCTCAAATTCGGATGGGAGAGAAGAGTGAGGGTTTCAACCCCTTTTATAAGCCCAAAAGTGCCCAAAATAGGCTCAGGAACAAAGTTCACTTAGTGCATAACCAAATCGGGGCCGTTTCGGACCAAAAGATGATTTCTGGTGGTCCCCTGGCCGAACGCGATCGGACTTAAGCTCATGCTTACAGGATCTAGCACGCATCAAGTTTTCAGTCCGGCAGGGTTCGCAGATCGCACGTGGTGGTCCAGTTTCAGTTCAGCAGTCACCGCACGTAGATCAGGGCTACAAGTCTCATGATATGAAATAGAAATTTTTCCTGATCCGAGCGTATAATTTGACTGAATTCTGACGGTCAGAATGCTTAATACTGACACATCAAGTCGTGTGCCAGATTTAAATTTCAAATTCCAAATATGTCCCTATTCGTACTCTCTTCAGTCCGGGCTCAATGAAATAGCCTGTGATTATCGGTTGGACTTAATTTTTGAAATGATTGTCAAGTGCAGCTAGGCTGTTCTAACGGTCTAAGATAGTAAGTATCAAACTTTCGACGAGCGGTCTAGATCCAATATAAAGTTTCAAAGTGGTCCAGAGAACAAACCTGCTTAGAGTTTGATCCGAGGTTATAGAGTATTATAGAGTCGTTGGTTCTACTCGATTTGGGTCTTGTATAACGTATTTAAAGTGATCAGGGACTATTTTTCAGCTACTCTAGCGTTGCGCTATCTAACTTACGCTTAATTTCCATAGGAATTAATCCTAAGTGGTTTCTTTGGCTATGGAATTGAGTTCTGAGCGATTTTTCAGGTGTTTTAGTTAACCCACTGCCTGAGGACGTCAAATCCCAGATTGGTCAAAATTCGAGGTGTTACAATTTACCCCTCTTAAAACATAATTTCATCCCCGAAATTGGCAAAGGGTAAGGAGCATCTAGTAAGACTTTAGTATTGACATTCTAAGAAAGGGTCAATCCTATTTATTGACCTAACCGTACGTACATCCTAACTCGATTGTTTCGATCCTGGGCCAGTGGGAAAGAGGCCAAGCACTCTTCTGCTGCGCCACTCTAATCGAACGGCAGCGTTGACTAACCTAACTGGATTGGACTCATTACGTTCTACCCCCCTTAAAACTTGGTTTTACTTAAGGTTGAAGAATCTTTGCATCGATCCGTATATCGGAACGAGGCGCAACTTAGGGGTTATCCTTAACCTAAAATGGAAACAACCTTTCTCTACAGGGTTTTCCTTACTAATGATGCGTTCTATGACATTGGTACCTATGATCTTAGAGATGAAACTAATCTCTATTGTGGTTAAGTTTAGGGGCAGGTATGAGTTGGTGGCAAGATATCGAATTCTCTACTGGCTTTAAGTCCACGCCATTTCCCAAAGACAAAGTAATAACTTTTGGTTATATGTGGTCGAGCCAACACGGAAGAAAAGTTATGTAGTGGGTCTGAGCCGGATACATAGACTTTCTGCCTAGAGCAGAAATTTACTGTATCAGTTCTTAATCCTAAACGATGCCGATCTTCTACTTGATCAGAGCATTGGATTTATTGGTAACTACCAGGATTGAGAAGTCAATTTAAACTGCGAATACTTCACTGATAATTACATTTCCTTTACTCCGCGTTCCCGAATGCAATAAGCCCTTTGGGGAAGGTAATTTTAAGAGGCGTGCTAGTACATTCTAAGTTTAATCTGAGGGATTTATAAATATTCCCTGAGAGTGAATGGTTCTTTCCTATGGGCAACAACATAAGTCTATAAGTCATAAAGGGATTTATCGAAGGAATAATATTCTACTTCAACCAAATCTAACCTACAATTCCTTAGCATATACAGGCTTTACACTACTTAAAGTAACTAGTAGGCTAGTCTGTAACTCAGTAGCTATAATCTAAAGCCTAAGATTATACGTTAAATGGTTCCATACCATTTCTACTACAGGGAATTCTTCTATTGCTTAGGGTCAAGATTGTCTAAATGGAATTGGATTTCTTATGTCGTCAGACCCTTCAATCTGCGTCCTCACTCCTCCATCTCACACGGTGCCATGTGATACGTCAGTAGTGAGACGGGCGAGGAACCAGGAACCAGATCGATAGTGAAATCGATCTCTCATTGGGGCGACGAACCAAGGATCTTCCTGAACAGATTCCCAAACTCGCAAACGACTGGCGTATGCTCAAGTATCTGGGCACCAGCATCTCGCAATAAGGTGGCGTAACTAAGTATGCGGAAAGGGAGATTTACCCGCACTGGAAATGTGAAGGATGCGCCCTCTGGCTCGTAGGCTGTCACTATACGAGTCTCGCAATCAATCTCGGCCCTCGCTGCAGTCAACCAGTCCATGCCAAGAATGACATCGAGATAAACCAGAGCGGGATCGACGATGAGATCTAGAGCCATCGTCTTGCCCCCCAGATCCACCAAACAACCCTCACACATCTGGGTGGCATCTGTAAAGGACCCGTGAGCTGTATAAACTCGCACCCCATCCATAGTAATAGTCTGTAGCCCAAGACGCCTGACTATAGCACGTGATATCAAAGAAATCATGGAACCAGTGTCCACCATCACGAGAATAGGAATACCTCCAATATGGGCAGTGACCTCGAAGGCTGAATGCTGAGAAGTCTGTGTCGCAGCTACCTCTGCTGTCAAGGCATGTACCTGTGCCTGCTGTGGCCGGTTCGGCCGCTGAGTCATGGGCCGTAGAGGTTGCCTGATTTGCTATACCGGAGGTCTGAAGGAAGGGTGCGCAGGAGCCAACCGTATAGGCGGTGCTGATATCGCCTGTGGACGTGTACGGTCGATCTGCTGCGGCGGCGAGAACCCACTGTCCCGCATCCTAAAAAAATAACTCTGCGCCAAGTGGCCCTCTCTCCCACAATATGTGCATAGTAAATCAGAGCGCCGCATCGGGGGTACTGGCATGGTAGCCCTAGTAGGAGGTTCGACGCGAGGCCTCTTGCCCGCAAAGGGCCTGTCCTGCATCTCTGGTCATGGCCTAGGAGCAACAGGGCCACGAGATCGCGTAAGCCGATCCACATCCTTCTCTGCCCGCATGGACATGTGAATCAGTTCCGCATAGGAGGGAATGCTCACACAGCACATCTTCGACCGAATATCCGGTCGCAAACCCTCGAAAAAGCGCCGTATGCGCATCTGTTCATCAGCCAAAATAGTCGGGACGTATCTGCCCAACTCCGTGAACCGATGCTCATACTCCGTGACTGTCATGGCTCCCTGTCTGAGGCAAAGAAACTCATTCTCCAGGTCATGCCTGTATGTCTGGGGATAATACTTCTCGTGGAAGTGGAACACAAATGCTGCCCATGTCCATACAAAGTCGGCGGCAACGGTCCGCAATATGCTGTCCCACCACAAGCTGGCCTCTCGCTCAAACAGGAACGTAGCCAACTCTACCTGCTCAGCCTCTGTACTATGAAGCATCCGCAGTATCTTCGACACACGGTCGAGCCAATACTCGGCCTCTTCGGGTCTATGAGAACCCGTAAAAGTGGGGGGCCGTAAGCGGTGGAATCGCTCTAACAAGCCCCGTGTATCCGCGACATTCCCCGTAGGGTTAGCAGGTGGTACAGGATGAGCCATGCCCTCATCCTGGGCATATGTATCAGCATTCTCAGCTGGATGCGCAGGTCGTGCAGGTGGAGTCACACCCCCGCCCTGGGCTAGTGTCCCCACAATAGTAGTCAGGAGCTGCTACTGCTGCAGCATCATGGCCATCATCTGCTCAAATCTGTCGGGAGGTGGAGCAGGCTGTGGCGTGTGCTGCACCGAAGAAGATGCGAGATACGGATCTCTGACTGGCGCTGTGAACGGCGGTGGTCCAATCGTAGGACCAGCAGTAGGCTGAGACACGCGCGCTGTCTCAGGAATCGGGCCCACAGCAGGGTCCGCATGGGAATCAGACTGCGAAGGAGCCTGATCCATAGGCTCACTCAATGCAAGCCGAGCCGTGCTCTGTGTAGTCTTCAGCGGCATTCCCTATATTCAAAATAGGGCACAACCTTGTCAGTCTCAATAGCACAAACACCGCAATCATTCACACAAGAGCCATAAGCATTTCATGCATTTCATTTAATCAAAATTGTCACAATACAAGGGATATATCCTTACAAGCATCATGACGAGAAATACATGGGAACTAAGACAGTAAAAATTACAACAGCAACATAAGCAAAGCACTAGCCTTAACAGGCTTACACAACTTAAAGCAGGAAATGACTAACTACTAACAACAACAACAAAGATCTCATTGCTAGTCTGAGTCGTGTGACGGAGGAGGAGCACCCTTATCCTGCAAGAAGCACATGATCGCCTTCAAGGTGCGAGTCACCTTGCCGAATTTCCTCTTCGTAACGGCCTTGGCATCCTCGACTTCAGCGTGAAGTTCCTGAACTTTCCTTCGCAAGGTGACCTGGCTCTCCTCAATTCGGGCGATATGATCATCGTCAGTAGCCTACGCAGAAGGAGGAGGGCTCTCATCTGTATCCTGAGCCTCCTCTTCTACCTCTCCCTGGACTTCTTCCTAAACTTCTACTCCAGGTTCTCCCTCACTTGGATCCTCTTCATCATCAAAGTCATCCTCGCTATCCTCCTCAAGATGATTCTCATGGTACTGAGACCCAATCTTCATCTTGACCATAGTTGATTCATCAATGCTATGAATCGGAACTGGTAATTCTGGCCCACGTCTGTAGGCAAACTCAAGCGCGATCTTGCATATCAGTCTGCCAAAAGGTAGCAATTCGGACGTTCTTCTTGACTTCACTATGAGGATTATCTGTCGCAAGATGAAAGTGACCATACACACATTCTCTCCCTGGGCCACTAGATATAGAAAATCAACCATAAGGCACGTACACTCAATGCGATTTATCGACCTAGGATACACATTGAATGTGCAGATATGGTGCAGCAGGCGCAAATCATCAGACATATAAGTCACCTTGAGGCTATTCTTAGGCTGCCATGGAACCAATTTACTGCACAAAAACCTGGTACGACGATCTCGCTCATGCCTACTCCTCAGATTCTTCTCACTAGGATGAACATCACCAAGAGGCACATTCAGAAGTCGCGCAATCAACCGAACATCGATCGTACACATTCGATCTCTACCAAAAGGTATTTTAAACTGCAATGGCTCTAAGGTAGGATTCTGGATACGAGCGTAGAAGGCACGAACGATGCTCACATTAGCACGAGCACGAGCTTCAAAGATCGGACCCCAATGCGCAGCTTTAATGCGCTCGAATAACAGAAATTCACAGAATAGTTGTCCTTCCACATCCGCCTCAAAGAACACTTTATGATCAGTGTATTGGCCATGAGGCATCTCTGCTAGAATCACTCACCCAAGTTGAGTATGGGGATCCAAATCCCGCTTTGTATGGAACTCTCGGGCTGTGGTTGGACCTGCGGCGGCGCTTGAACTTGCGGCACCACCCCGTGGCCTTCTTGATTGAGCAGGGTGACTCGGCCCAGCCTCATCCACTGCGGTTTTTCTTTTACCCATCAAATATAGGATGGTGGAGAGTGACAAAAGGCCTAAAATGGCTTCAACGAAAGCCATGAAAAATGGAGAAAATGCGAAGAAGTGGCTGTCCAAACTGGAAAAGGGAGATCTAGGCATTGTAGAGGGATGCTTCAAGCTTCCCTAGGATGTATTTTTAAGGAGAAATGAAAATGAAAAAGAGGAATGGAGCACCTCACGATTTCAACTCGATTTGGGGGTCTTTAGAGCTCCAAAAGATAAAATCTTCAAGATGGAGGGCTGAAATCCTCCATAGGACGATGGAGTGTGGTCGTTTTTGGCTAAGAATGGATTTAGAGGTGGTTTGGAACCATGATTTTTAGAGATGGCAGCTGAAAAATGCAAATAGAGCTAGGGATGGGGTTGTTTGTGAAGGAAATACCTCATTTTGGGGTTTTCTACACACGAACCACACATGGGGGGTGTGTAGTACCCAAAATACCCCCATATAATAAAGCACACCTCAAATGGACGATGGTGGTCGGCGATGCATCGCCGGATCGACGATGGAATTGCCGACCATCTCCCTGGTCAGGAGATGGGACCACATGAGTTTGGTCCCCCATAGTCCAGGGACCCCAAATAACTATGGGCCCCACCTTGGTTCATTGTATTTTGACCTATATAGGCCCAAACATGAGTTCGGGGCTTTCTGGGGCTAATCTGCAATCCTGAATACAAAACCCTATTATGCAGCATGTTATTTTGGGGTAGAAGGAGCTAGTACATCCATCTAGCCCATTATTTACTAAATAAAGCAAAGTTAGAATGGCCTTATGGCCATTTTTCATGAAATTTTACTATTCACTGTAAAATTTTATGAAAGTATGATTTTATGTCATTTTCATATTAGGATTGATGCCTAATATGAAAAGGATAAGAAATAATTGAAGATTGGAGTGGTGAGAGGAAGAATTTTAAAGATTTTAGGTAAAACGGAGTTTTTAAGCCCTGACGATTGAATACAGGGATTGTGGTTGTCCCACAGCCCAAAGATTGTCATTTACAGGTTTAGAATCGTTCAAAGAATGTCTCAACCCACTCACCTACAACCTAGGAGCTATTCGGGTTGCTTCACGTGACCCGAGATGCGTTACGGACTCGATCACGCGATCGATTCGAATAGTCTTCACCTATTGACGAATCTGGGATCCTAGAAGTGTTTTTAGACCCTTCTCGCACCCACCTAAGTCAAAGGAAGAGACAGCGTACGTCGCGTGACCATAACCCAGGCCCAGTATACTCTTATTCACGCTCTGATACCAACTTGTAACACCCTGAAAATCGAGGGTCGTGTATAACTCAACTCCCGAGTTCCAGACCGTCACCTATGCAACAAAAATGATTATGATTCAATGTGGTCTGAGTTAAAGCATTCACATGAGTAAAAGTATACCAAAACTGCAATTCATACTCCAGATCCAATGATAAAAGCAAGCGAAAGACTAAAGAATATATATATCACTGTATGGAAAAACAAAGTAGATCTCAACTGTCACTAAAGTATGAATATATCATGTAAATGACAGAAATAAATGTCCAAAAGAGTCCCACTATGAAGTCCCGTCAACTCAGGTCGCCTAAGCATAACCATCATGGTATTGCATGTATGAGAACTCGTCCTGGTCCTCATCAAAGTCTGGCTCTGCCTCCTGGATCTCAGCATCACCTGCATCTACAGCAGGGTCTGGTTGGTGTGGCAAACATCATCCCGAAACATGGGAATGAGTAGCTAACTCAGTGGAATAATAGAGCAAGGATTTACATGTTCTCAAATCAATCATGCGATAATAGTAAAGCAGTAAATCAGACAATCTTAATACTGTTGTTAATGCAATATGACATGAAGTGATGTATGCCCTCACCGATGATCTCCCTCATACGACACCATCTTACGACCACGGCATGCAATCGTCCCTCAAGTGCTCCACATCTTCCAGGCACGTGCAATGTTATGGTGATATGATTTTTGAGTTGTTATTAGTTCATTCAAACAGCAGGATTGGAAAACTAAGGTACTTCCCTTGTATCAATCCCAATACAGATCCTGTCTAGGGTCGTCACTGCTAGTAATCTCATATGATGTATATTTTATAGGTCGCTGAAAGGGCTGCCAGGGCTGTTGCATGCACTCGTTGCTCTGCTCCCCCATCACCTTATCAATACAGGCCTACTATACTCTACTGCTACTGAAGGGTCGTCGCCTCCCGTAGACTCAGAATACGCTCGCGGTCACTATAAAGGACTCGTCGCCTGATCAGTGTAGGTCGATCGCAAGAATATAGTGTCCCATACCACCATAATCTGCTCACGAGACTAGGTGCTCACTGGTCACTACGGGGAGGTTTGTGGCCCCAGCGTAGGCCAACAGCTCGACCACGGTGTCCCATACCACCATGCCCGGTTCATGAGTCTTCGTGGATCAAGGTACCATGGCTAACAGGGTTTATAATGGTAAGTTCAGTACCTTAGGTTCAAGCAGTTATGACTCATGTAGGGTGAACATACAACGGCCAGTCGGGTTACTTGACGGGCTCGATTAGCGCGATCGCATCTCAAGTCGAACGACATGAAGTGCGTAAAACACTTCGTGTGGCCAAACCACTCCGCCAACTCCAGAACACGGCTCGCGTTCATCGATGCATCGTTCGTAGCTAAGAAAAGCTAACCACGAATTCGCTTGGTTACCGACTGCCTGAACTAAGCATAGTCCCAAACAATTATGGAATCACACCAGTAAATCATATGAGAGTATTGGAATTAAAATACAACTATGTGAGCATGTTAACACATGTTATAACATACAACTTAAGTAAATCATCAAGCACATACATTTCATGCATATAATGAAATCATGCATATAGTCAACATGTAGGAAATCATTTACGTCAGCATATTAATTGAAAAATCCATCTCAAACTAATTCATAACATCATTTAATTCAATACATACTAATACAAACATTTATACAAACACTTACACTACACACTTAAGTCTATATATAGTATGTCGACCCGAAGTGTGCATTTAGGCGAATCTCTTCGCCAAACTAATTTTACACGCATTCCTAACATTCTAATGCGACAACAAATCATGTCAATCACATCAGAAAAATATGAATGAAATCTGTACTTCCTACAAATGACTAAAATGCCCTAAATCTCGTATTCTTCGTTGATTTACGAAACAGGAAACGGACAACATGTTGTACATGTCAAACGGCATTACCATCGATAATCTACTATTAAATGACATTGAAAGCTTTGGAAACAGTCAATCAAAGCGTCTAAAATCTGCACCTTGTCTCCTATAAACGTGTCGTTTTGAACGGAGCATATACGCTTCGTCTACGGCTACTAGAGGACCTGTTTTACAAGATCTATTAACTATCAAGCTATGGAATGAAAGAAACATCAAATCAGCAACTTTCTAGGGTTATTTCTTACCTGAAAATGCGGAGAAATCACCGGCTGAATGATGGAAGCGTGTTGCTAAAGCACATGCAACAGGCGGTGCAAAGACAGAAAAATTCTCCCCTAATCTCTCTCTCAAACTCTCACCTTTTCTCTCTCCCAATCTAGGGTTTCTCTCAAATTCGGATGAGAGAGAGGAGTGAGGGTTTCAACCCCTTTTATAAGCCCAAAAAAGCCCAAAATAGGCTCAGGAACAAAGTTCACTTAGTGCATAACCAAATCGGGGCCGTTTTGGTCCAAAAGATGATTTCTGGTGGTCCCCTGGCCGAACGCGATCGGACTTAAGCTCATGCGTATAGGATCTAGCACACATCAAGTTTTCAGTCTGGCAGGGTTCACAGATCGCACGTGGCGGTCCAGTTTCAGTTCAGCGGTCACAGCACGTAGATCATGGATGCAAGTTTCATGATATGAAATAGAAATTTTTCCTAATCCGAGGGTGTAATTTGACTGAATTCTGACGGTCAGAACGCTTAATATTGACACATCAAGTCGTGTACCAGATTTGAATTTCAAATTCCAAATCTGTCCCTATTCGCACTCTCTTCAGTCCGGGCTCAATGAAATAGCCTGTGATTATTGGTTGGACTTGATTTTCAAAATGATTGTCAAGTCCAGCTAGGCGGTTCTAACGGTTTAAGATAGTAGGTATCGAACTTTCGACGTGCGGTCTAGATCCAATACAAAGTTTCAAAGTGGTCCAGAGAACAAACCTGCTTAGAGTTTGATCCGAGGTTATAGAGTATTATAGAGTCATTGGTTCTACTCGATTTGGGTCTTGTAGAACGTATTTAAAGTGATCAGGGACTATTTCCCAACTACTCTAGCGTTGCGCTAGCTAACTTACGCTTAATTTCCATAGGAATTAATCCTAAGTGGTTTCTTTGGCTATAGAATTGGGTTCTGAGTGATTTTCCAGGTGTTTTAGTTGACCCACTGCCTGAGGACGTTAAATCCCAGATTGGTCAAAATCCGGGGTGTTATAATTCGTCAAATGAGCTATTTAAAAACATATTGAAATGCATTCAACCACATTCCTTCCTTTGAGGAAGAACTTGGTCAAATGGGCTATAGAAAATCCATGCAACCAAACAACTAAGGCATGTTACATAATATTCCGGCCACATTTTTAACTTAGATTCATGTAGGTACAGCAGGACAAAATTAACCATGTAAATATCCGTGTTCCCATTGCATGAGTAACATCTATGCTCTTGAATGTTGACAGTGTTGAACACCGTCTTTAAATTAATTATTTACTAATTTTCTACATAAAACATTTTTCCTTCTTTCAGGTTCCTTGATATTATTTTCAAAATGTGTTGGTCTGGAACTGGAAGTCCCTTTATCCTACATCCTTGTATCCATCTCTAAGAGATCATAACTGTCTCTGAGATTCAAGGAGACATTGCCCAACAGAATCTAGGTTTTTAATGCATGTGTTGTGTGTGTGTGTGTTGTGTGTGTCTATTTTAGATCTTTTGTGTTTTCATTTTTCTTTGAGTTTATTTTAAAATATGGATGGATTAGTATGCCGGGCATCTTGAAGTCACAATATCCAACACCTTGTCATGTGCCCATCACCATGGCTAGATTCCTATGTTAGTTTTAGACCATTTAAAAAATGGTGGTGACTCTTCAAACATACACATGGCATAGTAGTACGACAATCAGACTATCTAAATTGCTGACTCAACCATGGATGGAGAAAAACTGAAAAGTTGCACTGAGAAAATAATATTAACCATCGGATCTTTCCCTCCAAATGGGAACACTCACTATTTTACTTTTAACCATGGATTTGATAGCCATTAATTGGATGCTTAGTTTTACTTGATCAATATATTTTTTGTTACATGCTCCATCCACAGTGCGATCACAGTTTGGATGGGTTTGATAGCTGTACATCAGTGCAGCACGTGAGGATGAGTCACCACCATTTTTCAAATGGTGCAAAACCAACATACAAGTCTGACCTGGATCCATATATCATAGCAAATCTTTTATTTTGCCTAGTAGCAACTTTGCCTAATGGTAGTATTTACAAATGCTAGTCCCAAGCTAATCTTGAATTTGTTGCTTAACTACCATAAGAATGAAGCCAATCCCAAATAGTTGGGACAAGGTTGTAATGATGATGATATAGCAACAAATCATTGTCTGTGAGGAGCAAGTCAGAACTCCCATTCACCGAAGGCCTCTAATTCTCGGACAGCTTCAATAATCCTCAACAGATAATAATAGTTCATAGCTGGTCAGAATTTTATTTTATTTTTCTAAACTGTGAAGATACTCTATCTAATAATAATAGTTCAATCAAGTACTTAGAAATAAGAAAATCAGGCCAAATCCTTGGCTTTTCCTGTTAAAATAAATAAGTAAAAGGAAAAAAAAAAACATCGATTGACTGTTAGAGTTCTGGATGAGAGTGAGAGAGGGAGACTGATGGAGATGGGAATTTTGTATACGGGAGACATTTATAATATAGCTAGAACCAAGGATGAGTTTACCAGGCTGCGTTAGGATGACCACGTAGATTGAATTGTGCACATCTCATTCCTAGTATTCATAATGAGGAAAAGCCTCAAGTTGCAGTTACATTCCTTTAAAGTTGAATACGAATCGGACTCCAAAAGTCTGAATTGTAATTATAGTTTGTTTCTTTTTTTTTGGGAACATTGGAAATATTTTATCAACAAAGGTCGTAGCAAAAATATGCAGATATAAAAAGAGAGGTAAAAAATTAACGTACAACTCAAGCCAACCATCAGGAAAATGGGTAATAGCCTTTGATTCAATCACCCAATTTTTCACATTGTATCTTTGCCTGACTGAAAACCTCCTAGACTCGCCCCACCCAATTCCTAAAGCACAGATTATTCCTTTCCAGCCATAAGAACCAATCCCCGCTAGAAGACATAGGTGCCAAAATTTTATCCCTGTCTTACCTAAACCACCTCCATGCCACATCAAAAATAGTTAACCAATGGAAGCCACACATACATATTAACCATACTGATGTTTAGTCTTAAGAAACTATGTACACGCACTCCATGAGACCATGTACTCTTTAAGACTGACAATTCATTTTAACTCATCGCAAACCCATAATTATTATTGGTATACTATTGATTGTCATTCTCTTTGTTGTGTTCAAGTCCCAAGCAGGTCTATGGATGTAGTTTCACATTTTATTATTCGTTTGTTTACAACCATGCTTTGTTGTTCATGTAATAAAATATAGAGGTAGGTTACCAACTTCAGCAACAAAATATATTGATGAAATATTCTCTGAGCCTGCCAAATCTACAAGATTTAGTTTCCCACATTTTATGAGCTCCTCATCTCCTATATTTGATTCTTTTATATAAATGGTTATGGAAAAGATAGAATGGGAACGACTGCATCAGAAAAAAAAAAAAAAAAAAAACGTTTGTTCAGTTAAATACGCTTACATAATCTTTAAGACTAAACATCAATATAGTTAATAACCATTACCTGATATGCTTGTTCCAATTTTCCATCATGTTGATCTTCCTGGTGCAGCCCACCCTTTTCACCATTTTGAGCTTCTACTCTAGTGTCATAAACATGAAAACAATTCCACCAAACATCATATTTTAGACTAACAACGGGTTGGATGGCAAATAAACTCTATGGTGGGCCACTATCACGTGGGATAGTGGGCCCCACAGCGTATACATGTATTGGCCCCACCGTGGCCCATTCCATTGATAGTCGTGGGGTCCATGGACACCATTAAAAACTTCTTAGGGTCCAATGTAAGGTTTATTTTCCATCCAACCCTAAATCCCCAAATCCCTAAATCCCCAAATCTCCAAATCCCTAAATACCCAAATCCCTAAATTAGTACTGAGATTGAGAGAGATTGATAGAGAGAGAGAGATACCTCACGGTCAACCGAGCTTTAGAGAGAGAGAGAGAGGAAGTCCGGGTGTGCGTGGGTAGGGCGTCTGGCAACGGTTCGCGAGAGAGAGGAGGTAGACGATGCGAGAGAAATAGAAAGGGGACAAGGAGGAGAGATCAGAGAGAGAGGAAGAGAAAGTCAGTAAGAGAGAGGAGGGAGAGAGTGCTAGAGGAAGAGAGAGTAGCGAGAGAGAGAGAGAGGGAGGTTATGTCGTTTGGGTGTAGGGCGTCTCTTGAACGCCCTACTTTGACTGACGTCCCCAAGTTCTGTGGGCCCCACTATGATGTATTTGTTATATCAACACCGTCCATCCATTTTGAGATATCATTTTAAGTCAGGAGCTTAAACGTAGGGCAGATAAAAATCTGTAGTGGACACCACCATAGAAAACAGTGGGGAGAGTGATTCCCACCGTTGAAACTATGTTAAGGCCCATCGTGATGTTTATTTGAAATCAAACCTATTTAAACGTTAAAAAATACCTTAAATAAGGTAAAACACAAATATTATCTTGATATAAAACTTTTATTGCCTTTAAAAGTTTTTAATGGTGGGCGTCACTATCCCATTATTTTTTGTGTTGGGGCCCACTAGAGCTTTCGATTTAACTCGTTCTTTGGATATTGCCCTAAAATGATCTTTATAAATGGATGGAAGGTGTGGATATAAAACATACATCATGGTGGGGCCTAAAAATGAGAGTATATAAAATATCAGGTGGACCACACCACATGAAAACAATAGTGATTAGATATCCATCATTAAAATCCTCATAAGGCTATACCATTTATTTGGCATCCAATCCTATTAAATGAAGTAGACGTAAGGCTGTACTGTTTATTTGGCATCCTTTAGAAGTTTTCAAGGGTAAGCATGCCATGGATCTTTTAGATTTTCTTCATTTTGAGCTTTGCACAAATATTGTCAAGTCGGTAGTTCTCAATAACATGTTCAAATATTTTGGTGTCAATTAATATATTTAGATATGAAAATCCTAAACTTAGTTTCTTTCGCCATGGTAGCTTAAGGCCTATTTATGATCTGGCTACATCTCTGGTTAAAAGCAACACTTTTGTATAAGGAGCATTTTTACTAATAAACCATGTCTTGATTCCTTGTTAAATCAATCATAAGTTACGAACTAAAAACTTGAGCTCTTTTTTCTGTCTAACATTTGGGCATGATTTTCATGTTTCAGAAACTGCATATGTGCCATTTTTCTCTTTGAACTTCCCTTATTTTTTTGGGTTTGGAGCTTTTTAAAAAATAAAATAAAATTTAAATAGGTAAAATGCCTATTGATCTATACACATATGTGTAAATAAACTAACAACATGCTTAGTCATCTTTCACACATAGATATAGACCATAAACATGAGAAAAGATCACATAAGGGCCCACCACCTTTCACGCCAATACATCATGCTGGTAAGACATCCCAGCCGCACAAAATATGGGTCACACCATGATCATTTCATGTCATCAGAATTTGGTCTATTGACTCACTAGGTGAGTAACACACCTACATTGAGTAGGACCATTGGCTTTCGATTGATTTCAATGATGCGGCCCATCCATTGAGGGGACCAACCTGATTTTCTACTGGTGATTTTTATAGGTGGCCCACTTTTTACTTATGGGGATGTATGTGAAAGTCCATATTTGTCTAGTTGGTGCAATCTTTCTTCGAGTGTTCAACCTTCCCACGCTTGAAACAAATCGAGTTTCAGGATCGACTACCCCCTTTCATCCAATGCCTTTGTTGGACAGATTGGGAACATTGCCTTGGCTGTGCTACCACACCGTTTGTGGTTTCTCCTTGTGACCCAAGTTCTTCGATCTGCAAATGATGAACCACCTTGTCAACTTCACTTCCTGTACTAGGCAACGGTTGGGATCCTTTCCCATTTGATGTATTGAATGATGCACTCTCTCTTCCATTAAAATCTCCTACACCCCCATCTGTATGTAAACAGGGCTCCTTGCTAGGTAGATCGTGGCCCATCGAATCCACTTGGAATCCTTCAATAGAAGATGATGGAGGCCATTTATCTGTGAATCCATGGAGTAACATACCCTCCAATGCATTACCATTTCCTCCTGTCCCTTCATGTAAACCATGGGGAGGGGAATTAAACTCATGTCTGTGAGGAGCAAACCCATGACAAAAGTCGTTCGCCCCAACTTGTGATAGGTAATCCATGGGGAGGGGAATCACACTCTTGTCTATAGGGAGCAAACCCACGACCAAAGATATTCACCTAAACTCGTGATGGGTTTTGGGAAGGTTTTTTTTATATATATATAATGACAGGGTGTCCCCGTCCCTTTAAGGTGAGACCATTCCCTGCAGATGCATGAAAACCACGTGCATCAAAAAATCCACATGGAGGGAATTGAACTTGGTCGTTAAGCGTCATAAGCATATGCCTATACGAGTAGGATCAAGATTCTAAAGAAAAAAAGAAAGAAAAAAAAAGAACGAATGGACAGGCGTACGCTTACTAGTGAAAGAAAGAAATTGAGGGTTAAAATTTTAGGAATATTGAGATACGATAATTAAAAACAAAAACCTGCCCTGATACACAGTGTGTTGAACAGAGAAAAGAGTCGAGTTGGACCAAGTTAGGGTTGACCTGACTCGACCTAGTTTTAAAATCGACCTTGTCTGAACTCAACCTAACTCGGTACCAAGTTGAGCATGCCTAGCCCAATCTGAGTTTAGGTCTGGCCTGGACTAATCCAGATTGAGTCCGACCCGGTCATAGGTACCAAGTCGAGTCGAATCAGGTCAGGTGTGGCAGATCTCCAGATGTGGAGATATAAAAAAAAAATCTGGGATCAACCCACATTGTTCATCCATTTTTCGAGATCATTTTAGAGAATTATCAGAAAAATGATTCATATCCAAAAATTAATTAAATGATTCATATCCACCATTAACACTCTTCTAAGGCCCACTGTACTTTTTATTTGACATCCAATCTATTGATTTGTCATACAGGTCCAAATGATGAGAAAAAAGAAAAACCAGCTTGATCCATTCATTAATGGTGGCAAATAAACCTTACATTGGACCGTAGGAAGTTTTTAATGGTGTGGTCCACCTAATATTTGTATTGCCATGTGATATGTATAGACATTAAAAGATCCTCCAAATTCCCAAGAATATTTAATATTATTAGTCTTAATTTCATTTTTAAATCCCAATGATGTGTGTCAAACATCAACACCATGCATTTGATGAGTCCCCTTTAAATTATGGGATATCCCAAAAATTAGCCGTATATGGAACTCCGTTAGGCCATACCATCTAAAATTATGTGAAGACACGCCTAAAACATATAAAAGCACTTGGTGGGCCCCACCTGAAATTTGGATGCGTTAGAAACTTAGTATGACTCCTCATCCAATTAGCACACATATAATGGATGTGCTGGATTTGTGGACCACGTCTTCGTGGCCCCAAAAAATAAAACTCATGTTTTAATAGATTGAATTGATTTTTAATCCCTGGGCCCACCATGGGATGATGCATCTAACTGATGGGGTAGATTTTTGACATGCATCATGGTGGGGCCCACAGAGCCATACCAGAAAATCAGGGAGGCCCGCCCAATATTTCGGCGTGCTCTCAAAAGAGAGGACCGCCCAAAAAACCCCAATTGGCCGATCTCTCTCTCTCTCTCTCTCTCTCTCTCTCTCTCTATCTCTCTGATAGACGCTCTGAAATTCTTGCATCTCCTTGGACAAGGCAAAGAAGATCTCTTTGATTTGAGGTAGATTTCTCCTCGTTTCTATCTAATTTTCGATCGTATTGGATTTCTTAGCATTTCTTGTTGATTTCTGGATTCAGATTTCTGAGTGTTTTTTGGTGATTTCTAGATTCAAATCTGTGTTGTTTTGGTTTAATTGGTGCAATTTTTAGATTAAATGGGGGGGATTTTGAGTTAGGGATTTGGATTTTCTATTTTAGATTCCGTTTGTTTTGAGGGAAAAATCTGAAACGTGCGTAGAAAATGCTGGATTTTGTATGAAAATATGAAATGAGCTAATGGAACTGAGTAGTGTTTTCTGTTTGGGTGGTAAATGTACTGGTGGGCCCACATATCTGGATCCCAGAACTCAGAACTCAGATGGGCCACACCAACAAAACATAGAGAACAAAACCGATTTATTTCAATACATTCTGATGTAGGTTGCTCATTTCATTTTGTTTCAATAACCAAGAATGAATGTATATTGATTGTTTTTAAAAGGTAACAGTACCAGGGATTGAACCCTGGATCACTCACATACACTACACCATCTCTACTTCATGAGATTATTACCTTCAAAAAAAAAAAAAAAACTGTTATTCTCAACAAACTACCAAGGAACTTCTCAGGATATAGCTCGCATGACCCAAACAATCTGCTTACAAAGAACAATGGTTAGAACACTCATGATAAACTAATTTGAAAACATTTTATATAGTATGTGTTGAAATTGAGCAGCTAGGTTAGATTACTCTTTGCAGCTCACTGACTTGTTTCTCATTGTCCTAAAAAACAGAGACTTACTGAAGCCTTCTCTTCAGTTCAACAAGAACCATGTCTAGGATACATTTACAATATTTTCTCTTGGTATATGCAGTAATACATGTGGAAACACTTTTAAGGATGATAGCTCCAAGCAAAGGAAAATAGCATTTTCCCTTAGTAGAGGATTGTTAGCTGGTTCTTTGATTAAAGAGAAAGAAAGAAAAAAGAAACAACCATTATTCATGATCTTCTCTATACCAAGTCAAGAGACACATTCTTTTCCTTCCTTCTTTCTTTTCTTTTGTTCAAGAATAATGTGATGGTTATTTATTCCTTTTTAGTTGCTTTTATTTTTCCTATGAAGTCTATATTTTCATGAACATTTTATGGTAAAGTAAAAAGTTGTGGTATGTTTATGAAAAAGAAGAAGAAGAAGAAAGAAATAGTTGTGATATGTACCTTGTAGGACCATCTATGGCAAATCAATTTTGTAAGAAAGGGTGATGATATAAGCAACATGTAGTTTGATGATGACATCACATTCAGTCATATGTCACGTATATGCATATCTTGATGCTTGAGTCCTAGTTATTTGGTTTTAATTGAACCACATATTTAATTCGCATGCAAGAAACTTGTCATGTGACAAAACTACAAATCATATAACAACAACGGATAGGATCTTCTAAATTATATAGCGATTTTGGAGGCACCGAGCATCATTTCTTTACATGTTTGGAATTAGAGAAATGAGATTATGAATTTTCTAAATCCATAAATGTTTTAAATACATGGATTTGCATTGGATTTGGATTTAACAAGTCTCAAAGTTCATAACTGGCCAAGCTAGGAATCCTTTGGAAGAGAATTATAGCAATTGTAGGGCATTGGATAAACTGTTTGTATAATCTTTTTTTTCCTCATTTAACTGTAGTGCAATTTGGGAAATTTATTGGTATCTCCAATGAAAAACAAACATGAGAGATTAGACTAGTATTAACCAAGGTGCATGAGCATGCTATCTAACCTTTCGACACATTATATTTTGTATTGTGTCAGTATCATATTTGTGCCTAACAATGGGGATTAAATGCCTTGGGTGAGGGAATTTTTGTATCAGTATAATATTTGTGGCTATAATTTATTTGAGTGGTAATAACCCTCTAAAATGGTTTGGATGGCATAGAAACATCATGTGTTTCTATGGCCAGCTCTAAAAATATCTCAATGGTGAACGTTTCCCTTTTATTTTTTGGAAAGGATAACTTGGGCTTTGGATCAATCTCATTTTTAGGTTCGTCCCTTAACATGAATGATCTCCCTTTGATGAATGATCTCCCTCTGTTACTAATGCAGCTTATATTGTCCCATTGCCTTTTGTTACATATAATTGTCCTTGCAAACCTTAATGAGCTTGTATATTACATTTTCTTACCTTAAATTATTATTGTGATTCGTTAGTTTATAGTTGTGACTTGTAATTTATAGTTTTGTAAGTTAGATAATTAGTTACTCGTTTGAGGATTTCTATGGGGCCATACATAGATATGGTGTGTTTTTGGTGGCATAGAAATCATTCAAATTGTCCCATTTTGGACAGTTCAAGGTTAGATGGATAGTATGCTTCCATATAATCAATTTCAATGTTCATGCCTAATCCGCTGTCCATCTCCTCATTTCTCTACGGATATATTTCTTCCGTTCCGTATCCAATGCAAAATATCTTTACATTGCTTTAGATATTTAACATCAGAATGTAACGTAAGATAAACTTATCTGAAGAGGTGTAACGCCCGTGAAAAATCCATACTTGGGCTCGAGTACCAACTCGACCCGAAATTGCGTAGAATTCATTCCTTTAGAAAATATGACTAGGTTAGCTAGTGCAACGTTAGAATAGCTGGGAAATGGTCCCTGATCACTTTAAATACGTTCTACAAGGCCCGAAGCGAGTGGAACCAAGGGTGCTATAATGTTCTAAAGCCTCGGATCAAACTCTAAACCGGTTTGTTCTCTGGACCACTTTGAATCTTTGTATTGGATCTAGACCGCACGTTGAAAGTCCGATACCTCCTATCTTAGACCGTTAGAACCGTCTAGCTGGACTTGACACTCATTCCAAAAATCAAGTCAAACCGATAATCACAGGCTATTTCATTGAGCCCGGACCGAAGAGAGTGAGAATAGGGTTAGAATTGGAATTTGAAATTCAAATCTGGCACACAATTTGACGCATCAGTATTGAGCGTTCTGACCGTCAGAATACAGCCAAATTACACCCTTGGATCAGGAAAAATATCTATTATATATCACGAGACTTATAGGCCTGATCTTGGTGCGGTGACCGTTAAACTGAAACTGGGCCGCCACGTGCGATCTGGGAACCCAACCGGTCTGAAAACTGGATGTGTGCTAGATCCAGTATGCATGAGCTTAAATCCGACCGTATTTGGCCTGGGGACCTCCAGAAATGCCCTTTTGGACCGAAACGGCCCCGATTTGGTTAGGCACCAAGTAAACATTGTTCCCAAGCCTATTTTGGGCATGTTTTAGGCTATAAAAGGGGTTGAAACCCTCACTCCTCTCTCCCATCCGAATTTGAGAGAAGCCCTAGCTTGGGAGAGAGAAAAAGAGTGAGAGATTGTGAGAGAGTGGGAGAGTTCTTCCTGCCACTTGTGCTACGTGTTGCACGTGCTTAAGCAACACTCCTCTACCGCTTTCCCGGCGACTCCACCGCGATCCTAGGTAAGTAAAAACCCTAAATAGTTGTTGATTTGAGTTTTCCTTGTTTCCATAGCGATGTAGCTTATGGATCTTATGTATTAGGCTCCTTACTCGCCGTAGGCGAAGCATATACGCTCCGCTTCGATTCCCGAGTCTACAAGACACTAGGTGAGGATTTTAGACGCTTTGATTGACGGTTCCCAATGCTTTCAATGTCGTTTAATAGTAGATTCTTGACGGCATCGCCGTTTGACATGTACAAAATGCTCTCCGTTTCCCATTTCGTAAACTAACGAAGAATATGAGATTTAGGGCATTTTAGTCATTTGTAGGAAGTACTGTTTACATTCATATTTTGCTAATGTGATTGACATGGTTTGTTGTCGTATTAGGAAGTTAGGAATGCGTGCATAATTAGTTTGGCTAAGAGATTCGCCTAGTTGCACACTTTGGGTCGACATACTATATGTAGACTTAAGTGTGTAGTGTATGTGTTTGTATAAATGCTTGTATTAGTATGTATTGAATTAAATGATGTTATTTGATAGTTTGTGATTGATTTTTCAATTATTATGCTGACCTAAATGATTTTTTACATGTTGACAAAATGCATGATTTCATTACATGCATGGAATGTATGTGCTTGAGGATTTTCTTAAGTTGAATATGCATGGGAAGTATGCCTTGAAGATTTTCTTAAGTTGAATGTTATAACATGTGCTAACATGCTCACATGATGTATTTCAATTCCAATACCTTTTTATAGTGTTAATGTAATTCCATAGATGTGTGGGACTTGACTTAGTCCAGGCAGTCGGTAACCGAGCGAATTCGTGGCTGACTGGTCATAGCCACGAACGACGCGTCGATGAATGTGATTCGTGTTGAGAGTTGGCGGCAGTGGTTAGGCCACGCGAAGTATTTTACGCACTTCATGTCGTTCAATTCGAGATGCGATCGCGCTAGTCGAGCCCGTCAAGTAACCCGACTGGCCGATGTTTGTTCACCTTGTATGTATCATAACTGCTTGAACCTAGGGTACTGAACTTACCATTGTAAACCCTATTAACAGTGGTACCTTGATCCATGAAGACTCATGAGCCGGGCATGGTGGTATGGGACACCGTGGTCGAGCTGTCGGGCTACGCTGGGGCCACAAACCTCCCCGTAGTGACCAATGAGCACCTTGACTCGTGAGCAGATTATGGTGGTATGGGACACTATATTCTAGCTGTCGGCTTACACTGATCAGGCGACGAGCCCTTTGTAGTGACCGCGAGCGTATTCTGAGTTCACGGGAGGCGACGACCCTTCCGTCCAGTAGAGTACAGTAGGCCTGTATTGATAAGGTGATGGGGGAGCGGTGCAACGAGTGCGAGCAACAGCCCTGACAGCCCTTGCAGTGACCTACGAAATGTACATCGTATGAGATTACTAGGAGTGACGACCCTAGACAGGATCCGTGTTGGGATTGATACAAGGGAAGTACCTTAGTTTCCCAATCCTGCTGTTTGAATGGATTAATAACAACTTGGTAATCATATCACCATAGCATTGCATGTGCCTGGAAGATGTGGAGCACTCTAGGGAGTGTGGCATGCCGCGGTCGTAAGATGTTGCCGTATGAGGGTGATCGTCGGTGAGGGCATACATCGCGTCATATCATCTTGCATTAACAACAGTATTAGAATTGTCTGATTTACTGCTTTACTATTATCGCGTGATTGAATTGTGAACATGCTAATCTTTGCTCTATGATTCCACTGAGTTGATCACTTATTCCCACGTTACGGGATGGTGTTTGCAACACCCACCAGACCCTGTTGTAGTTGCAGGTGACGACGAGATCCAGGAGGTGGAGCCGGAGATTGACGAGGACCAGGATGAGTTCTCGTATATGCAGTATGACGACGGCTTCCCGTAGGTGACCTGGATCGAGGGGGACTTCAGTGGGACTATTTTGAACTTATTCTTTTGTCTATTTACATGTATATGAGACTCAGAGATGTAGTCATACTTTGGAGACAGTTGAGATTACTTTGTTTTTCCATACAGTGATATATATATTGTTTAGTCTTCCGCTTGCTTTTATCACTGGATCTGAAGTATGAATTGCAGTTTTGGTATACTTTTACTCATGTGAATGCTTTAAATCAGACAACATTGAATCATAACCATTTTTGTTGCATAAGTGACGGTCTGGAACTCGGGAGTTGAGTTTATACACGACCCCCGATTTTCAGGGTGTTACAAGTTGGTATCAGAGAATGAATGAGAGTATACTGGGCCTGGGTTATGGTCTTGCGACGTACGCTGTCGCTTCCTTTGACTTAGGTGGGTGCGAGAAGGGTCTAGAAACACTTCTAGGATCACAGATTCGCCGATAGGCGAAGTCTATAAGAATCGATCGCAAGATCGAGTCTGTAACGTATCTTGGGTCGCGTAAAGCAACCCGAATCACTTCTAAGCTGTAGGAAGTCGGGTTGAGGCGTCCTATGAGCGGTTTTAAACTGAAAAAGTGAATCCATGGGCCGTGGAATGACCACGACTCCTGTAATCAATCACCGGGGCTTAAAAACCCCGTTTCACCAAAAATCTTCAAAATTCCTTCTCTAAACACTTCAACCTTCAGTTATTTCTTATCCATTTCATGTTAGGCATCAAACATAATGTGAAAATAACACAAATTAATATATTCACCAAATTTTACAGTGAATAGTAAAAATTTCATGAAAAATGGCCATAAGGCCATTCTAACTTCACTTTCTTTAGCCAATAAGGAGTTAGAAAGATGTACTGGCTCCTTCTACCCCAAATTCATATGCTGCATCATATGGTTTGGTATTCGGGATTGCGATGTGGACCCGAAAAGCCCCAAACACATGTTTGGGCTCATACAGACCAAAATACTATGAACCAAGGGGTGGGACCTAACTTTTTAGGACCCTGGGACCATGGGGGACCAGACCCATGGGGTCCCACTGGCCAACCTGAAGGTTGGCCAGCGATGCCATCGCCGGCCGGGCGATGCATCGCCGGCCGGCGACCTCCGTTGGTGCCGTCCTTCGGGCGCACCCACTTAAATGGCCTCCACATCACCCCTATGCACCTCCCATCCCACGAAAACCCCTAAAACCCACCTCTCCTTCACAAACAGCCCCCTTGCATACCCTAGATTCGATTTTCAGCACTCCATTCCAAACCCCGGCGACCCAAACCACTCTTAAACCCTTCCTTGGCCAAAACCGACCACCACCCATCAGTTATTGGGTGTTGGAAGCCCCTTTCCTTGAAGATTTCCCCATTTGGAGCTCCAAAATCCCCCAAATAGTGCTGAAATCGTGAGGTGCTTCATCCCATCTTTTTGTTTGTATTTTTTCCTGAAAGTACAGCCTTGGGAAGCTTGAAGCATCCCTCTACGACGCCTAGATTTCATTTTATCAGATTGGGCAGCCATTTCTCCGCATTTTTGGCATTTTTCATGGCTTTCGTGGAAGCCATTTTGGGTCTTTTGTCACTCTCATCCATCCTGTCTTTGATGGGTAAGAGGAAAACTGCAACAGACGAGGCTGGACCGAGCCGCCCTGCTCGATTGAGAAGACCGCGGGGTGGTGCCGCAAGTTCAAGCGCCGCCGCAGGTCCAGCTGCAGTCCTGGAGTGCCGTACAAAGTGGAATTTGGATCCCCATGCACATCTTGGACGAACCATCCTATCAGAGATGCCTCATGGTGAATACACTGATCGTAGAGTGTTATTTGAGGCGGACGTAGATGGGCGATTGTTCGGCGAATATCTGTTGTTCGAACGCATTGAAGCCGCGCACTGGGGACCGATCTTTGAAGCTCGCGCTCGTGCTAATGTGAGCACTGTTCGTGCCTTCTATGCTAGCATCCAGAATCCCACCTTGGATCCTTTGCAGTTCAAAATCCCTTTTGGTAGAGATCGGATGGCTACGATCGACGTCCGGTTGATTGCGCGACTTCTCAATGTGCCTCTAGGTGATGTACATCCAAGTGAGAAGAATTTGAGGACTAGACGTGAACGAGATCGCCGCACCAGGTTTCTGTGCGGTAAGTTGGTTCCATGGCAGCCTAATAATAGCCTCAAGGCGACGTACATGTCTGAGGATTTACGTCTGCTGCATCACATCTGCACGTTCAATGTTTATCCTAGGTCGACGAACCGCATTGAATGTACACGTCTTATGGTCGATTTCTTATTTCTGGTGGCCCAGGGAGAGAACGTATGTATGGCCACTTTCATCTTACGGCAGATAGTTCTCATAGCCAGGTCGAGGAGAACATCCGAATCCCTTCCCTTTGGCCGACTCATTTGTAAGATTGCGCTTGAGTTTGCCTATAGACTTGGACCCGAATTGCCGGTATCGATTCACACCATCGATGAGTCGACAATGGTTAAGATGAAGATTGGGTCGCAATACCGTGAAAATCAACTTGAAAGGGATAGTGGGGATGACTTTGATGAAGAGGAAGATCAAAGCGAAGAAGAACCTAGAGCAGAGGTTCAGGAAGAGGTTCAGGAAGAAGCAGAAGAGGAGGCTCAGGATACTGATGAGAGCCCTCCTCCTTCTGCGCAGACTACTATCGACGACCGCATTGCTCTGATGGAGGAGAGTCAGACCGCTTTGCGAAGGGAAGTCCAAGAACTTCGAGCGGAAGTCGCTGATGCCAAGGCTGTTACAAAGAAGAAGTTTGGCAAGGTGACTCGCACCTTGAAGGCAATCCTGTGTTGCTTACAGGATAAGGGTGCTCCTCCTCCGTCGCCAGATTTCGACTAGCGACGCGATCTTTGATGTTGTTATGAGTAGTTAGCCATTTTCTGTTTTATGTGTGTAAAGCCTATTAGGGCTAGTGCTTTGCTTATGTTGTTGTTGCTTAATTGTCTTAATTTCCATGTCATTCTAGTCATGATGCTTGTAAGGATATATCCCTTGTATTGTGACAATTTTGATTAATTGAAATGCATGGAATGCCTTTGACTCTTTAGTGAATGATTGTGGTGTATTTGAGCAATTGAGACTGACAAGGTTGCGCCCTATTTTGAATATAGGGAATGCCACCTAAGACTACGAGGAGCGCGGTTCGGCTTTCATTGTCAGAGCAGATGGATCAGGCTCCCTCTCAGTCTGGCACTCGTCCGGACCCTGCTGTGGGCCCGGTTCCTGAGACGGTTCGGTCGTCTCAGCCTGCTGTTGGTCCTACAGATGGACCACCGCCATTTACACCATCAGTTAGAGAGCCACAACGCGCATCTACTTCCGCACCTCGTCCGCCACAGCCTGCTCCACCACCTGATAGATTCGAGCAGATGATGGCTATGATGCTACAGCAGCAGCAGCTTCTGACCACCATAGTTGGGACTTTAGCCCAGGGTGGGGGTGCGACTGCATCTACTCCGCCTGCACCACCTGCGCATCTAGCTGAGGATGCCTACACTTACGCCCAGGATGAGGGCATAGCACATCCTGCGCAGCCTGCTTTCCCTGCGGGGAATCCTGCCAACACACGGGGCCTTCTGGAGCGATTTCAGCGCTTGCGGCCTCCTACTTTCACGGGTTCTCACAGACCCGAGGAGGCCGAGTTCTGGCTCGACCGAGTGTCGAAGATTCTACGCATGTTGCACTGTACCGAGGCTGAGCAGGTAGAGCTGGCTACCTTCCAGTTTGAGAGAGAGGCCAGTATTTGGTGGGATAGCATATTGCGGACTGTTGCCGCAGATTTCGTGTGGTCATGGGCAGCATTCGAGTTTCGCTTCCATGAGAAGTATTATCCCCAGACCTACAGGCACGAGAGGGAGAATGAGTTTCTCCGTCTCAGGCAGGCAGCGATGACGGTTACTGAGTATGAGCATCGGTTCACAGAGTTGGGCAGGTACGTCCCGACGATTCTGGCTGATGAGCAGATGCGCATACGGCGCTTTTTGGAGGGCTTACGACCGGATATTCGGTCGAAGATGTGCTGTGTCAGTTTCCCCTCCTATGCGGAGTTGGTTCACATGTCCATGCGGGTAGAGCAGGACGTGGATCGACTTGCGCGATCTCGAGGCTCGAATACTTCCAGGCCGCGACCGGAGTTGCCAGATAGGCCCTTCGTGGGCAAGAGGCCTCGCATTGATCCTCCTACCAGGACCACGGTGCCAGTAGGACCGTTTCGGCGCCCTGATTTATCATGCACATACTGTGGGAGGACGGGCCACCTAGCGCAGAGTTGCTTTTCGAGGATGCGGGACAGTGGGTTCTCGCCGCCGCAGAAGATTGATCGTGTACGTCCACAGGCGATATCAGCACCGCCTATACGGTCAGCTCCTGCGCATCCCTCTTTCAGACCCACAGTATCGCAGATTCGACAGTCCCCACGGCCCTTGACACAGCGGCCGAACCGGCCACAGCAGGCACGAGTTCATGCACTGACCGCTGAGGCATCTACGACGCCGACTTTCCAGCATTCAGCCTTCGAGGTCACGGGCCATATCGGAGGTACTCCCGTTCTTGTCATGGTGGACACTGGTTCCACGATTTCTTTGATATCGCGTGCCGTAGTCAGACGTCTTGGGTTGTAGACTATCACTATGGATAGCGTGCGAGTCCTTGCAGCTCATGGAGATTATTCGGATGTCACCCAGATGTGTGAGGGTTGTTTAGTTGATCTGGGAGGCAGGACGATGACTCTTGATCTGGTCGTCGATCCCTCGCTCGTATATCTCGACGTCATTCTTGGCATGGACTGGTTGACTGCAGCGAGAGCCGAGATTGACTGCGAGGCTCGTGTGGTGACGGTGTACGAGCCTGAGGGCACGCCTTTCACATTTTCAGTGCGGGTAAATCTTCCTTTCCCCATTCTTAGCTACGCCACTCTATTGCGCGACGCTGGTGCCCAAGTACTTGAGCAGACGTCAGTTGTTTCTGAGTTCGGGGATCTGTTCAGGAAGATCCCTGGTTTGCCGCCCCGACGTGAGATCGATTTCACTATCGATCTGATTCCTGGTTCTACACCCGTCTCACTGCCGACGTATCGCATGGCACCATGTGAGATGGAGGAGTTGAGGACGCAGATTGATGGCCTGCTAGAGCTTGGCTTTATAAGGCCTAGCGTGTCTCCTTGGGGAGCACCGGTCTTGTTCGTGAAGAAGAAGGATGGTTCGCTGCGATTGTGTATTGATTATCGCAGGCTGAACCAGCTCACGGTGAAGAACAAGTACCCTTTGCCCAGGATCGATGACTTGTTTGATCAGTTGAGAGGAGCACAGTACTTCTCGAAGATTGATCTTCAGTCAGGATATCATCAGCTGCGCGTCAGAGATGAGGACGTGCAGAAGACAGCATTCAGGACCAGTTTTGGTCATTACGAGTTCCTTGTGATGTCGTTCGGTCTCACGAACCCACCGGCCGTGTTCATGGATCTGATGAACAGGGTATTGCGGCCTTTCCTCCATCGATTCGTCGTTGTCTTCATCGACGACATTTTGGTATACTCTAGGAGTCGAGAGGAGCATGAGGAGCACTTGCGTTTGGTCCTTGATACGCTCAGACAGCATCAGTTGTTCGCACAGTATAAGAAGTGCGACTTCTGGAAGCAGGAGGTGAAGTTTCTGAGACACGTGGTGTCCAAGGATGGCATGGCAGTTGACCTGTCTAAGGTAGCTGCGGTGCAGGACTGGGAGCAGCCTGGTTCTGTCACTGAGGTGAGGAGTTTCTTGGGTCTCGCTGGCTACTATCGGCGCTTCATTCAGGATTTCTCGAAGATCGCGAGACCCTTATCTCAGTTGACACGGAAGGACGTGAAGTTCGCCTGGAATGATAAGGCGGAGTCAGCTTTTCAGGAGCTGAAGGACAGACTTACGTCCGCCCCTGTGCTAGTATTGCCAGAGCAGGGGGTTAAATACACTATATACACTGACGCGTCTAGCGTTGGTTTGGGTTGTGTCCTTATGCAGAGGGACAGGGTAATTTCATATGCCTCGAGACAATTAAGGAAGCACGAGGAGAATTACCCTACACACGACCTGGAGTTGGCAGCCGTTATATTCGCACTGAGACTCTGGAGACATTACCTCTATGGAGAGGAGTTCGAGCTCTTTTGCGACCACAAGAGCCTCAAGTACATATTCACGCAGCGGGACTTGAATATGAGGCAGCGGCGATGGATGGAGACGCTGAAGGACTTCAAGTTTGAAGTCTCTTACCATCCTGGGAAGGCGAACCTTGTGGCTGATGCCTTGAGCCGCAAGAAGGCGATAGAGTTTGCGGCTCCTCTGATGGTTGCCGAGTGGGATATGGTGGAGTTTTTGCGAGACTTTGAGCAGAAACTCACCGTAGAGGAGCCATTTGAGTTCATCGCACACGTACAGGTGCGATCCCAGATCGATGACCGTGTCATCGAGGCGCAGAGGGACGACGCGCATCTTACTGAGCTTCGAGAGCAGGCCAGTGATGATGCTGACGCCGACTGGCGAGTTGGTATGGATGGGGGCTTACGTTACCGTGGCCGCCTATGCGTCCCAGATGTCCCTGACTTGAGACGAGAGATTCTCGAAGCTGCGCATTCTACTAGACTTGCGATGCATCCAGGCAGTACGAAGATGTATCGTGACGTGAAGAGGACGTATTGGTGGGAAGGTATGAAGACCCACATTACTGAGTTCGTGTCCCGTTGCCTCACTTGTCAGCAGGTGAAGGCAGAGCATCGCCGACCACCTGGACTTTTGCAGCCTATGCCGATTGCAGAGTGGAAGTGGGATTTCATTTCTATGGACTTCATTTCTGGGTTGCCGAAGACGAGGAAGGGGCATGATTCCATTTGGGTGATCGTCGACCGATTGACGAAGTCGGCGCACTTCCTACCGATCAGAGTTACGAACTCTGCAGACGAGCTGGCTAGATTGTATATTAGAGAGATCGTGCGTCTGCATGGAGTTCCGTTGGAGATCGTGTCAGACAGAGACACGCGGTTCACTTCTATTTTCTGGACTCGCATTCAGGAGGCTATGGGTGTGAAGTTGAAGTTCAGTACTGCCTTCCACCCACAGACGGACGGACAGACGGAGCGAGTGAACCAGATCCTGGAGGACATGTTGCGGGCTTGCGCATTGGACTTCAAGGACAGTTGGGATGACTGTCTTGCATATGCGGAGTTTGCGTACAACAATAGCTTCCAGGCGAGTATCGGCATGGCACCTTATGAGGCGCTGTATGGGCGACCTTGTCGCGCACCGCATTGCTGGTTAGAGGTCGGTGAGCGCAGGTTGATTGGCCCAGAGTTGGTGCAGGCGACGTCAGAGAAGATTGATATTATTCGACGTCGACTTCTTACAGCGCAGAACAGACAGAAGAGCTACGCCGATACGAGACGACGGCCACTAGAGTTCACAGTCGGGGATCATGTATTTTTGCGAGTTTTCCCTATGAAGGGAGTCCTTCGGTTCGGGAAGAAGGGGAAGCTGGCACCGCGATTCATTGGTCCATTTCAGATCCTCGATCGTGTGGGAGCAGTGGCTTACCGATTGGCTTTACCCACACCCCTCGCGAGCGTCCACAACGTATTTCATGTTTCTATGCTGAAGAAGTACGTTGCTGATCCTTCTCATATCGTCAGATGGGAGCAGGTGCAGTTAGGAGAGGATGTTACTTATATCCTGCGACCGACACGCATCTTAGACCGGAAGGAGCAGGTACTGCGTAGCAAGGTGATTCCCCTTGTGAAGGTACTATGGACGCATCATACTGAGGAGGAGGCTACTTGGGAGACAGAAGCCGAGATCAGAAAGAACTACCCACAGCTTCTCGAGGAGTACGAAAAGGAACAAAATTTCGAGGACGAAATTATTTGTTAAGGGGGGTAGATTGTAACGCCCGTGAAAAATCCATACTTGGGCTCGAGTACCAACTCGACCCGAAATTGCGTAGAATTCATTCCTTTAGAAAATATGACTAGGTTAGCTAATGCAACGTTAGAATAGCTGGGAAATGGTCCCTGATCACTTTAAATACGTTCTACAAGGCCCGAAGCGAGTGGAACCAAGGGTGCTATAATGTTCTAAAGCCTCGGATCAAACTCTAAACCGGTTTGTTCTCTGGACCACTTTGAATCTTTGTATTGGATCTAGACCGCACGTTGAAAGTCCGATACCTCCTATCTTAGACCGTTAGAACCGTCTAGCTGGACTTGACACTCATTCCAAAAATCAAGTCAAACCGATAATCACAGGCTATTTCATTGAGCCCGGACCGAAGAGAGTGAGAATAGGGTTAGAATTGGAATTTGAAATTCAAATCTGGCACACAATTTGACGCATCAGTATTGAGCGTTCTGACCGTCAGAATACAGCCAAATTACACCCTTGGATCAGGAAAAATATCTATTATATATCACGAGACTTATAGGCCTGATCTTGGTGCGATGACCGTTAAACTGAAACTGGGCCGCCACGTGCGATCTGGGAACCCAACCGGTCTGAAAACTGGATGTGTGCTAGATCCAGTATGCATGAGCTTAAGTCCGACCGTATTTGGCCTGGGGACCTCCAGAAATGCCCTTTTGGACCGAAACGGCCCCGATTTGGTTAGGCACCAAGTAAACATTGTTCCCAAGCCTATTTTGGGCATGTTTTAGGCTATAAAAGGGGTTGAAACCCTCACTCCTCTCTCCCATCCGAATTTGAGAGAAGCCCTAGCTTGGGAGAGAGAAAAAGAGTGAGAGATTGTGAGAGAGTGGGAGAGTTCTTCCTGCCACTTGTGCTACGTGTTGCACGTGCTTAAGCAACACTCCTCTACCGCTTTCCCGGCGATTCCACCGCGATCCTAGGTAAGTAAAAACCCTAAATAGTTGTTGATTTGAGTTTTCCTTATTTCCATAGCGATGTAGCTTATGGATCTTATGTATTAGGCTCCTTACTCGCCGTAGGCGAAGCATATACGCTCCGCTTCGATTCCCGAGTCTACAAGACACTAGGTGAGGATTTTAGACACTTTGATTGACGTTTCCCAATGCTTTCAATGTCGTTTAATAGTAGATTCTTGACGGCATCGCCGTTTGACATGTACAAAATGCTCTCCGTTTCCCGTTTCGTAAGCTAACGAAGAATATGAGATTTAGGGCATTTTAGTCATTTGTAGGAAGTACTGTTTACATTCATATTTTGCTGATGTGATTGACATGGTTTGTTGTCGCATTAGGAAGTTAGGAATGCGTGCATAATTAGTTTGGCGAAGAGATTCGCCTAGTTGCACACTTTGGGTCGACATACTATATGTAGACTTAAGTGTGTAGTGTATGTGTTTGTATAAATGCTTGTATTAGTATGTATTGAATTAAATGATGTTATTTGATAGTTTGTGATTGATTTTTCAATTATTATGCTGACCTAAATGATTTTTTACATGTTGACAAAATGCATGATTTCATTACATGCATGGAATGTATGTGCTTGAGGATTTGCTTAAGTTGAATATGCATGGGAAGTATGCCTTGAAGATTTGCTTAAGTTGAATGTTATAACATGTGCTAACATGCTCACATGATGTATTTCAATTCCAATTCCTTTTTATAGTGTTAATGTAATTCCATAGATGTGTGGGACTTGACTTAGTCCAGGCAGTCGGTAACCGAGCGAATTCATGGCTGACTGGTCATAGCCACGAACGACGCGTCGATGAATGTGATTCGTGTTGAGAGTTGGCGGCAGTGGTTAGGCCACGCGAAGTATTTTACGCACTTCATGTCGTTCAATTCGAGATGCGATCGCGCTAGTCGAGCCCGTCAAGTAACCCGACTGGCCGATGTTTGTTCACCTTGTATGTATCATAACTGCTTGAACCTAGGGTACTGAACTTACCATTGTAAACCCTATTAACAGTGGTACCTTGATCCATGAAGACTCATGAGCCGGGCATGGTGGTATGGGACACCGTGGTCGAGCTGTCGGGCTACGCTGGGGCCACAAACCTCCCCGTAGTGACCAATGAGCTCCTTGACTCGTGAGCAGATTATGGTGGTATGGGACACTATATTCTAGCTGTCGGCCTACACTGATCAGGCGACGAGCCCTTTGTAGTGACAGCGAGCGTATTCTGAGTTCACGGGAGGCGACGACCCTTCCGTGCAGTAGAGTACAGTAGGCCTGTATTGATAAGGTGATGGGGGAGCGGTGCAACGAGTGCGAGCAACAGCCCTGGCAGCCCTTGTAGTGACCTACGAAATGTACATCGTATGAGATTACTAGGAGTGACGACCCTAGACAGGATCCGTGTTGGGATTGATACAAGGGAAGTACCTTAGTTTCCCAATCCTACTGTTTGAATGGATTAATAACAACTTGGTAATCATATCACCATAGCATTGCATGTGCCTGGAAGATGTGGAGCACTCTAGGGAGTGTGGCATGCCGCGGTCGTAAGATGTTGCCGTATGAGGGTGATCGTCGGTGAGGGCATACATCACATCATATCATCTTACATTAACAACAGTATTAGAATTGTCTGATTTACTGCTTTACTATTATCGCGTGATTGAATTGTGAACATGCTAATCTTTGCTCTATGATTCCACTGAGTTGATCACTTATTCCCACGTTACGGGATGGTGTTTGCAACACCCACCAGACCCTGTTGTAGTTGCAGGTGACGACGAGATCCAGGAGGTGGAGCCGGAGATTGACGAGGACCAGGATGAGTTCTCGTATATGCAGTATGACGACGGCTTCCCGTAGGTGACCTGGATCGAGGGGGACTTCAGTGGGACTATTTTGAACTTATTCTTTTGTCTATTTACATGTATATGAGACTCAGAGATGTAGTCATACTTTGGAGACAGTTGAGATTACTTTGTTTTTCCATACAGTGATATATATATTGTTTAGTCTTCCGCTTGCTTTTATCACTGGATCTGAAGTATGAATTGCAGTTTTGGTATACTTTTACTCATGTGAATGCTTTAAATCAGACAACATTGAATCATAACCATTTTTGTTGCATAAGTGATGGTCTGGAACTCGGGAGTTGAGTTTATACACGACCCCCGATTTTCAGGGTGTTACAAGAGGCATGGGGAGATGCTGCCGAATTTTCGACATGGACGTTTAACTAGGAATATGAAAGTATTACAATCTATCTAACGTTGGATGAGTAACTAATTTAGGATTTCATTGTATTAGCTTAGAAAATGTTGGAGCAGACTCGGATGTGCGTTGGAGTTGTCCGGATGTTGAGCAGGGGTCCCTAGAAGGTGGGAACCGTTGTTTATGTTTGGGTAAGATAAGATGCATGATTTTTCTTTTCAACTGTTTGTCATAGACTGACAGTACTTGTTTCAATTTTCTTGGATGAATGATGAATGTATTTGCAAATGTAAATGAAATTAAATAACTTATGATATATATATATATATATATATATATATATATATATATATATATATGTTATCAATGGAGGATACCTTGGTCAGGGGGACATGAAATTCTTGTAGCTTATGGTATGGTGCCCCAATATAAGTTATATGTTACTAGTATGTAGTATATAATACTAGGTTCAATAGTAGATAATACTAGAGAACACCTAAACCTAATCCGAACCCAAAACCGAACCTGATTCCCTAAATATAGACCTAAACCTATAACCTAAACCTAAACATATGACCTAAACCTATAACCTAAACCTAAACCTATGACCTAAACCTATAACCTAAACCTAAACCTATGACCTAAACCTAAAACTTATAACCTAAACCTAAACCTATACTTATAACCTTAACCTAAACTTATAACCTAAACCTATAATTATAACCTTAACCTATACTTATAACCTTAACCTTAACCTAAACCTATACTTATAACCTAAACCTAAACATTAACCAAAACCTAAACCTAAACTTAAAAACCTAAACCTATAACCTAAACCCGATGCCGAACCCGAACCTTAACCTATTACCTATAACCAAAACCTTATCCATAACCTATAACCTATTCTCATACCCAATACCTAGAACTATAAACTAAACCTAAACTTATAACCTTAACCTAAACTCATAACCTTAACCTAAACCTAAACATATAAGCTAAACCTATAACATAGCCTAATCTTAAAGCTATCTCCGTAGACTAACTCTAGTATTTTCATTGTAGAGATGGATAAGAGTTGGATGCGAGCTAAGAACAGGTTTGGCCCAGAGTATAACAAGGGGTTCAAGAGTTTATGGAATTTGCGCAAAATGGGGTAGACTCAAGGAATAGGATTACGTGTCCATATCGAAAATGCATGAACTTGATATACAAGACTTTAAACAAAGTAGAGGATGATTTGTTCATAGTTGGGATTGACCTAGGTTACATTTGATGGGTCCATCATGGTGAAGATATGACCCATAGAGTTGAGGCTACTGAAGCGAACGAAGACCCAATTGTGCCTGATGACGAGGGTGAAGACGTTGACGAAATTCAAGATTTCATAGGTGTTCAGGGGAACAATTGTGGATACTGATTTTGTAGCGATAAGCAGTAGCCAAGATATTCCTCCAATGGGTGATGTCAAATCAGATAAGTTTAGTAGGTTGTTGAGGGATGCGCAACATCCAATTTATTCGGTGTGTGAGAACTTCTCCAAGTTGAATTTTCTTACAAAGTTACTTCATTTGAAGACAATAAATCATTGGAATAACAAATCATTCGACATGTTGCTTGAGTTGCTGAAAAAAGTATTACCGGCTGGTGAGACATTGTCCAAGTCTCATTACGAGGTAAAATCCTTGATACGAGACTTGGGCCTTAGTTATGAACTCATACATGCATGTATAAATGATTGTTTATTTTATAGGGAAGAGCATGATAAGGTTGAACAGTGTCAAAAATGTGAAGAGTCTAGGTGGAAGTATGACAAAGCTGGGCGTAAGAAAATCTCACAAAAGGTGTTAAGGTACTTCCCATTGAAACCCAGATTGCAAATATTTTTTATGTCTCGTAAGACAGCTGAAGATATGAGGTGACATAAGGAGAAACGCGTTCATGATGATAGTACCCTGAGGCACCCTACGGACTTTGAAGCCTGATAAAATTTTGACAAGTAACATGACTGGTTTGTAGAGGATTCTCGCAATGGTCGACTAGGTCTTGCAAGTGATAGTTTTAATCCATTTGGTAATTGAGTAGCTCGTACAGTATGTGGCCAGTGGTACTTATGCCCTACAATTTACCTCCTTGGTGGTATATGAAGGAGTCATTTTTCATGATGTCATTGCTTATTACTGGACCCAGGTCACCTGGGAATGACATTGATGTGTATTTGCGACCGTTAGTAGATGAGTTAAACGAGTTATGGAATAAAGGTGTAGAAACGTATGACACATTTGCAGGACAGACATTTTGATTGCACCCAATGGTCTTATGGACAATAAATGACTTTCCCACGTATGAAAATTTATCTGGGTGGAGCACAAAAGGCAAGTTGGCTTGTCCTACATGTGGTATTAATACTTGTTCATTGTCATTGAATCATGGTAGAAAAACGTGTTATATGGGCCATCGTCGCTTCCTTCCAAGCGATCATAGTTGACGCAGGAAGATGATGATCTTTGATGGCAAACAAGATCATAGGCTATCCCCGAAAGAGCTATCTGGAGAAGATATGATACAAGAACTGAGTAACATTGGAGAAGTTATATTTGGTAAGGCACCGCACTTGAAGAAGAGGAAACATACAATATTAGACTATAACTGGAGAAAGAAGAGCATATTTTTTGAGTTGCCCTATTGAAGTGATCTAAAATTGTGACGCAACTTGGATGTCATGCATATTGAGAAAAATATATGTGAAAATGTCTTCGAAACATTGATGAACATAAAGAAGAAAACAAAAGACAGTGTCAAGGCTCGATTGGATTTACAAGAAATGATTTAAGGAAAGAGTTGCACTTGCAGCCACATGAAAATTCATATACTATACCAGCAGCCTACTACACGTTGATAAAACTAGAGAGAAAGCGTTTATGTGAATAGCTGAGATCGATGAAGTTTTCCGATGGGTATGTGTCAAACATATCTCGATTCGTAAACGTTACGGACTGTAAAGTAACAGGCCTGAAAAGTCATAATTGTCACATCTGCTGCCGGTTGTGATTCATGGATTCCGGAGCAAGGATATTAGTGCGGCGTTGATTGAGTTGGGGATATTCTTTAAGGATTTGTGTTCGAAATCGTTAAATGTAGATGTTATTAAATGACTGGAGAGGGACATTTCCGTAATCATTTGTAAACTTGAAAGAATATTTCCACCTGCATTTTTTGATGTCATGGTACACCTAGCGATTCACTTACCGCATGAGGCAAAACTTGTAGGCCCAGTACAATATCGTTGGATGTATCCGATTGAAATGTGGTAAAACCTATTAAAATTTTTATTCATTCCATAAACTACATATATCCATGTTTTCATGCTCTAAACATATTAGTTTTATGTACAGATACCTTCACACACTCAAACGATTTGTGAGGAACAGGGCATACCCAGAGGGATCCATAGCTGAGGCGTACATTGATAATGAGTGCCATACATTTTTCTCTTTGTATCTTTATGGCATAGAGACTAGATTCAACCGAGAAGATTGGAATGCCGATGAAGGGTAGGAGCATGAACAAGGACTCATATTTGTGTTTTCACATAACGTTCGTCCTTTAGGATCCCCGATGTTTTAAGATATGGACGTTGGGGATCTAGCAAAGGCGAGGTGGTATGTGTTGCATAATTGTGAAGAAATAGAGTCATACTTGGAGTAAGTCTTCCACCTGATTATTATTTTCTTTGTAAACTCAAAATCTTAATGTTTCTTGCTGATGGTGTGTCATTTATGTGTAGCAAACACATAGATGAGATGAAGTCCAAATTCTCTACAAGTTATAATTGAATGCATCAGGATCAGTTTCTATAATGGTTTGAAAAACGTGTAAGATTTCACATTGTATCTCTCCACACTTAGAATTTTCGTTGTATTACACATTATTTGAACCTAAGAAAATTCGTAAATAATTACATTTTGTATATGATAATAGATGAAGACATTGCACATAAGAAACTCTACGGATGTGTCTGATACACTATACTCGCTGGCGTGTGGCCCTGATAAACGTGTATCTAAATATACAGGTTGTATTGTAAAGGGGATTCGATTCCACACGGAAGAACGTGACAAGTATAGGACCACACAAAAAAGTGAGGTGGTTGTGAAGGGAATGAATAAGGATGAAATTGACTTTTATAGCAGTTTGACGGATATTATTGAGCTAAATTATTGTATGAGAAAGTAAGTGTACTTATTTAGATGCGACTGGTAAGACGCTGGAAATAAGTTGGGAATACAGACTGATAACTATTTTATGAGCATAAATTTATCTCAAAAGTGGTTTAAAGACGACTCATTTGTCCTCGCCAGCCAAGCTGAACAAGTATTTTACCTCGCTGACACTAAGTTAGGCGGCTCTTGGCACATGGTGCAGAAAATAAAGCCCAAGAATGTATTTGACATTCCCAAACCAGAAGTTGACAATAGCGAGGACGGGGGAAATGACACGTCTAAGGTTGAACAAGCATATCAAGAAGACGTATCATTTGCGGATACAAGGATTAATTCAAGTGTTGATATTGATGCGGTGCAATTAGACAGAGATGATGTGCCACCTGATTATGTTGATGCCTCAATAGTACGTGATATTGTTAGAGATGATAGTGGTTTCATTGATGGATCCATTGCAGACGATAAAGAGAAAATACTGATCATTGATAGTGATGGTGAAGAAGAAATAGTCCTAAGTGATAGTGATACAGATGATGATTATTAAATGTACACATAATTTACATGTCATTTTTCAATTCGAATATGTATATTTAATATAGAATGACAATGTGTAATGAAATTTAATAGGGTTATAGATTAAAGTTTATAGTTTTAATATATTCTGCTTACATTATAGTGTAATGGTCTAATCATATTTTAATCATCTTTCTAAGCATAAATATAAATGCATTATATCATGAACACTACTTGTATAATGTTTTAGTATATTTCACTTGTATTGATATTGTTTAAATTTATAAGTTCGTAGCGCGTACATATTCAGTGATGGCACCAGGTGGGAGAGTACGTCGTTCGCACACTGGATCTACCCTTTCTACCTGTGATGGGACCAAGCCAGCATCGCCGCCACATGTTGTATCGCAGTCATCGGATCCCTCAGTCACGCATACACCAGGCATTGCATGTAAGTCTAGATATATATTTATTTTAATGACTTTGGTTTATGTTTAGACTTACATATTTCTTTTGCAGCAACGTTGTCGACCAACCGACGAGGACGTGGACCCACACGTGAGTTGCTTTTACAGTGACTTACACATGAGGGCAGGGTGATGGTAGAGTTCCCATAGGACTGTATTAGACCTGTTGGGAACAATGTCAGATTGTTTATATCGAAGGTCAGTGTCTTATGCCGATGTATGATCCCCACCATCACCTCCCATTGGGCAGACGTGACAAATGATTTGTGGCAGCTCATCTGTCAGTTTCTTCACATAAATTTATATGTTATGTGTTTTATTTATATATGTATAGCTCAAAATTGATGGAGTAGACCCGAATATGCGTCGGAGCTATTCAGATGTTAAGTAGGGGTCCCTGGAAGGTGGGAACTACTGCTATGACCATGATGAAGCGGTCCATTTCCTATGAACAGCATTGAAGGGGCTTGGCCATTTGGGCAGGCCGTGATTATGTATTCGCTCAAAATTAATGGAGCAGACCTAGATGTGCGTCGGAGCTATCCGGATGAGCGAGGGTCCCTGGAAGGTGAGAACCACTGTTATGACCATGATGAAGCTGTCCATTTCCTATAGACAACATTGGAGGGGTCTGGCCATTTGGACAGGCCGTGTTTATATATTTGTTCGAAATTAATAGAGTAGAACCGGATGTGCGTTGGAGCTATCCGTATGAGTAGGGGTCCTTGGAAGGTGGGAACCGCTGTTATGACCATGATGAAGCTGTCCATTTCCTATGGACAACATTGGAGGGGCCTGGCCATTTGCGCTGGTGGCCGTATTTATATCTGTATTTATAAAGACCACACCCTTAACCTAAACCACACCCTAAACCTATAACTGTAACCTATAACCTGAACATACAATCTAAACTTTAACCTACAACCTATAACCTATAACTTACACTCATTTCCATAAACCTTAACCGATAACCTAACCTAAACATATACTTATAATGTAACGCCTTGGAAAAATCCGTACTTGGACTCGATTACCAACTCAACCAGAAATCACGTAGGATTAATTCCTTTGGAAAATAAGTGTAAGTTAGCTATCGCAACGCTAGAGTAGCTGGGAAATAGTCCCTGATCACTTTAAATACGTTCTACCAGACCCAAAGCGAGTAGAACCAATGACGCTATAATACTCTAAAACCTCGGATTAAACTCTAAACCGGTTTGTTCTTAGGACCTCTTTGAAACTTTGTATTGGATATAGACCGCGCATCGAAAGTCCGATACCTATAGTCTTAGACTGTTATAACTGCCTAGCTGGACTTGACAATCATTTCAAAAATCAAGTCCAACCGACATTCAGAGGCTATTTCATTGAGCCGGGAGTGAAGAGAGTGAGAATAGGGTTAGATTTGGAATTTGAAATTCAAATCTGGCACACGACTTGGTGCATTATTATTAAGCATTCTGACCATCAGAATTCAGCCAAATTACACCCTTGGATCAGGAAAAATTTCTATTTCATATCATGAGACTTGTAGACCTGATCTACGTGCGATGACTGCTGAACTGAAACTGGACTGTCACGTGCGATCTACGAACACTACTGGTCTGAAAATGGGATGTGAGCGACATCCAACGTGCATGAGCTTAAGTCCGATCGCGTTCGGCCAGGGGACCTCTAGAAATGTCTTTTTGGACTGAAACAGCCCCGATTTGGTTAGGCATCAAGTAAACATTGTTCCCAAGCCTGTTTTGGGCATTTTTTTTGGGTTATAAAAGGGGTTTAAACCCTCACTTCTCTCACCCATATAAATTTGCCAGAAACCCTAGAAGGTGAAAGATTGTGAGAGAGAGTGGGAGAGATCTTCCTGCTGCTTACACTACCTGTTGCACGTGCTTAAGCAACGCACCTCAATCACTTTTTCGGTGATTTTTCCGTGTTTCTAGGTAAGAAAATACCCCAAACACTTGCTGATTTAAGGTTCCTTCGGTTCCTTAGCATGGTAGCTTATAGATCTTGTGTATTAGGTTCTCGGTTTGCCATATACGAAGCGTACACGCTCCGTTCGAATCAATACACTTCTAGGATAAAAGGTGTGGGTTCTAGACGCTTTGATTGACTGTTTTCAAAGCTTTTAATGTCGTTTAATAGTAGATTATCGACGGCAATGTCGTTTGACATGTACAACATGCTGTCCGTTTCCTGTTTCGTAAGCAGACGAAAAATATGAGATTTAGGGCATTTTAGTCATTTGTAGGAAATACTATTTTCATCCATATTTTGCTGATGTGATTGGCATGGCTTCTTGTCACATTAGGATATTAGGAATTTGTGCATAATCAGTTTGGCGAAGAGGTTCTCCCAAATGCGCACTTTGAGTCGACATACTATATGTAGACTTAAGTGTGTAGACTAAGTGTTTGTATAAATGTTTGTATTAGTATGTATTGAATTAAATGGTGTTATGAATAAGTTTGAGATTCAATCCTCAAATATTATGCTGATGTAAATGACTTCCTACATGTTGGCTATATGCATGATTTCATTATATGTATGAAATGCATGCGTAAGACGATTTACTTAAGTTGTATGTTATAACATGTGTTAAGATGCTCACATTGTTGTATTTCATTCCCATCACTCTTATGTGATTGCTGATGTGAATTCATAAATGTTTGGGACTATACCCAGTCCAAGCAGTCGGTAACCTAGTAAATTCGTGGTTGGTTTATCTTTGCCACGAATGACGCGTCGATGAACGCGAGTCGTGTTTTGGAGTTGGCGGCAGTGGTTAGGCCACACGAGGTGTTTTATGTACTTCATGTCGTTCGACTTGAGATGCGCTCGTGCTAGTCGAGCCCGTCAAGTAACCCGACTGGTCATTGTATGTTCACCTTGTATGAGTCATAACTGCTTGAACCTAGGGTACTGAACTTATCACTGTAAACCCTGTTAATCATGGTACCTTGATCCATAAAGACTCATGAGCCGGGCATGGTGGTATGGGACACCGTGGTCGAGCTGTCGGCCTACGCTGGGGCCACAAACCTCCCCGTACTGACCAGTGAGCAACCCAGACTCGTGAGCAGATTATGGTGGTATGGGACACTATATTCTTGCTGTCGGCCTACATTGATAAGGTGATGGGGGAGCGGTGCAACGAGTGCGAGCAATAGCCCTAGCAGCCCTTTGTAGTGACCTCGAGCGTATTCTGAGTCTACGGGAGGCGACGACCCTTCCGTAGCGACAAGAGTACAAGTAGGCCTGTATTAATAAGGTGATGGGGGAGCGGTGCAACGAGTGCGAGCAACAGCCCTGGCAGCCCTTGTAGCGACCTACGAAATATATATTGTATGAGATTACTAGGAGTGACGACCCTAGACAGGATCTGTGTTGGGATTGATATAAGGGAAGTACCTTAGTTTTTCAATCCTGCTGTTTGAATGGACTAATAATAACTCGATAATCATATCACCATCACATTACATGTGCATAGAAGATGTGGAGCACTGTGGGATGAAAGCATGCTGCGGGCGTAAGATGGTGCCGTATGAAGGTGATCGTCGGTGAGGGCATCCATCATATCACATCATATTGCATTAACAACAGTATTAGGCATGTTTAATTTACTGCTTTACTATTATCGCATGATTAATTTGAGAACATGCTAATCTTTGCTCTATTATTCTACTGAGTTAGCTACTCACTTCCACGTTACGGGATGGTGTTTGCAACACCCACCAGACCCTATCTTAGATGCAGGTGAGGCAGCGATTCAGGAGGCAGAGCCGGATTATGATGAGGACCAGGACGAGTTCTCATATATGCAGTACCACGACGGCTTTGCTTAGGTGGCCTGGATTGACGGGACTTCTCAGTGGGACTATTTTTGACATTTGATTTCTATTTATTTACATGTATATGAGACTCAGAGATGTATTCATACTTTGGAGAAAGTTAAGATCTATTTTGTTTTCCATACAGTGATATGTATATTCTTTAGTCTTCCGCTTGCTTTTATCACTGAATCTGGAGTATGAATTGCAGTTTTGGTATACTTTTACTCATGTGAATGCTTTAACTCAGACAACATTGAATCATAATCATTTTTGTTGCATAAGTGACGGTCTGGAACTCGGGAGTTGAGTTTATACACGACCCCCGATTTTCAGGGTGTTACATATAACCTAAACCTATTCTCAAATCCCTAACCTGAACGTAAACCTAAACTCGAAACTGAACCCGAACCTAACCCCGAACCCGAATTCCTAAACCTAAACCTTAACCTATTCTCAATTCCCAAAGCTATAACCTGTAACCTATAACCTAAACCTAAACCTAACCTAAACCTATAACCTTAACCTAAACATAAACCTAAAACCTAAATCTTTTCTCAAATCGTTAAAACTAAACCTACACCTAATCCTAATCTTAACTCCCTAACCTAAACTTAAATCTAAACCTGAAAACCCAAACCTAAACGCGATCTCGAACCCGAACCTGATTTCTTAAACCTAAACCTTTACCTATTCTCATTTCCCTAAAGCTAGCCTATAACCTATAACCTTAACCTAAACCTAAGACCTAAACCTAAACCTAAAGCCTAAATGTATTCTCAAATCCTTAAACCTAAACTTACACCTAGTCCTAATCTTAATTACTTAACCTGAACCTAAATGTGAAAACCTAAGCCTAAACCCGATCCCGAACCTGACCCTGATCTCCTAAACCTAAACCTTAACCTATTCTCAAATCCCTAAACCTAAACCTACACCAAACTATAAGTGCTATGATTTCATATCCCTTTAGTTATCAAATTTTGTGGTGCCAAAACTATACCTATGTCTTGTATATCTTGTGTTTCATGTTTGAGACTATTCATTGCTTCAAGACATCGTATTTCAAGACAAGAACTTAAATGAAGAAATTTTCAAGTCATGGATGAAGAATTCAAGAATAGAAGTCTCCAAGTATGCATGTTCAAGATTCAAACAAGTACAAGTATAGAAGAAGACTTTGTCAAGTCAAGAAAGGATCAAGCTCGAAAATGCCTACAACAAGATTCGTTAATTCTCAAGCTTCTCTTAAGTTTCATCTGAGTGTACAAACTATCAATGTCCATCTCACATTTAAGGTTTGTTTGACCTTAGATTGACCTTAGGATGGGCTTTACTGTAGGTCATTCTGGATACATAATTCGTATATTTTAATATGCTTGTTCGGGATGTTCTAAGACCAGTCTTAGGGACTTCAAGACCAGTCCTAGATCTGGTATGACCAGTCTTAAGTTTTTCAGGACTAGTCCTAGGTTGTTGAAGATTTTTAGATTTTTCTAGTTGTCCTACGACCAGTCCTGGACATCCTTCGACCAGTCCAGTGAGCTGTACGACTTGTCCTTCGACCGCTCTTAGCCCTACGACTCAAACTCCAACAACTAATCTAGGGGTCCTATGACCAGTCGTAGGTGACCCACGACCAGTCGTAGGTGGCCCACGACCAGTCGTAGGTGGCCCACGACCGGTCGTAGGCTACCCAGGACCAGTCGTGGAACAGCTAATCCTTATCCCGTGAAAATCTTTGAAAATCTTTGAAGCTACGACCAGTCCTAGGATCCTAAGACCAGTTATAGATGGGATTTTTCAAGCTATAAATAGAGCACGGACTTCAGAGTTTTTCAATTCAATTCAACTCAATTCAAGCAATCTTTAGGCTATACTCTGAGATAAGTTCGTGTTTATTTTTAAGCTACTTTGTGCTCATTTAATATTTCTTTTGCTAGCTTATTTATTATATGATTTTTGATCTACGTTCCAATCTTATTTGAAAAGGAGAATTTCTGATATTCCTTCTTCTTGGATTCAAAATCAAATAGAATTAGCCCTTTTGATTTAAAATTAATTAGACTTAGAACCATTCTTAAAGTGAGTATTGGACTGTGAACATTGAATCGAACTTCTACTCCGATTGGTTCTACCGGGCTACTTCAAAAGGAGATTCACGTATTTTACATTTGTGTAATTTACATTCTTTGGTTTTGGTTGAGATTTGTCAGAAAAATCTCATTGTTTTGGTTATCTGAGGAGAGTCAGAAAACTCAGATTGTGTAAGCCCGAGATAAAAAGACACAATTGTGAAGGTTTTAGGTAAACCTGTGAAACCTATTTTGATAGTACATGCTAATATCCCCTGTGTGAGGATATTAGGAGTGGAGTAGCATTCTGTGTGGCTGTTGGATAATAGTTGGTGTACACACAGGCGAACCAGTATATATCGTTGTGTTGTGGATGTGCTTTATTCTTTAATTTCTTTATTCATTCAGTTTTGTGGATTGTATTTGTGGACGAATGTTGTAATCATTTTATTTCAAGCAAGTGTGGGGAATGTTGTAATAACTTAGGATTTATTTCTGCAAGTTATTTTGGTTGCTTTGCTTTTTATTCCTCATTGGTTTGTGATATAAAAGACGTTCTAAAAATAAGGTTGTTCTACCTTAAACCTTTGGTTTTTGGTGTAAGGTTGTCCTTAAAACTGATATAGTATCATTCTGTTAAATCTAGTTTGTTGAGATTGATTTTTAATTCAGCAATGTGCTTTATTTCTTTTATTATTCTCCTGTTTTAAGTTTTATTTGGCATTGCCCTATTCACCCCCCCTCTAGGGCATATAGCTAGGCCCTTTCAAGTGGTATCAGAGCCTAATAGCTCATACTTATTGTTTATTTATTAGATTTCTTTCTAGAGCTAACGATCTAAGCTATATTAAGATGTCAAATTTTGATAGCCTATCAGTCACTAGGCCACCACCCTTTAATGGCACAAACTATGCCTATTGGAAAGTGTGTGGCTGGCCACAGTGAATGAATGGAACCCTCCTATCACTGAAGTAACTAATGACGATGGTTCAAAATCAATGAAAATAACAGCTTATTCTCTTTGGACCACACTTCAGAAAAGTGAGAGTAGTGCCAATGCAAAAGCACTAAATGCAATTACTTGTGCATTATCACCAGATGAATTCAAAAGAATCATCTCTTGTGAAAATGCAAAACAAGAATGAGATGTATTAGAAATGACACACGAGGGTACATCAATTGTAAAGAAATCTAAAGTCCAACTCCTCACAACTAAATTTGAAGAAATTCATATGGAGGAGAATGAGATGTTTATGGACTTCTACACTAGATTGAATGACATTGTGAACTCTATGTGGGGTCTTGGTGATAGAATCCCAGAAAGTAAAGTGTGCACAAAGATACTACGCTCACTTCCTAAACGGTTCAATTCTAAAGTGACCGCGATTCAGGAATTTCGTGATACGGATACCATGAGGGTTGAGGAACTAGTTGGTTCACTTCAAACCTACGAGTTGTCCTTTAAAGCTCCTAAAGGAAAATCAATTGCTCTCAAATCACCTAAAAATGTTTCACAAGAGAGCACTTCAGATTTAGAAAATTCTGAAGATGATATGGCGCTTTTAGCAAAATAGTTTTACAAAATTTTCAAAAGCAAGAAAAAAGTTAATGTTCAAAAGTCAAATGATAAGAGACGATCTAAATCGAGAAATCAAAAATCTTTGAAAGATAGTCAATGTTACAACTGTCAAGAATATGGGCACTTAGCTAACAAATGTCCTAAAAAGGACAAATCAAAAAGGAAAAGCATGTTGGCTACTTGGGATGAATCGTCTGATTCTGAATCCTCTTTGTAACACCCTGAAAATCGGGGGGTCAAGCAAAAACCCAACTCCCGAGTTTCAAAATGTTATTTATGTAACATAGATATGTATGATTGAATGTTGTCTGTGATAATATATTAAACATGAGTGAGATTAATCTAGAACAGCATATCATACTCCAGAGACAGTTAAATTAACAAACGGAAGACTGTGATGGTATGTATAACATATATAAACTGTCGTATGTCTCCAGAGTGTGAACATGTTACCAGGTTATATACATACATGTATACTCCAAAAGTAAACCAAAAGGATATACATGAGTGTTCTAAAAATATAAAATGACAAGTGTCAAGGTATCTAATCAACCTCCCTGTAATCCCGTCAATCAGAACACACATGAAGGAGGAATCCTCCTCATCATCATCAAGTCCAGCTCCGCTCCTCAAGCAGTGCCATCATCTGCAATCACAAAAAGGGACTGGTGGGTGTCCGGAAACACCATCCCGTAACGTGGGAGTGAGTGATCAACTCAGTGGGATAAGAGAGCAGAGATTAGCATATTATCAAATCAATCATGCGATAATAGTAAAGCAGTAAGTCAAATAATCCTACTACTGTTGTTAATGCAATTATGACATGACGTGATGTATGCCCTCACCGACGATCTCCCTCATACGGCACCATCTTACGACCGCGGCATGCAATCGACCCTCAAGTGCTCCACATCTTCCAGGCACATACAATGGTATGGTGATATGATTTCCGAGTTGTTATTAGTCCATTCAAACAGCAGGATTGGGAAACTAAGGTACTTCCCTTATATCAATCCCAACACAGATCCTGTCTAGGGTCGTCACTCCTAGTATTCTCATACGAGGTATATTTTGTAGGTCGCTGCAAGGGCTGCCAGGGCTGTTGCACGCACTCGTTGCTCCGCTTCCCCATCACCTTATCAATACAGGCCTACTGTACTCTACTGCTACTGAAGGGTTGTCGCCTCCCGTAGACTCAGAATACGCTCGCGGTCACTACAAAGGGCTGCCAGGGCTGTTGCTCGCACTCGATGCACCGCTCCCCCATCACCTTATCAATATAGGCCGACAGCAAGAATATAGTGTCCCATACCACCATAATCTGCTCATGAGTCTAGGTGCTCACTGGTCACTATGGGGAGGTTTGTGGCCCCAGCGTAGGCCGACAACTCGACCACGATGTCCCATACCACCATGCCTGGCTCATGAGTCTTTATGGATCAAGGTACCATGGTTAACAGGATTTACAATGGTAAGTTCAGTACCCTAGGTTCAAGCAGTTATGATTCATGCAGGGTGAACATACATCGGCAAGTCGGGTTACTTGACGGGCTCGACTAGCACGATCGCGTCTCAAGTCGAACGACATGAAGTGCGTAAAACACTTCGCGTGGCCTAACCACTGCCGCCAACTCCAGAACACGACTCGCGTTCATCGGCGCGTCGTTCGTGGCGAAGATAAGCTAACTATGAATTCGCTCGGTTACCGACTGCCTGGACTAGGCATAGTCTCAAACAATCATAAATCCACATCAGCAGTTCTGTAAGGGTAATGGAAATGAAATACAATCATGTGAGCATGTTAACACATGTTATAACGTACAACTTAAGTAAATCATCCAACGCAAGCCTTTCATACATATAATGAAATTATGCATATCGCCAACCTATAGGAAATCATTTCCATCAGCAAATTAATTGAGAATTCAATCTCAAACTAAATCATAATGAAATCATCAAGCACATGTTATAACATACCACTTAAGTGAAACATCAAGCATATGCATTTCATACATATAATGAAATCGTACATATGGCTAACATGTAGGAAGCCATTTACACCAGCATATTAATTGAGAAATCAATCTCAAACTAATTCATAACAACATTTAATTCAATACATACTAATACAAGCATTTATACAAACACTTAAACCACACACTTAAGTCTACATATAGTATGTCGACCCATAGTGCGCATTTAGGCGAATCTCTTCGCCAAACTAATTATGCATGCATTCCTAGTATTCTAATGCGACAATAAACCATGTCAATCACATCAACAAAATATGAATGAAAACAGTACTTCCTACAAATGACTAAAATGCCTTAAATCTCATATTCTTCGTCTATTTACGAAACAGGAAACAGACAGCATGTTGTACATGTCAAACGACGTTGCGGTCGATAATCTACTATTAAACGACATTGAAAGCATTGAAAACAGTCAATCAAAGCATCTAATATCTGCACCTTTTCTCATTTTTGGGGTGTGAGTTCGAACGGAGCGTATACGCTTCGTCTACGGCGAATAGAGAACCTGATTCACGAGTTCTATCAGCTACTTCGCTAGGAAACGAAAGGAACCTCAAATCAGCAACTTCTAGGGTATTTTCTTAACTGAAAATGTGGAGGAATCGCCGGGAAAGTGATCGGAGTGCGTTGCCTAAGCACGTACAGCACGTGGCACAAGTAGCAGGGAATTCTATCCCACCTTCTCTCACAAACTCTGACCTTTTCTCTCTCCCAATCTAGGGATTTTTGTAAATTCGGATGGGAGAGAGGAGTGAGGGTTTCAACCCTTTTTATAAGCCCAAACTTGCCCGAAATAGGCTCGGGAACAAGTTTCACTTGAGGGGTAACCAAATCGGGGTTGTTTCAGTCCAAAAGGACATTTCTGGTGGTCCCCTGACCGAATGCGATGGGACTTAAGCTCACGCGTACCAGATCTAGCACGTAATAAGTTTTCAGTCCGGCTGGGTCCGCAGATCGCACGTGACGGACCAGTTTCTGTTCAGCGGTCACCGCACGTAGATCAGGTCTGCAAGTCTCATGATATGAAATAGAAATTTTTCCTGATCCGAGAGTGTAATTTGGCTGAATACTGACGGTCAGAATGCTTAATACTGACGCATCAAGTCGTGTGCCAGATTTGAATTTGAAATTCCAATTCTGTCCCTATTTGCACTCTCTTCAGTCCGGGCTCAATGAAATAGCCTGTGGTTATCTGTTGGACTTGATTTTCGAAATGATTGTCAAGTCCAGTAAGGCGGTTCTAACGGTCTAAGATAGGAGGTATCGGACTTTCGACGCGCGGTCTAGATCCAATATAAAATTTTAAAGTGGTCAAGAGAACAAACCGGTTTAGAGTTTGATCCCAAGTTATAGAGTATCATAGAGTCATTGGTTCTACTCGATTTGGGTCTTGTAGAACGTATTTAAAGTGATAAGGGACTGTTTCCCAACTACTCTAACGTCGCGCTAGCTAACTTATGCTTAGTTTCTAAAGGAATTAACCCTAAGTGATTTCTTTGGCTATGAAATTGGGTTCTGAGCGAATTTTCAGGTGTTTTAGTTGACCCATTGCCTAAGGACGTCTAATCCCAGATTGGCCAAAATCCGGGGTGTTACACTCTTCTAAATCAGAAGATTCTAAAAATGAGTCGGGTGATGATATTAAAGCCCTTATGACTCTAGCCAAGATCACTTCTTCAGATAATAATTATATATCTAGTGAAGAAAATCTGAATAGTGATTGCGATAATGAGGATGATCTTCAGGATGCTTATAATGGCCTTTATAAGGAGAGTTGTAAAATTTCCTTCAAGCTTTAGTTACAAAGAGAAAAAAATTTTAAGCTTAAAGAAGATTATGAGTCTCTCATTTTAGAAAAGTCTCATATTTCTGATTCTTTTGAAAAGACCAAATGTGATTTAGATTTCAAAACCTCCAAAATTGAAGATTTGAGATCCGAAAATGAGAAACTCAATGGTCGGATTCGCACCGGTCTCAGGTAAAGGAGTGGCATTCTCAGGTTGGAAGGTAGTAATATCTGGTGGTGGAGCAGGAGTAGCAGGTGGTAAAACGGGAGCCTCATGCGGTGGTGCGAGAGTCGCACATGATGGAGCGGGATTCGCTCGAGTCACTCTTCTATCATAATGTCCTACAGGAAAGAATAATGGTCTATTAGCCTTGAGAATTCTCGAAGGCATAAATGTTAAGGGTCTATGTCAGAAAATCACTAAGTCATACGAACTCGGAACCTATTTATAGTAAATGTGTGATGCGATCCTTAGGTATTCCCAAGTTATGCTCTGATACCAACTTTTGTCACGCCCCAAACCCAAAAATCGATTGCCGAATCCGGTGCCGACAGCCTCCATAGTGCCCCATTCTCGGCTCCTGACAATCATATGCCAGATTTTGATCCTAGGATCCTACAAGGAGGATTTTCAGAATAATTTTTTTTTGTAATGGAACATAACCATAAGCATAACTAAGTCACAAAACAACATCACCACATATCCACTATATCAAAAACTTTAAGTACAATGTGGAAAGAAAAATACAAAATGATCAAAAAGCTCCAAAATAGTCAGATGCATACTCCTACCTCAGCGCTACTGCTGTCCAACGCTACTTGCTTGCAACGGTCGTGCATAATCTTACAAAAACTTAGAGGGTGGTGTAAGCGTGTGTGTGAGACAAGTGTCAAGTATACAATATCAGAGTAATGCAGAAATAAGTGGTAAGTCCATGAATACAACCAGCCATACCAAGGTTATGCAAGGCATAAATGCTATCGGCCATTCCAAGGACATGCAATGCAAGACATGAATGCTATCGGCCATACCGATGCAATGCAAGACATGAATGCTATCAGCCATACTGATGCAATGCGAGGCCTACGTAGCCGAATGTCATATACGAGATGCAATCCAAGCAAGTCGGTACTCATCAAGTATACATATTAATGCAGTTCCTCTCTGGATGTCACCGGGGTCTAGTACACTTCACACTGACTGTCGCCTCCCTAGTCGCGTAGCCTAGTGAGCGGAATAGACCTCACTATCTTCCTGACCAATAATCTGCCAATACCTACCCGGCTCGTCGATAGCGGACTCATTTGTGAGATGATTAAACTCAACCTAGCTTATAGGCCCCTCACTTAGGAAGATAAGGCCACACCCCCTTCCAACCGACCACGGCACAGTGGGAGACGCGGCCTATTGGTATTCAGCACTCGGGCGCTCATGTATCCACTCGGTCTAGACATTGGAGCATCTCTTGGTACCAAAAAGGTTTTGAGACTTTCACCCAAGGACATCCTACATGCCCACAGTGCTATAATCAAGTATTTTCGATATCCGATATGACTGTCCATGATGTGCCTGTGGAGGCCACGACCCTAATGTCGCTTGGGCGTGCAGTGATCAAGTCAGACATATGCGAGATGCATGAATCACATCATCAAATCATGCAACAATCCAGCACGTATTACACGGTCATGTGGGGCACTCTGTCTCATAAGGAGTCCCATAAATGTCTCGGCCCAATTGGCTTATGCTATGATCAAACATTTCTCATATCAAGCATACATATGATACGTATGGGCATGAGGCATAAGATTATACTAAGCATGTTATAAAGTGATGAATTATCAACAAGTATGGGCCTATCAATGGGCCCTAAGGAGAGTTACAATGTGGACATTTAACCAACATTGTTCTTACGATGTGGACGTCAAACCATCATTGTTCCCTAGGCACGGTCTGCCGTAAATATCATTACACAAACCATGAAGGAATCACACATTATAATGGACCTTAGGTACATCCCATTGGGCCTTAAATATATCAAATGGACCATATCATATGGGCCTCATATTCATCAAGTGGGCCACATCAATGGACCGCACCAATGGGCTTTATGTACATTGCAATGGACCATAACCCATGGGCCTTTGAATACGTCACAATGGGCCTTCATAACCTGGGCCTTACATTCATATCAAGGTGGGCCTCAACAATGGCCTCATACCCATCAAGGTGGGCCTCAAAAATGGGCCACAAATACACCAAGATGGGCCTCATCACATGGGCCTTTTGTATATCAGATGGGCCACACAAGCGGGCCCCAAATATATCAATATGAGCCTCCTCATATGGCCTTATGAATGCTAAGTTGAGCCTTAAAAATGGCCACAAATACATACATATATATATGAACCATGTCAAAGGATCAACCGATCCTCACTTCAAATAATAGTGTTGGGACCCACTTGAACCACAGATCTGACTCATTCTTTAGCTCATGCCAAAAATGAGCTCTCAAAATGGGTGAATAGTTTCGATGTAGCACCTACATCATGGCAGGGCCCACTGTCCTTAGACAGTGTAAATAAAACACATATATCATAAGGGGGTTCCCACTAGCCGTCCTGCAGCTAGCAAAATGCAGGACGGCATGATAAAACACATACATTATAGTGGGTCCTCACTGTCCTCATAGACGGTGGGATGGGACGCATGCATCATTGTGGGCTCCACGTGAGGGCCCACCATAATGTCTACGTACCATCCAACCTGTTGATAAGGTCATAAAGACCTAGATGAATAGGAAAGACAAATATCAGATTGATTCAAAACTTTCGTGGGCCAAAAAAGATTTTAATGGCAGAGTTCAATCACCGCTGTTTCTTATGGTGTGGGCCACCTGAGATCTGGATCAAGCTGATTTTTGGCGGGCACCCACCTCAGGGGGTGGTCCACCTCATGGATGGTGTGGATACAAAATATACATCATGGTGGGGCCCACAGCTGGAGCCGTGGGTCCTGCCTAATCTGTCGCCCACCCGTCCTGGTGCAGGCGCTGCTTGTGCCTCTCTGGCCAGCAGCAGCCCTGCTGCTTCATCTTTTTATTTTTATTTTTTAAAAAATTGTAGTTTTTTCATAGTTTTTCATACATGGGGCCCACATCGAAAGAATCCACCTCAACCAATGGATTCCACAGCCCATAACCCATCCATCAAGACCAATATCGGGCTTCTTTCAACGTGTAGAAGAATTTTTGTTAGATTTCAACGATAAAGATATAGTTTTCAACGCTATGGCCCACCAGATACTTTGATCAATCTCATTTTTTGGCTCAACGCCTAATATGAGTTGGTAAACAGGATAGGCGCCGTGGATTGAATATATACATCAAGGTAGGGTGTGTATGAATGGGCCACCCCATGAGCTTGTAACCAAGCTAATATTTGTATTTTCACAGAGACGTCTTGCATCCCTGGACGCTGGTCGGTCCTCACAGAGGTGGGATTTAATCAAGTGGGCCACCACATGATGAATGGTGTGGGTACAACACACATAAGGTGGGCCCCACTCATAGACGGCTTGTGTAAAATACTTACTTCACAATGGGTTCCATTCAAGTGGGCCACACGGCTAAATCATCACACAAAAACATTAAAAAAAAGAGAGGAGAGAGAGAGAATGAGGGACACACGTGCATGGAGGGACCCCGGCACTATGGGCCCTCCCTTCCATGATCTACAACATAAATCAAGTGGGTCGCATAACATGTAGGCCCATAAAAATTGAAATCCAATGGTGGAGATCCCTTCTCCATGAAAATCGATGGTCTAGATGACCCATTTACAAGCTAGGAACGTAAACATCATGATGGGATCCATGAAGAATGGCCCCATCATGGAATGATATTGATGATCAAGATAGGTCATCGGCCAGATCCTAGGGTCCAAAGTGAGATCCATACCATTGATCGGTAGGCCTCACTTGGCCCATCTTAAAAATATGAAAAACTAGGCTATGGAAACACCCACCACTTGATCTTCTCATTCTGTTGGAAAGCCACTCTCCTTATGCTTCACTTTGATGGTGGAGATGAAAAATGGATGGTTAGGATGAGAGTTAAAGGGATGGAAAAGGTGGGCCACACAAGGTCATTTTTTTCTCTCCTGAAATGGCTTGGACGTGCACTCTCTTGTTTGAGATTGTTGCTTGGAAAATGTGAAGGAAAAGAGAGAGATGTGAGTGATGGATGTGAGGTAAGTGATGGGTGAGGTGAGTGATGGGTGACGTGATGGATTGGTTGACTTTTGAGTTTGATTAACTTGTTGAGAAAGGAAGCATGGGTGCTTTGTACTTGACATGTGATGTGATTGATGGGATTGATTTGACATGTTGTAGAGATTCTCTTGGGATTGCAATGCGTGGCATTTTTCCTCGAACTAAATGTGGGTCCACATCACCTCGTCTGGGTATCGGATCGGTGCGTGAGTCACGACAACGGTGTGGTCGCAATGATACAAGTCTTGGATTAAACCGACTCAAATGTATAGGATAACACGTAAGGTCATGCGTAAATGTAGATTACAGGTCACGGATTGCCAGAATTTGACGGGAAGGATCGCGGGAGTTGACGGAACAGTACAGTCTCAGATACGGGTCTTACATTCAATCTCCCCCTTTGTCAATTACGTGACAAAATACCAAAACACCTAGAACAGTATCTAGACATCCACATCCTAAATTGTGTGTACATGAATTTACATAATTTTATAATGTCTAATAAACCCATACACACAGGTCAGTAACTTCTCACCCTTACAACATTCTCCCCTTATCATGATGCAGCTGCTCCCCCTAACACCTGTATCACAATTCAAGTAGATATACAATTTTTCTTCCGGGGTGTTTGAATTGTTCTTCCCCTTTTTATCAGTCATTGGCAAAGGTATAACAGTTATATTGACTGAAGTTAAAGTAACGTGGGAGAACCAACATTTAGAGTGTATACACATATATAGTATAGATGTATAATGATCAAATCAGTTTAAGTAGATAGCATGCAGTGATTCAGAGAGTGTATGCATAGTAGATCAACCAGAGCAGTGATATAAGCAGATAGAATAATCAGTAATAAAAAAATCACATGCATTCCATATCAGATAAAAAGGGAGGATAATCATGGCATTGACAATGTGAATTATACTCAGCCATAACGATAAATATCCAAAAACATATAGATATATTGCCTAAGGTTGGCAGTAAATTAACAATCATCTCAACAAAACTACTAAGCCCATTCATGGGTAGCCAAAATCAAACATCAGTTTTTAGCCTATCCATGGGCAACACGCACATAAAAAAACTGTTTAGACTGTGCAAGTTAGTGAAGTATCACATACACTTATGAGAGTGCAGAACATCCAAAAAGATATTAATGTTCATACGCAGAAATAAGAGTGAAGTGTTTGTGTTAGTATCCAGAGACCAGTACTTATGGAGCTGAGGAAGATAGCGTCGTATCGTCTCGACGACAGGTGAATAGCTCAGCCAACTATTGCATGGTCTGCTACACTCTATTCACTGGTGCACCAAGATGGTAAACCTTTCACCAATTCCTTAAGATGGGAGACATATCGCTATCTGGATGCAATCCTATCCTGATGGAGCTTAAATCTCTTTGCATGCCCAGGCCCTGATGTGGATGGTGCTTGATGGGATGCAGAAGGTTCATGCCCAGCAGCCTCAGCTCCTTCATCGGGAGCATCACCTTCATCTCCTTCTCCTTCTTCTTAAATCCCTTCCTTTGGATCCTCGGGATACTTGTGGAACTTCAAGTCCATTTTTTGAATGTTTTTTTTGGTGAAGACTTGGAGGGGAGGTTCCAGATCATTGGTCGTTGGGAAGCTGATGGCGTTGCATATCATGTTTATGATCCAGGGATATGACAGGTGAAGATCCCTGGATGTATGAACGATGTAGACCAATTATTGGAAAAGCAGAGTCAGAAGACAAATATTTATCCTTTTGGCGATTGAGTAGACTATCATGGTCATAAAACCTGTGAGATCTGACCGGTTGGTACTTCTTGGATATATGTTTGTGGTGAAGATACCGTGCAAAACTCAAAATTGTGGTTCCATGTACCTAGAATTCAACACATTCCCTTGATACCAAGGGATGTCTCTACCCTGACATAGGTACTTAGTCACCATGGACTGAATTTCAACATTTTCGAGGTCCATATCAAGGAGACCATCTGATGCCATTGTTGGTCCGAGGATGTTTGCCATTCTAGCAGGAGTGATCAGCACATCATCACCATCTAAAGAGACCATGATAGAAGGAGGATCAGACACAGGTGAGTGACACGCGACAATGAAGTTGCGTGTTCGTTCGAGTTGACATGGCCCACTAAAATCTAGAACGGGCAACCAATCGATTGCAACAAACAGGGATACTAGATTGTATGGTTTTAAACAATACCTATCTACTTTTCTCTTGTGAATGAGCTTCCTACCCGTGTATTTTGTTGGACGTGGATTTAATCTAGCCGGAGGAGGTGCCAGTGGTTCGGACTAGGACCCACCACATGAAGTTTGTCAAGATATTGGACGAGAGGGGGTCCCTCGTTCGGGAGCTCTTGCATTTTCTTTTGAGGCAAGTGTCTTTCGTCGAGAGGCTCTAGATGACTCCCTAGGACCTGACACCGTCTCTTTGTCCTTACCCATAAAGACAGATTTGGGAAGAATGGATAAAATCCTTCTTTTAAAGAAACTGAAAATACCCGACCAAAAAGCAAGATAGAATCTGGAATGGAAGGATAATACCAGTTTTCGAGGAGCTTTCGGGACCCACGATGTTCGTCCGACTGAGGGGATGAGCGAAAAAAATGGAATGCTTTTTTTTTGAAAAATAAATTTTTTTTGCTCGACCGCCTTTTATCGGGTGGCAGTCTTCAATATCATCGACCAGTGTTTTGATGATATTGATGTAACTCCCCCGATGTTTTCGAGACCTTCTTCGATATCATTTTTGATCATATGGCTTTTCACGTTCCAAAGTGGCGTCGATGATATCGACCCTTGATCGATTAATCAAGAATGACTTATCAAGACATATCGAGGATGAATAATTTTCTTTTTTTTTCACATTTCCAACAACTCATGTATAGAATAGAATATCTTTGAATCAGTTATACATAGAAAATTTTTTTACAAGCTTTGTACTAATCAAAATTATAAACATCAGGATGTTTGTATATAAAAAGATTGAGGTGAGGAACCTCAAATATATCATTAAGAGCTCAGGAAAATTGCATCATTTCAGCATATATCCAGATCTTGATGCATGACCTGGTTTTGTCTTTTCATGCTTCCTATTTCGGGGTATAGAGTGAGTTATCAGACAATTTATCTTTTCTTTCACATCCATTTTGAGATAGAATTCTTAACTCTGGTAGATTTAGTTTTCATGTTTATCTTTCCCACTTGATCTTCTGACTCTTTCATTCTGTCATTCATTCTAGGTGGTGAAGGATGAGTATTTCTTTTAACCATTCTCCTAGGAGGACTTTTGACATTTTGTATTTCTCTGGTCGGTTTGAATTTATCAATATGATTTTGACCAGAGTTATGTAGAGTCCTTCTAAGTGTTAAGCATTCAAACTTATAATGACCCAAATCACCACATAAATGATAAATTGGAGTAGTTCTTGCATTACTACCTAAAGCAACAATTTTTTTAAATATTGGTGTTGCATGTCCAGTTCTTGTTTTAGTTTTATCATACCCTAGGCCATTCTTGTATTTTCCTCGTCCACCCATCCCTAACAATTTTTCTAGCTTTACACCACTCTGCGAAAATTTATAGTTTATTTCAGTAAATTTTTTGGATTTCTCTACGTTGAAACGGAGTCTGTGATTCTCATTCTGGAGATGCTCATTTTCATCTTTTAATAATTCAACTTGTTCAGTAAGCTCTAATGATTCCGTTTTAATAATTCAACTTGTCTGAATGATATTTCTGTAAATCATTGATTATATGTGTATTAATTTCTAAGGTTTTGTCCAGATCTTTTTGCAGCAATTCTTTTTTATTTTCAGACATTCCAAGTCTTTTTAGGATGTGGATGTTATGAATATAGAGTTGATTGTAAGCATCCTATAGTTTATCCTGTTTCTCTTCTTCCTCCTCTGTTTCCTCATTACTAGATGAAAATGATTCAGTGGCTTGCGGTTCCTCGTTCTTAGTCTCAACGGGAATGATTTTCAATAAAAAAAAATGATCTCCATTGCTCTCTGAGTCATTAGATTCTGAATTTGACTCTTCTGTATCATCCCATGTGGCGACCAATGCCTTACCCTTCATTTTTTCTATTTAGGAATTCAGTAGATAGGTGTCCTTACTTTTGATAGGCATAACATAGTGGTTCTTTGGCCTTTTTACCAAATTTACCTGAAGAAGGTTTGTTGTCCACCTTTCTTTCTTTGAAAAGAAGACCACGATTCTTCTGAAAGAACTTCCTGAATCGTTGCGCCAGTGAAGCCACTTCCTCATCTTCATCTTCTTTTTCACTTCCACTGTCCTCATTTGTTGTTTTCTTTGAAGTTTTTAGGATAATATTTTTATATTTTTAGGTTTGTTTGAAGTGTAGTTTGAAAGTTTGTAGGGAACCTACCAGTTCTTCTACTTTCATTTCATTTATGTTCCTACATTCTTCAATGGTTCTTACTTTATAATTGAATCATTTTGGTCGAAATCTTAGAATTTTCTTATAAATTTTAGATACCGAAACTTTCTCTCCTAATCCACCCATGGAGTTACAAATGATATTCAACTTTGTGAAAACTCCATAAAGGTCTCATGCTCATCTATTCTGAGACTTTCAAATTGTGAAGTCAGGAGTTGTAGTTTGGATCTCTTCACAGTGTTTGTGCCTTCATGCATTGTTTTCAACAAATCCCATGCTTCCTTGGATGTCCCACACATACTGATTTGATTGAAAATATCTTGGGATATAGTACAGTAGATAACATTCATGGCTTTAGCTTCGGTAGTTTAATTTTTCTTATCGAATGCTGTCCACTTCTCTTTAGGTTTTGGTTTGGTGATAGTTGTGCCATTATTAAGTACTATTTGTTTAGATGGTGGCACATATCCTCTTTCAACTATATCCCAAACATCGTGGTCCAAGGATCTCAGAAAGTACTGCATTTTAGCCTTCCAGTATGCATAATTTGATCCATCAAATACTGAAGGTCTAGAGACCAATGAGCCCTCTCCTTTAGCCATATTCCTAACTTCAATCAAGACCACTCTCTAGGCGGTGAAGCCCTTAAAGAGAGATAATCTCTGATACCAATTGAAATTGCAGTAAGGACAGCTTTAGTTGAAGTAGGAATACGCCAATATGTCCTAGAGGGGGGTAAATAAGACTTTTTAATAATTTTATAATAATTTAAAATCCTATCACACTAATCCTAACAACAAGCATACATTAGAATTACTCTAGAGTAACTCTACTGGCTTCCAAGCCTGGTAGAGGATCTAATTACATACTGTTTGAGAGTTGAATAATATGCAAACTAGTTAATGATGGATATGACTATGTGTGTATGAGGTGTGATTTCAGATAATCAGATATGAAAATATTAAAGTAAATCACACAGACAATTAATACCAATCTCAAACAAAGTCATTTTTATAGTAGTTCGACTACTTGTCTACTCCACTCCCGGTAATCGCACTCAACCCTTGAGTGTACCGGATCTCACTAAGGAGGTTTCCCACGGTTCACCCCAAACCCAAGGTTTTAAATTAGGTTCACCTTTAACCTTTACAACCTACACCTAGGATGATTATTTATACTCTCACGTGCAAGGGTCCACACATCGCAGTAAATTTTAGGCACACTGGCTAAAGATCTTCTATAAGACCATAACGGAGGTTTCACGCGGTTCACCTCTAACCTAAGGTTTTAAACAGGTTCACCTTTAACTGGAAGATTATGCTCTCCACAGAGTAAGGGTCAACACTATGTACCCACCACGTACACTCCTGGAGAAGGCCTCCTAGAGGACTTACAAGGGTGAGAAACACCTTAGACCCAATCCTATAAAGGAATGATCACAAGGGTCCTCTGGACTCTGATAACTTACAGCTAAACAGATAAGTCCCTTTTTAGCTCGTTGATGAAGATCTCCTCCTTTGTTGATGAAGAGTCTTCTGCTTCCTTGAACCGTAACTCAGAAGATATACTGATGCATGACGATGGGTTGGGTCAAGGTTATGATGGAATCTTACTCTCATATATTTTCCTATAAAGGAGATAGAGTGATTCCAATCATATATGCATTCAAGGCATCTCAGCTTAATGATATGCCATTAAGGTGGTAGATGGAGGATCCTTGAATGCGAAAATTCATCCCCAATCCACTCTATTAAATATCAATAATGAGGGTGGATTGGAGGATGAACTCCCATGAGAGAAAGGGCTTTGGGTAAATGATCCAAGGTTAAACATTCAAAAGCTCTTCCTCTTTTCTCTCACAGCAACTAAAGACAAGCTTTCTATATATAGGCAAAGAGTTCCAATGGATATAAAGTGGTCACATTTATGATAGAGTTTAATATCATCAAACAAGGTCGATATCATCAAGCGTATACTCTTGATAGCATCGACTGTCACTCAATGACACATACACAAATATCATACGCTTTTGAAAATTTTTTCCAATTGGTGAAGGGCATCGAGACATGTGTCGATGTCATTGGATTTCGAACTCCGATATTATCAATACGAGGATCAATTCCTCAACAGTTAAAAAATGAGAGAGACTTTCTTTAAAAATTTTCAAGTTAAAAGATATGATCGAGGGATACTCGATATCATCAGAATTTGATTGTCGATGATATCGAAGGTCGTGTCGATGCATCGATAAATCTAAAGGATTTTCTAATTAGCTTGGTGGACAAGTTTATGTCCATTCTTGATGTCATCGATCCAGCCTCAATATCATTGATATTTGAATATCGATTCTATCAAGTGACCCTCGATCAGAAATAAAAACCACCTGGAAAGATTGTGTCCAAGACCAATATCATAAAAGGCATTCTGATAACATCTATTTTTGAATTCCAATGATATTGATGGGTACTTTGATATATCAAAGGTCTTCATGATTTTCCTATAAAAAATAGGGACACAAATACTATGTTGTCGATCATGTCGAGTCTAGTTCGATAAACTCGATTTACAAATATCGATGATATCGATAGGGGTATCGATACATCGATAATTTCGTCCAGATGAATATGTGGTTGCTGGACATTATATGTCCTCATTCGATTTTATCGATTGAGCTTCTGAGGACATCGACAACACATATCGATTTTATCAAACCTGATATCGATAAATCGATAGAGCTAGAAAACTTAGAGATTTTTTGATTTTGTAAAAATTTTTCTAACCCAAAAACCTTATGATGTTCTAACCAATTTTAAGGGTTTTATATAACTAGTATTTTGGGACATGGGATGTGAGGCTAAGATTTACTTGTGGTAAGTTCGGCACACATCTGGTTGAGGCAAACAACTGATTGATCTTCCTATGGAGCTTTTGTCTAGTTGACTCAACACTTACGCTAATTGACAAACCAGGGCACTTTCATCTGACGCTTGTAAGTATCAAAAACATTAACAGGAAAAATGTTCTATGAATCTAAATTTTCTGCACTACAACCTTGATACATGTCACTACTTGAATTCTCTTAACTTTCATGTATAAGTCTTTAGATCATTTAATCTTTCTTGCAATCCAATAAAATTTTCATGCTCCTAGAGACCTTAAATAGTATGCACTCCCTTAATGATACTTAGAATTCAAACACGTAAGGAACAAAAATTTGAGGAAGATCTGAGAGCCTCGATTCGTAGTCGATTAGCCCCTTTCATACAGAAGACTTATGTTGAAGTGTTGGAGTGTGCCTTATCAAAGGAGAAAGACATCAATGAATATTGGAAGAATTGTGATAAGAAGGATATAAAAAGTAGTGCGAGAACTGCTACACTATATCTCCAGCATAGCAAGATACAGTTAAGAGGTAGAGAACAACACCGACATCGATGGCCAGACCGATTGTCATGCCCCAAACTTGAGAACCGGCCTTACAAAATTCTTGATTGCTGAATCCGGTGCCGAAAGCCTCCGTAATACTCCATTCTCGGCTCTTGGCACACATATTTCCGATCCTGGGATCTTAAAAGTAGGATTTCCAACGTACATTTTCTCGTAAGAAGAATAACTATAAGCATAACCCACAAACAATAACAAGAACACCACCACAAAATCTCCTATGATCAAAAAATTTAAGTACAATGCATAAGAGAAATACAATGTTAATATCAAAAGCTCCAGAAGTTGGCTACACGCTCCAAGCTCAATGTTGTTGTTACGTCCTAGCGTCACCTGTGCACAACGATTGTACATAATCTTATAAAACGTTTAGAGGGTGGTATAAGTGTGTACGTGAGGTATATGATAAGTATGCAATATCAAAGTATGCGGAAGAATGGTGGCAAGTCCATGATTGCTATCAGCCGTACTTTGGCTATGCGATGCAAGGCATGAATGTTGTTGGCCATAACAAGGCTTTGTGATGCAAGGCATGAATGCTATCAGCCATATTAAGGATATGATGGGATGCAAGGTGTAACACCCTATGCCAATGGTACACGGGTGTTACCTTTAAAACCCACACCAACTTAAATCAGGTTGGATTAATCAACTAACTCGAACACGACACATGTAGGATGGAGATTTCAGTCGAAATTAAGGCCATCCATCCAGGTCTCCCGGAGCCGGGACGCACCGTACGACCTTCAAAGGGGTAAGATCACCTGAACACTTTAGATTAAAACATTTATGTCAATGAAATACTACTTCCACACACTTATCACCAACGCCTAAGGGTTATTAGTGGCAAATCAAAACTCCATCACAATCAGTGCGTCATATTAACCTTTGAAAATAAGTATCAGACCCACTGGATCAATAAGTCATGTTATACGACAAATAATGACCCTTAGAAGGGTGTAACGGCCCGCCCAGGGATCACATCCACCCCAAAGTGGGCCAGGATCCATGAAGTGGGTTCCCTAGTACAAATGAACGGTGCAGAATATGATGATGACACCTCAGCGGGCCTCAACATGATGCATGTGCACTGGGAGTACTCGTGCACGATGTGCACTGGAATGTCAAGGTCGGTCAAATGGCCTTTGACCGACCTTCTTGTGTTAAAGAGAGAAAATGCCATTTTCCCAGCATTTTTAGATTTGAACGATCAATCTTTGTGCCTCTAAGTGGGCCACCCTAGCCACTTTCAATGCCATTTGAACCGTTCATTTTCTCCACGGGGCCTGGCTTAACAAAACGGTATAGCCTTTTAGGTCGTTGTAAATGGATGAGATAGATGGGTCGTCACCATCCATTGCACTACATGTGGAGGAAATCCACTGTGTGGAGCCCATCTGGGATCACTTGGATGGTTCAGGATCGACTCAATGATGCCATCCCAGCCATCCATTCTCCAGGAAGAGGCATTCTCTCTCTATTCCAGAAAAGGCTGAGCAAGGGTTGTGCAAGGAAAAGTAAAGGGGAACATTCCCACTTCAGGAAACCGCCACTGGTGCAATTCCAGTAGTCCGCAGGGCCACGTGGCCTCATCCCTGCACTTGGTTCTGGGCATGGCGAGATAGAGATGAAAATGAACGCTTTCTCATGAGATATGTTGGAACTGACGCTTGGGTCCCGAGAAGTGGACCCCACAATGATCCTAGGTCCCATCTAGACTGACCAAATGAACCACATCGTGCCCATGCACGATAGACGGCAATCCGCCAATAATGATCAGGTCATCTTCCCCGTTGAAAACCCGTATGAAACAACAAGATTGGGCCCCACTAGACCAGAAAGAATGCTTTTCTGATGGGCCTCAAGGTCAGCTTTTCATCCAAACGAATGGATGGACCCCATGCACAACAGATCTCAGATCTCAACTGTGCACAGTCAGTTCATTTCTAGTCATTGGTGTCCTCCCTCTCCCCCTATATAAAGGGCCCTGAAACCCTTGGGATTCGCGTCGAGAGAGAGAGAAAGAGGGGAGGAAAGAGAGTTAGGATGAGGGAAAAACAGAGAGTAGAGAGTGTGAGAGAATTGAGGAAGGCAGACTCGATGTCACACTATGTCGACCCGACACATGTAGGTTGAGACGACTCAGTGCAGTCCAGTCCAGTCGAGTAGAGAGAAAGAGAGAGGCAGAGAGAGAAAGAAAAAGAGTGTGAAGGCTATAGATGTTGAGCACCCGACACCTGCACTGCAGTAGCTCAACCCGAACTCGGGACAAGTTATGTAACACCCTGAAATTCAAGGGTCGAGCATAACTCAACTCCCAAGTTCCAAAACATCACTTATGCAACATATTTGATGATAATTGTATGTTGACTATAAGAATACATAAAACATGAAATTATTCAAGCCAGATAGCAGACATAATTCAGGGATATTGAGGAAATGCAAGCGGAAGACATAAATACATATATAATTCAAAGTAAATCCTCAGATGATGTGTGCTCTGCCCAGGGTAATATACATACAACTATGTCTCAAAATACATACATGAACTGATCAAACTAATCCAATACATAACCCAGAAAATGATCCCCGGTGGTCAGGACAAGGCTCACATGAACCTTCCTGAGAACTGTATGTAAGAGAACGCCTCATCGTCCTCGTCGAAGTCTGGCTCTGCCTCGTAAGCATCGCCATCTCCTACAGCTAAGTCAGGGTCTGGTTGGTGTTTAAACACCATCCCAGAATGTGGGAGTGAGTGATCAACTCAGTGGTACTATATAGAAAAAGTTAACATGTTATCAATCCAATCAAGCAGTAATGATAAGGCAGTATAATCAAATGAGTCCTAAATCTCTTGTTAATGCAAGGATGATATGAAGAATGATGCATGCCCTCACCACAATCCCCTCTGCAACAACATCTAACGATCGCGGCATGACTCACTTTCTCAGTGCTCTATCACCAACGCCGTAAGCACATGCAATGCGGTGTTATGAATATGATTACCAAGTTCTTATTAGTCCTTTTCATACAGCAGGATTAGGAAGCTAAGATACGTCCCTTGTATCATTTCTCAACATTGATCCATTCGAGGGTCGTTAGTCTTAGGAATCTCATACGATATTATGGTTCTAGGTCGCTGCAAGGGCTGTCAGGGCTGTTGCGCGCAATCGTTGCTCCTCTCCCCCATCACCTTATCAATACAGGCCTATTTATGTCCTTGAGACTGCATCAGGACCCGTTGCCCCCATGCGGTGTCAGGATAAACTCAAGGTCACTACAGAGGGCTCGTCACCAATCAGTGTAGGCCGAAAACAAGAATATGGTGTCCCATACCACCATAGTCTGCTTAGAGTAGGGTGCTCACTGGTCACTACGGGGAGGTTTATGGCCCCAGCGTAGGCCGACAGCACGACCACGGTGTCCCATACCACCATGCCCGGTTCATGAGTCTTAAGGGATCTTGGTACCATGGTTATGGGAATTTCACTGGTAAGCTTAGTGCCTTAGGTTCAAACAGTGGCAACCAAACATGGTGAACAAACATTGGTCAATCAGGTTAGTTGATAAGCTCAACTAGGCCAAGAACACATTGAGTTGAAGGACATGGAATGCATAAGCACTCCGTGTAGCCTAACCACTGCCGAACACCCCAAGCACGACTCAGAGTCGCTAAACTCATCTTGTGTGGCGAAAGCAACCTCAACCACTATTTACGGAACATTTTTCGATTGCCTAGACTGTAGTACAACCCCATTCACAAATAAAGATGATAACTAGCATATGATTCATATTTTGTATTCATATAAACAATCATGAAGTATAACTTGAATGTGAGCAGTACATGCAGGAATACATACACACATTTAACATGATTTAGCTAAGTACACAATCTATGGAGGAAATCATACACTCAATTAGCATGGACAACCTAAGTTACATGATTCATGGAGGGAATCATACACACAAATACTATGGTTAAAATCCATATCCCAACCATCTTAACATGGTCATTATACTAACTACCATCTCATTCAGATATTTATACAAACACTTAGCTTACACTATTCAACATACATCACGTATGTCGACACCGTTCCAAATTAGGGCAAGTCCTCTCACCAAGGAGTTGCCGCATACATATTAGGCATGTCACAACGACAATTTATCATGGCTAGCAAATTAGCAAATTCCATACGCATACGTGTATTCTAACATATACATGAAATACGGTCTTTACAATATACAACATACGTATTCGAAAAGTGAAACGGATAGCATATTTGGCATTAAATCATTAACCATCATTGAAAGGGTTGAAAACCATAACCTAAGCGTAATAGTCCGCACCTTAAACCAAAAAAGACGTATCTAGGATGATTCAAACGATATATCTTTGTCAACGGCGGATACGCTACCTATGGCATGAAACAGGTTAGCTAGAACTCTACCTCAGCTAGTCTAAGCTTCAGAATAGGTAAGGGTTAGCTCAACTTACCCAAAAATGGAATCAGAATCACCACAAGAACGATTCAGAAATGTCGGTTCAAAGTATAGATGGGTTAGGAAGAATCCTACGGAGTTTCACCTGCTTCTCCCATACTTTCTCTCTCTTTTCTTTCTCTCAAATCTCTAGGGTTTGGGAAATTCGTATGGGTTAGAAAGCTAAGGGTTTAAGGCCCTCTTATAAGCCCAAACATAACCAAAACAGACCTTAAGTCAAGGTATACTTAGGTTATACCCAAATCGGGTCCTTTCTGATCTAACGGAGCATTTCTGGAGGTCCTCTGATCAAATGCGGTCGGACTTAAGCTCACTAGCACCAGATCTTTAGTAAGTTAAGTTTTCAGTCCGGTCAGATTTCCAGATCGTCTATGGCAGATCAATTTTAATTCAACGGTCACCGAACCTAAAGCAGGGCTACAAGCTCTATGACATGACAGGGCCAACTTTCCTGATTCGAGGGTGAAATTTGGTCGAATTCCAACGGTCAGAACGCTTAAAAATAATGCGTAAGTGAACCGTCCCAGATTTCATAATAATATAATTAATTTTCTAAATATTTTCCCTTTTTCTCACTCTCTTCACTCCGGACTCAGTAAAATGGTGTCAGGACATCAGTTGGGCTTGATTTTTGAACGGATGGTCAAGTCCAACTAAGAAGTCATAACGGTCTGAGATTATAGATATCGGACTCTCAATGTGCAATCTAGAATCAATACAAAGTTACCAAATATTCTCGGGAACAGTAGGGTTTAGAGTTGGATCATAGATTTTAGGGTATTATAGCGTCATTGATTCTGCAAGATTTAAGTCTTGCAGAACATATTTAAAGCGAACAACACTAATTTCACTGCCAGACTAATTTAGCGCTAGGTAACTTAGGTTCAATTTTCAAGAGAATTAATCCTAAATGATTTCTGATCGAGGTGATACTCGGGTCTTAGTACGAAATTTTTCTGAGTCGTTACAATCTACCCCCTAAAAAATAATTCATCCTTGAAATTCATATATTCTCATACTCCTCGAGAAGCTGTGGGTAGTTCTTTTTTATCTCGGCTTCTGTCTCCCAAGTAGCCTCTTCTTCAGTATGATGCGTCCACAATACTTTCACAAGGGGGATGACCTTGCTACGTAATACCTGCTCCTTCCTGTCTAATATACGTGTCGGGCACAATTCATAAGTGGCACCCTCGCTCAACTGCACCTGCTCCCATCTGATGATATGGAAAGGATCAGGAACGTATTTCTTCAGCATAGAAATATGAAATACGTTGTGTACGCTCGCGAGAGGCGTAGGTAAAGCTAGGAGGTATGCTACTGCTTCCACTCGATCAAGTATCTGAAATGGGCTAATAAATCTCGGCGTGAGCTTCCCCTTCTTTCCGAACCGAAGGACTCCCTTCATAGGAGAAACTCTCAAGAATACGTGATCTCCAACTGTGTACTCCATCGGTCGCCGCCTCGTATCGGCATAACTCTTCTTCCTGCTCTGTGCTATGAGAAGTCGACGCCTGATGATGTCAATCTTCTCTGAGGTCACCTGTATTAACTCAGGACCAATCAATTTCTGCTCGCCGACTTCAACCCAGCAATGCTCTGCTCGACAAGGATGTCCATACAAGGCCTCATAAGGTGCCATACCGATATTCGCCTGAAAACTGTTATTGTACGCGAACTCCGTATATGGAAGACAATCATCCCAACTGTCCTTGGAATCCAATACATAAGCCCACAACATGTCTTCTAAAATCTGGTTCACCCGCTGTCTGTCCGTCGATCTGTGGGTGGAATGCAGTACTAAACTTCAACTTCACATTCATCACTTCCTGAATGCGAGTCCATAAAATAGAAGTAAACCGCGTGTCTCTATCTGACACGATCTCCAAGGGAACTCCATGTAGACGAACAATCTCCCTGATGTATAATTTAGCCAACTCGTCTGTAGAGTTCATAACTTTGATCGGAAGGAAGTGCGCCGACTTCGTCAAACGGTCGACGATCACCCAGATAGAATCATGTCCCTTCCTCGTCTTCGACAGTCCCTAAATGAAATCCATAGAGATATAGTCCCACTTTCACTCAACTATAGGCAAAGGCTGAAGGAGACTAGGAGGTCGGTGATGCTCTGCCTTCACCTGCTGGCAAGTGAATAAAGGGACACATAATCTGCAATGTGGGTCTTCATGCCATCCCACTAGTACGTCCTCTTCATGTCACGATACATCTTCATTTTGCCCGGATGCATCGCAAGTCTAGAACTGTGCGTAGCCTCGAGAATCTCTCGTCTCAAGTCAGGGACATCTGGGACTCATAGGCGGCCATGATAACTTAATCCCCCATCCGTTCCAACTCACCACTCGACATCTATATCATCACTGGCCTGCTCTTGAAGCTCAGTCAGACGTTCATTGTCCCTCTGCGCCATGATGACCCTGTCATCGATAAGAGGTCGCACACGAACGTGTGCGAAAACCTCAAATGGCTCCCCCACAGTGAGTTTCTGCTCAAAGTCTCACAAAAACTCAACCATGTCCCACTCGGCAACCATCAGCGGAGCCGTAAACTCTATCGCCTTCTTGCGGCTTAACGCGTCAGCCACAAGGTTCGCCTTGCCCGGATGGTAGGAAACCTCGAAATTAAAGTCCTTCAAGGTCTCTATCCATCGTCGCTGCCTCATATTCAAGTCTCACTGCATGAATATATACTTGAGGCTCTTGTGGTCGCAAAATAGCTCGAACTCCTCTCCATAGAGGTAATGTCTTCAGAGCTTCAATGCGAAGATGACCGCTGCCAACTCTAGGTCATGTGTAGGGTAATTCTCCTCGTGCTTCCTTAATTATCTCGAGGCATATGCAATCACCCTGTCCTTCTGCATAAGGACACAACCTAAACCAATGTGAGACGCATCCGTATAGATCATATATCTAACCCTTTGCTCTGAAAATACTAGCACAGGGGCAAACGTCAGCCTGTCTTTCAGCTCTTAAAAAGCTGATTCTGCCTTCTCATTCCAGGCGAACTTCATATCCTTGCGTGTCAACTGAGATAAGGGTCTGGCTATCTTGGAGAAATCTCGAATGAAGCATCGATAGTAGCCAGCAAGTCCCAAGAAACTCCTCACCTCGATAACCGAACCAGGCTGCTTCTAATCCTGCACCGCGGCTACCTTAGCAAGGTCCACTGTTATCCCATCCTTGGACACGACATGCCCCAGGAACTTGAATTCCTCCTTCCAGAAGTCGTACTTCTTGTACTATGTGAATAATTGATGTTGTCTCAGAGTATCCAGGACTAATCGCAAGTGCTCCTCATGCTTCTCCCGACTCCTAGAGTATATCAGAATGTAGTCTATAAATACGATGACGAATCGATAGAGGAACGGCCAAAATACACGGTTCATCGGGTCCATGAACATGGCTGGTGTATTTGTAAGACCGAACGACATCATGAGGAACTCATAATAGCCAAAACTAGTCCTGAAAGCCATCTTCTGTACGTCCTCATTCCTGACACGCAGCTGGTGAAACCCTGATTGTAGATCAATCTTCGAGAAGTACTACTCTCCTCTCAGTTGATCAAGCAGGTCATCTATCCTGGGCAATGGGTACTTGTTCTTCACCATAACTTGATTCAGCCTGTGGTAGTCAATGCACAACCGTAATGAGTCATCTTTCTTCATCACGAACAACACAGGTGCTCCCCAAGGAGACACACTTAGTCACATGAAGCCAACCTCTAATAAATCATCGATCTGTTTCCTTAACTCCTCCATCTCACACAGGGCCAGGTGATACGTCAGCAATGAGATGGGCGTAGAACCAGGTACCAGGTCGATAGTAAAATTGATCTCGTACTGGGGTGGCAACCCAGGTATCTTCTTGAACACATCCTCGTAATCACGGACTACTGGCGTGCTTTTAAGTATCAGGACATCAACATTCCTTAACAAGGAAGCATAAAAAATCACTCGAGAGGGGTGACTGACCTGCACTGGAAATGTAAAGGACGTGCCCTCCGGCTCATAAATTGTCACTATGCGAGTCTCGCAGTCAATCTCAGCCATCCCCGCAGTCAGCCAATCCATGCCAAGAATGATGTCGAAATGATAGAGAGAGGGGTCGACGATAAGGTCAATGGCCATCATCCTGCTCCCTAGATCTAGCCAACAACCCTCACACATCACAGTGGCATCAGTGCAGGTCCCGTGTGCTGAAATAACCCGCACCCCGACCATACGAGTAGTCTGTAGCCCAAGACGCTTGACTACTGAAGTAGATATGACTGAGATTGTGGATCCTGTATCCACCAACAAGAATATGGGAGTACCACCAATGTGAGCGGTGACCTCGAAGGCCAAAGGTGGTGTGGTCTCTGTCTCGGATGGTCCGCTATCAGTGCGTGTACCAGAGCCTGCTGAGGACGGTTCGGCTGCGGTACCATAGGCCGATGCGGTGGCCTAAAATGAGATGCTGGAGGTCTGAAGGATGGATGAGCAGGTGCTGTACATAGAGGTGGTGGTGAAATGGTCTGAGGCATCGGTCGAACAATCCTCTGAGGCGGTGAGAACCCACTGTCTCACATTCTGAAAAAACATGTAGTCTCGGTGTGGCCAGGCTTCCTACAATAGCCACACCACACCACACATTAGGACGCCTCACATAGGTAGGAGGTGTTGAACACTCCTGCGGTGTCTCAAACTGAGGCCTCTTAACGAGGAAAGGCCTACTCTAGAACTCAGGTCGCGGCCTAGGGACCATAGGTGCTCATGTGAGGGCCGACCTGTCCTCGTCCTACTCTGCACGCAAGGACATACTCACTAACTCTGCATAGGAAGAAATGCTCGTACATCACATCTTCGACCTGATCTCGGGCTGCAAGCCCTCAGAAAAATGCCGCATCCTCATTGGCTGGTCACTCAGAATCAAAGGAGCATACCTCCCCTGCTCTATAAATCGATTTTCATACTCTGTCACCGACATGCCTCCCTGGCGAAGGCGAAGGAACTCACTCTCCTTCTCATGTCGGTACGTAATAGGGAAATACTTCTCATACAAGCGTGCCTCAAATGATGCCCACGTTCACTCATACCCCTCCGCAATTATGCAGAGAATGTTGTCCCACCATAGGCTCGCCTCCTTCTCAAACATGAAGGTGGCCAACTCAACATGTTCCACCTCAGAACAGTGCAACGGTCTCAGCATCTTCGAGATGCGGTCTATCCAATACTCATCCTCCTCAGGTCTGTGAGTACCTGAAAATGTAGGAGGCCTCAAGCACTGAAATCGCTCGAAAGATCCGCTCGCACTAGTCTGCCCAACAGGGTACAGAGGTGAGGCAGGTGGATTCACCACCATCGACTGAGCAAAAATGTCAACCATGGAGGACAAGAGCTGCTGCTTCTACTGCTACTACATCTGCTGCTGCTGCATCAACAACATCATCTGATCAAGTCTATCAAAAGACGGAGCAGACTGTGATGTAGAGGGCATCGACGCAGACGCACGATACTGCTCAGGAGGCACAGGTGTGACCGGAGGCACCAAAAAAGGTGTCACAGGAGGTGGCCCAGCAGTAGGGCCAGAAGCCGGCTGAGAACTCGGCCTGGGATCTGCACTAGATGGGCCCGCATGAGAGTCCATAAGAGTATCACTCATGGCGAGGGCCCCATCAAGAGAATCTTCCAGAGAAAGACGGGCCGAAGATCTTGAACCCTTAGGCGGCATACCCTACACACAACAGAGGGTAGCAACCAAAAAAATTAGGCATTCACACAATCCATTCATAGTCTATACTTCACAAACCAAGGAAATCACATGCATTTCATTAACAAAATTGTCACAATACATGATTCGTAGCATTACATGAATTGCGACAGAGAAAGCATGTGAACAAAACACTTAGGCTCCACACACGAAGCTTTCAAACTAACCACAAGCACCAAAGCAAACACTAAAACAAGCAACAAACTAACAAACAACGGCTACAGAAAGCCTATGCATCAGAATTCAGAGAAGGAGAAGGGGCACCCTTATCCTTCAGGTAACACAGGATGGCCTTTAAGGTGTGAGTCACCTTGCCAAATTTTCACTTCATGATGGCCTTGGTATCTTCAAGCTCTTGTTTTACCTCGGCCCAGAGTTCCTGGACTTCTTATTGCAAGGCGACCTGACTCTCCTCAAGTTGGGCTATATGGGCATCCCTAGCAGCCCGAGTCGCAGGAGGAGGACTCTCATCAGTATCCTGAGCCTCCTCTTCCTCTTCTTGCTGAACTTCTTCCTCCTTCTTCTTCACTTTCTTCCTCTTCACTATCGTATTCACCCTCGTTGTCATCATTAAGATGGGCCTCACGCTGCCGAGGCCCTATCTTCATCTGGTTCATAATAGCCTCATTGATGAAATGAATTGGCACAGGCAGCTTTGTCTCAAGTCTATAGCCAAACTCGAGCGCAATCTTACAGATGAGCCGGCCAAAAGGAAGTGACTCAAACGTTCTTCTCGATCGTACTATGAGGATAATCTGTCGCAATACAAAGATAGGCATGGACATGTTCTCTCCCAGCCCTACTTAGTACAGAAAATCTACCATGAGACACGTACATTCACTGCGATTGCTCCACCTGGGATAAATACTGAACGTATAGATATGGTGAAGCAGATGGAAATTTTCTAACATGTGGGTCGCTAAAAGGCTCCTGTTAGGCTGCCATTTAAATAAACAACCACATAGAAACCTGGTGCGGCAATCTCGCTCACGAACATTGTTCAGATTCTTCGCACTTGGATGTACATCACCAAGTGGCACGTTCAAAAGTCAAGCTATCAACCGAACATCAATCGTGGCTTCCCGATCTTTGTCAAAGGGAATCTTGAACTGCAGCGGCTCCAGCGTAGGGTCCCAAATATGAGCGTAAAAGGCACGAACAGTGCTCACGTTCGCACGAGACTGGCCTTCAAATAATGGACCCCACCTGGCAGCTTTAATACGCTCGAATAATAGATACTCACCAAAGAGCCGCCCATCCACATGCGCTTCAAAAAGAACTTCGTGGTCCGTATATGCACCATGAGAAAAATCTGCCAACAGTATTCTTCCTAGCAGAGCGTGGGGATCCAAATCCCTCTTCGTATGTATTTATCTCCCAATACTTGGACTAGCGGCGACACTTGAACTAGCGGCACCACCTCTTGGCTTCCTTGAACATGAAGGGTGACTAGGCCCAGTTTCATCAGCGGCACCCTTCCTCTTTCCCATAAGAGAGAGGACAGTGGCAAAGGAGAAAAAGGCTATGATAGCCTCTACTAAAGCCATGAAAAAGGGATGAAAGGGAGAAAAAGGGCTGACCTAATAGGTTGCCATGGATCTAGGTCTAAGAGATGAGGGAAACAGGCCCTAAAAGGCTGAGATTAAAAAGGAAAAAGGAAGAAACGTGAGGGGTTGAAAACTCACACGATCTTGAGCCTCAAATGAGAGCTTAGGAGCTCTACTCGCAAAAAATAGATGAAGTGACTGCTGGATATGGTGGAGAACAATAGAGGGCTAAAGGAAATAACAGAAAATGAAAGGAGGGATGATTGAAAGGGAGGTTGGAGAGAGAAAGCAGCAAGTGTAGAGGGAAGGGAGAGCTTGGAGGGCTGATTAGTGAAGGAGGTATGTGATTTTGAATGAACTAAGGGGCGAACCCTATATGGAGGGGTCCCATTTAACCCCAAACAACATCGTCCAGGGCAGCCCGGCCCGAACAGCCCGCTGACCGGTGAGGCCTCACCGTCCTCTGGACCAACTGGCGAGGCCTTACCAAAGGGGCGAGATCCTCCTAGCCCCTTAAGGTCAAAAATATGTGGGCCCCACCCTGGGTCCCCCTGGATGCGGTGGATTTGAGCCCTACCTCCGTTTCGAACCATTTCGAGTAGTTTCAGAGCTAATCTGATCCATATTCAAAATTAACAATTTCTAACGGCTAGAATGGACTAAAATGCAGACTATACCCATCAATAGATGATATAGAAGTGATTTAGAGTCACCGTGTGTGATTAGGAGTGTGCACGGACTCGATCTCATTGATCATTTTCAGTAAACTTTCGCCGAACGACAAACCGGGAGTCCTAGTTCAGTTTCTAAATTGTTCTCATGCCCTCCTACGCTATAATGGCATCAACGTGTAGTGTGTGACCCTAAACCAGGTCCAGATTAATCTAAATCATGCTCTGATACCAACTTGTAACGCCCTGAAATTTGGGGGTCGAGCATAACTCAGCTCCTGAGTTCCAAAACATCACTTATGCAACATATTTGATGATAATTGTATGTTGACTATAAGAATGCATAAAACATGAAATAGATCAAGCCAGATAGCATACATAATTCAGGGATATTGAGGAAATGCAAGCTGAAGACTTAAATACATATATAATTTAAAGTAAATCCCTAAATGATGTGTGCTCTGCCTAGGGCAATATACATACAACTGTCTCTCAAAATACATACATGAACTGATCAAACTAATCCAATACATATCCCAGAAAATGATCCCCACTGGTCAGGACATGGCTCACATGAACCCGCCTGAGAACTGCATGTAAGAGAACGCCTCCTCGTCCTCGTCGAAGTCTGGCTCCTCCTCGTAAGCATTGCTATCTCCTACAGCTAAGTTAGGGTCTGGTTGGTGCTTAAACACCGTCCCAGAATGTGGGAGTGAGTGATCAACTCAGTGGTACTATATAGTAAAAGTTAACATGTTATCAATCCAATCAAGCAGTAATGATAAGGCAGTATAATCAAACAACTCCTACATCTCTTGTTAATGCAAGGATGATATGAAGAATGATGCATTCCCTCACCACAATCTCCTCTGCGACAACATCTAACGATTGCGGCATGACTCACTTCCTCAGTGCTCTATCACCAACGTCGTAAGCACATGCAATGCAGTGCTATGAATATGATTACCAAGTTCTTATTAATCCTTTTCCTACAGCAAGATTATGAAGCTAAGATACCTCCCTTGTATCATTTCCTAATATTGATCCATTCTAGGGTCGTCAGTCCTAGGAATCTCATACTATATTATGGTTCTAGGTCGCTGCAAGGGCTGTCAGGGATGTTGCAGGGAGGTTTGTGGCCCCAGCGTAAGTTTGTGGCCTCAGAGTAGGGTGCTCACTGGTCACTACGGGGAGGTTTGTGGCCCCAACGTATGCCGCAGCACGACCACGGTGTCCCATACCAACATGCCCGGCTCATGAGTCTTAGGGGATCTTAGTACCATGGTTACAGGAATTTCATTGGTAAGCTCAGTGCCTTAGGTTCAAATAGTGGTGACCAAACATGGTGAATAAGCATTGGTCAATCAGGTTAGTTGATAAGCTCAACTAGGCCAAGCGCACGTTGAGTTAAACGACATGGAATGCATAAGCACTCCGTGTGGCCTAACCACTGCCGAACACCCTAAGCACGACTCAGAGTCACTATACTCATCTTGTGTGGTGAAAGCAACCTCAACCACTATTTACGAAACATTTTTCGATTGCCTGGACTGTAGTACAGTCCCATTCACAAACAAAGCTGATAACTAGCATATGATTCATATTTTGTATTCATATAAACAATCATGAAGTATAACTTGAATGTGAGCAGTACATGCAGGAATACATACACACATTTAACATGATTTAGCTAAGTACACAATCCATGGAGGAAATCATACACTCAATTAGCATGGACAACTTAAGTTACATGAATGATGGAGGGAATCATACACATAAATACTATGGTTGAAATCCATATCCCAACCATCTTAACATGCTCATTATACTAACTACCATCTCATTCAGATATTTATACAAACACTTAGCTTACACTATTCAACATACATCACGTATGTCGACACCGTTGCAAATTAGGGAAAGTCCTCTCACCAAGGAGTTGCTACATACATATTAGGCATATCACAATGACAATTTATCATGGCCAGTAAATCATCAAATTCCATACGCATACGTGTATTCTAACATATACATGAAATACAATATTTACAATATATAGCATACGTATTCGAAAAGAAAAACGGATAACATATTTGGCATGTGTAATTGCATTCACAACATGAATAAATCATTAACCATCATTGAAAGGGTTGAAAACCATAACCTAAGTGTATATAGTCCGCACCTTAAACCAGAAAAGACGTATCTAGGTTGATTCAGACGCTATGTCTTTGTCAACGGCGGATACGCTGCCTATGTTATGAAACAGGTTAGCTAGAACTCTACCTTAGCTATTCTAAGCTTCAAAACAGGTTAGGGTTAGCTCAACTTACCCAAAAATAGAATCAGAATCACCGGAAGAACGATTCAGAAATGCCGGTTCAAAGTATAAATGGGTTAGGAAGAATCTTACGGAGTTTCACCTGCTTCTCCCATACTTTCTCTCTCTTTTCTTTCTCTCAAAACTCTAGGGTTTGGAAAATTCGTATGGGTTAGAAAGCTAAGGGTTTAAGGCCCTCTTATAAGCCCAAACATAACCAAAATAGACCTTAAGTCAAGGTATACTTAGGTTATACCCAAATCGGATCCTTTCTGATCCAATGGAGCATTTCTGGAGGTCCTTTGATCAAATGCGGTCGGACTTAAGCTCACTAGCACAGGATCTTTAGTAAGTTAAGTTTTCAGTCTGGTCGGATTTCCAGATCGTCCGTGGCAGATCAGTTTTAATTCAACGGTCACCGAACCTAAATCAGGGCTACAAGCTCTATGACATGATAGGGCCAACTTTCCTGATCCGAGGGTGAAATTTGGTCGAATTCCAATGGTCAGAATGCTTAAAAATAACGCGCAAGTGAACTGTGCCAGATTTCATAATAATATAATTAATTTTCTAAATATTTTCCCTTTTTCTCACTCTCTTCACTCCGGACTCAGTAAAATGGTGTCAGGACATCATTTGGGCTTGATTTTTGACAGGATGGTCAAATCCAACTGAGCGGTCATAATGGTTTGAGATTATAGATATCGAACTCTTAATGCGTGATCTAGAATCAATACAAAGTTATCAAACATTCTCGGGAACGACAGGGTTTAGAGTTGGATCCTAGATTTCAGGGTATTATAGCGTCATTGATTCTGTAAAATTTAAGTCTTACAGAACATATTTAAAGCGAACAGCACTAATTTCACGACTAGACTAACTTAGCGCTAGGTAACTTAGGTTCAATTTCCAAGAGAATTAATCCTAAATGATTTCTGATCGAGGTGATACTCGGGTCTTAGTACGAAATTTTTCTGAGTCGTTACAAGTTAGGTCAGTTCAGGTCCAAGAAACTCCACTTCTGAGAAGAGGAACTAAGGAACTCACCCTTGTGAGTTCAGCTGTAACTGATCCAGGGGAAAACACTCCCCCTGATAGTTTCTTTTAGTTAGTTTTCATTTATTTGTATCAGTTGTCTTTCATTTCTCTGTTTCTTCTTCCTTTGTAGCAGTTGCCAGTAGTGGGTGATGCTCACCTGGGACCTAGCGTCTGAAACTCGGGCCTGAGATCAGCTAAATAATGGCTGAAATCAGACCAAGAGATAGGCTGGAAGATAACCCAGTCTCAGACTGAGATCGAGCCAATCAATGGCCGTGGGATGATCTGAGGAAATGGTGTTGGCAGGTTTCTGTTTTGAGCTGAGAACTGAGCCTACGAATGGCCCTATTTTGGGCTAAAATATGACCCAACCAGAGCGTTTATTTCAGGTAGAGGTCTAGTAAAATGATGGCTAGGACCAAAGCCAAACCAAAGCTCTAATTAGAGCTGAAAGCAAGTACTATAAATGGCCAAGCAGTGGTTAGGTTTCAGTCAGTAACAGACCAAAATCATGGCCAAGGATATACTGAAAACAACTAACTAATGATTGTATTTCAAACTGAAAGATGGTCGAACATTCATTTTGAGCTCTCTGTAGAGCTTTAAAACTGACTTTGGTTTGAGTTAGAGACCAGCCAACCGGTGGCTATGAATAGGTATGAGGAAGCGACGAGCTTAGACCCTGTTTGGATCTGGGAGCAGGCCAAGTAAATCGCTGAGTCTCAGACCCAAGTTAGATCGAACAACAGCCCTGATTCTGACTGGAGGTCGAGCCAAACAATGGCTGGGAAGTGGGTTGAAGATGGGTAGGATGATGACTCCATTAGGGGCTCTATTTGGAGGGATGGAATTAGACCGTCCATCAGGCCATCAAAAGACCCTATTTCAGATTTTGTTTACACTGGGGCTAGGAACTGTTTAAGCTCTCCAACTGGCCCTTGATCAGATCCCAAAATCAGGCCTCTATCGAGCTGCAGCAAGGCGTGAAAGCAGCTCTAAACGGCATCTGCCTGAAGGCCATTTTCCTATTCTTTTTCCTTTACGTTAAGGCGGGTGGGCTGGTCATAGGCCCTGCATAAATGTAGGTGGGCCTCACTAAGCAGCCATGGGCCCTGCGAATGCATGTGGGCTACATCAACCGTGGGCCCTGCATAAATGTGCATGGGTTGCTCTGTGCTAGACCCTACCTAGATGTTGGAACCATCCAGGCCGTCCATCAAGGGAAGATAGGCCCTGGACGTTAAGAGAAGACCAACCTACATATAACATACATGAATATATATATATATATATATATATATATATATATATATATATATATATATATATATATATATATATATATATATATGTATGTATGTATGTATATATGATAGTCTTGTGTTATATAAACATGCATCTGTATCTATGCATAATCGGTGGGTCCCACATGTGTGGACCCACCCCTGATGTATGAAATAATCCTTTCACACGGTGTTATGTAAATAGATTACACCGTAGCCGTCCACCTATTCTAACATCTGACATGGGGCCCCACCTGATTGGATTTGACTGGAGCACCCTCAAGTAAAGGTAACACATAAATATTATACATGGGACCCACAATTACGTAGGAACAGTCAGGTATAGGTATATACTACATACATGAATTCTATGTGGGCCTCGTATGAGGGTTCCACACATTGATATTAGGGTCATTCGGGCCATCCATTGACTAGTATCCAGACCTGGATGTTTGGAAACAGCGAATAGTATTGCATATACATGTGACGTATACATATATAAATATGTACTATACAGTCAGTGTGGTAGGGCTTACCACATGGTCACGTTCTACGCCTAGGGCTGTCCATTTATTAAGCGACCACTGGCCCATATAACCACCTACACCGTCCATTTCTGAATGGTGTCATGAAAGGCCCATCTAGTGAGCCTAAGGTCCACGTGTGGGGTGGATCCAGACCAAGGCAACATTGATTTAGGGCTTTCCAACTCTTCACCATCCTCACGTATTAAACCTTGTGACTCATTGTCTGTCGTGAATGAATTTGTACAGGAAATTACGTGAGTAGTGAAGATCCACCTCCTTCACGAGAAAACTTATCTCTAGGAGCATTTTACGCCTTGTCCGGTGATGACTTCCTCCCCTTAAGCTTTTCATCCCTAACTAGACTAGAAATAGTAGTTTTAGTAGTGTAAATGGCTAACTAGACTAATGATGAATTGTGTATGGAAATAAACTATATTCACTTACTTTATCTGTCTAACATGATAATCCTCATGCTTACTATTAAATGTTTATTTCTTTGAACTTCCTAGGTGAATAATCCAGTCATTTATGTCATGTATCTTATGCGATTTCAATTGTTGTTCATTATTTCCTTTCAAAATTGTGATACATGTTACTGTGACACACATACTGTTAAAACCTCTCCATGGAAATTTCTATCAAAGGAGAGTCCGTGCTTGGGGTGTAACTAGACTAGTGATTTAAGTAGGCCCTGACATGGAAGTTTTGGTTGTGGTATTTGACCCTGGGGTTTACCATTGTAACTCCTTGAAAATTGGGGGTCGAGCATAACTCGGCTCCCGAGTTCCAAAACATCACTTATGTAACATTTTCAAAGATAGATGAATATTGTCTGTATTAGTGCATTAAAATTAATTTGATTAAGCCAAACGACAAAAAATAATCTAGGGACAGTTATAATATACAAGAAGAAGTCTAAAATAAATATATAAACTAGTACAAGTACCCAAAATATATATGCTCTGCCAGGTCAATAGTTACAAGTCTTGTTTCAAAATATAAATGACAAAATGTGATAGTCCTCTATAAAGAAGAAATCCTGAATCCCCAATGATTCAAAATGGTCTAAGTGAACCCACCTGAATACTACATACATGAGAAAGCCTCCTCGTCATCCTCGAACTCCGACTCTAGCTCAATGGTTGCATCATCGCTTTAAACTAAGACAGAGTCTGGTTAGTTTTTAAGCACCGTCCTAGAACATGGGAGTGAGTGATCAACTTGGTGGAACTATACAGTAAAGGTTGTCATGTTATCAATTCAGTCAAGCAGAAATGATAAAGCAGTACAACAAATAAGTCCTAAATACTCTAATTAATGTAAGAATGAGATGCGGTAATGATGCATGCCCTCGCCTGCACTCCCTCAGCGTCTTCATCTTATGGCGCGCGTGGTAACCACCTGAAAGTGCTCTTCCTCGCCAAAGCACATGCAATGTGGTGCATGGGCGTAATTACCAAGTTCTTATTAGTCCTTTTCATACAGCAGATTGGGAAACTAAGGTACCTCCCTTATATCAATTCCCAAACAATGATCCATTCTAGGGTCGTCAGTCCTTGTAAATCTCATATGATGTTACGGTTCTAGGTCACTGTAAAGGGCTCCTCACTAATCAATACAGGCCTAGTCATACCCTAGATACTACGATAAGGCTCGTTGCCTCAATGCAGTTTCAGGGTATGCTCGAGGTCACTACAAAGGGCTCATCACCAATCAGAGTAGGCCAACAGCACGAATACAGTGTCCCATACCACCGCATTTGGCTCGCGAGTCTGGGTTACTCATTGGTCACTACGGGGAGGCTCGTTGCCCCAGCGTAGGTCGACAGCTCGACCACGGTATCCCATACCACCATGTCTAGCTCATGAGTCTTAGTGTATCGAAGTACGAAGATTATCAGGGTTTCACTGGTGAGTTTGGTACCTTAAATTCAAGCAGTAGCATCCAAACATGGTGAACATACATCGGTCAATCGGGTCAATTGATGAGCTCGACTAGGACAAGCGCACGTTGAGTTAATCGACATGAAATGCATAAGCACTTCCTGTGGCCTAACCACTGTCGACATCTCAAGTATGACTCAGATTCGTAGAACACATCCTGTGTGGTGAAAACAATCTCAGCCACCAGTATAAGGCCTGTTACTGATTACCTAGACTATGATATAGTCCCAATCATGTACAATCACAATGATGAATATCCAAACCAATCCTACAATCATATGAACTTGTTATGGAATATAACTTAAACATGAATACAGTACATGGAGGAAATCATACACATAGTTAATGTAGTTGGGATTCATATCTCGAATCCCATATAAATCACACTTTACTAATTACTAACTCATTCAAACATTTTCACAAATACTTAGACTACACTTTCAACATACATTACGTATGTTGGCCATATTACGTATTAGGGAAAATCCTTTCGCTAAGGAGTTATCGCATAAATATCAACCATGTACCTATGACAATTAATCATGGCAATCATGACATCAGATTCCAAATGCATACAAACATTCCGACAAACACATGAAATAATCTATACACAACATAGTTCATACATATACGTAAAACGAAACAGATATTGCATTTGGCATGTGTAATGGCACCCACGTCAGTAATAAATCATTAACTGACATTGAAAGCCTTGAAAACCATAACTTAAAAATATATAGTCCGCACCTTAAACTGATAAATGCGTAACAGATTTGATTTAGACGTTAAGTCTTCGTTAACGACGGTTTAGCAACCTAGAGTATGAAATAGGTTAGCTACATCGTCACTTAAACTATTTGAAACCCTAGAATAGGTTAGGGTTAGGATTTCTTATCCAAGTATGGTATTAAAATCGCCGGAATAGAGATCCGGTAGCAATGGATAAGCACGTGGAGAGGCAGGATAGAATCCCTGGGAGAATCTCTAACTCATCACTCTCTTTCTCTCTCTTTTCTTCACCTTTCTTGTAACACCCTGAAAATCGGGGGTCGTGTATAAACTCAACTCCAGAGTTCCAGACCGTCACTTATGCAACAAAAATGATTATGATTCAATGTTGTCTGAGTTAAAGCATTCACATGAGTAAAAGTATACCAAAACTGCAATTCATACTCCAGATCCAGTGATAAAAGCAAGCGGAAGACTAAACAATATATATCACTGTATGGAAAAACAAAGTAGATCTCAACTGTCACTAAAGTATGAATACATCACTGAGTCTCATATACATGTAAATGATAGAAATAAATGTCCAAAAGAGTCCCACTATGAAGTCCCGTCAACCCAGGTCACCTAAGCAAAGCCATCATGGTACTGCATGTATGAGAACTCGTCATGGTCCTCATCAAAGTCTGGCTCTGCCTCCTGGATCTCAGCATCACCTGCATCTAAAATAGGGTCTGGTGGGTGTTGCAAACACCATCCCGTAACGTGAGAATGAGTGATCAACTCAGTGGAATCATAGAGCAAAGATTAGCATGTTCACAAATCAATCATGTGATAATAGTAAAGCAGTAAATCAGACAATCCTAATACTGTTGTTAATGCAATATGACATGACATGATGGATGCCCTCACCGACATTCTCTCTCATAAGGCACCATCTTCGTCCGCGACATGCGTGCATCCCGCTCAGTGCTCCACGTCTTCCAGGCACATGCAATGTAATGGTGATATGATTGCCAAGTTATTATTAGTCCATTCAAACAGCAGGATTGGGAAACTAAGGTACTTCCCTTGTATCAATCCCAACACAAATCCTGTCTAGGTTCGTCACTCCTAGTAATCTCATACGATGTATATTTTGTAGGTTGCTGTAAGGGCTTCCAGGGTTGTTGCACGCACTCGTTGCTCCGCTCCCCCATCACCTTATCAATACAGGCCTACTGTGCTCTACCGCGACTGAAGGGTCGTCGCCTCCCATAGACTCAGAATACGCTCGCGGTCACTACAAAGGACTCGTCGCCTGATCAGTGTAGGCCAACAGCTAGAATATAGTGTCCCATACCACCATAATCTGCTCACGAGACTAGGTGCTCACTGGTCACTACGGGGAGGTTTGTGGCCCCAGCGTAGGCCGACAGCTCGACCACGGTGTCCCATACCACCATGCCCGGCTCATGAGTCTTCGTGGATCAAGGTACCATGGTTAACAGGGTTTACAATGGTAAGTTCAGTACCCTAGGTTCAAGCAGTTATGACTCATGCAGGGTGAACATACATCGGCCAGTTGGGTTACTTGACGGGCTCGACTAGCGTGATCGCATCTCAAGTCGAACGACATGAAGTGCGTAAAACACTTCGTGTGGCCTAACCACTGCCGCCAACTCCAGAACACGGATCGCGTTCATCGACGCGTCGTTCGTGGCCAAGATAAGCCAACCACAAATTTGCTCAGTTACCGACTGCCTGGACTAAGTATAGTCCCAAACGATTATGGAATCACATCAGCATTCATAGGAGAGTATTGAAAATGAAATACAACCATGTGAGCATGTTAACACATGTTATAACATACAACTTAAGTAAATCATCAAGCATATGCATTTCATACATATAATGGAATCATGCACATAGCTAACATTTAGGAAATCATTTACATCAGCATATAAATTGAGAAATCAATCTCAAACTAATTCATAACACCATTTAATTCAATACATACTAATACAAGCATTTATACAAACACATACACTACACACTTAAGTCTACATATAGTATGTCGACCCGAAGTGCGCATTTAGGCGAACTCTTCACCAAACTAATTATGCACGTATTTCTAACATTCTAATGCGACAATAAACCATGTCAATCACATCAGAAAAATATGAATGAAATCAGTACTTCCTACAAATGACTAAAATGCCCTAAATCTCATATTCTTCGTTGATTTACGAAACAGGAAACGGATAGCATGTTGTACATGTCAAACGGCGATGCCGTCGATAATCTACTATTAAATGACATTGAAAGCGTTGTAAATAGTCAATCAAAGCGTTTAAAATCTGCACCTTGTCTCTTATGGATGTGTAAATTCGAACGGAGCGTATACGCTTCGTCTACGGCGAATAGAGAACCTAATTTACGAGTTACGTCAGCTAACATGATATGAATCCTAGTAAACCTCAAATCAGCAACTTCTAGGGTTATTTCTTACCTGAAAACGTGGAGAAATCATCGACCAGGTGATCGGAGGGTGTTGCTACAACCCGTGCAACAGGCGGCACAAAGGCAGGAAAATTCTCTCCTACTCTCTCTCACAAACTCTCACATTTTCTCTCTCCCAATCTAGGGTTTCTCTCAAATTCGGATGGGAGAGGGGAGTGAGGGTTTCAACCCCTTTTATAAACTTTAAAATGCCCAAAATAGGCTCAGGTACAAAGTTTACTTAGGGCATATCCAAATCGGGGCTGTTTCGGTCCAAAAGATGATTTCTGGTGGTCCCCTGGCCGAATGCGATCGGACTTAAGCTCATGCGTACAGGATCTAGCACGCATCAAGTTTTCAGTCCGGCAGGGTTCGTAGATCACGTGTGGCGGACCAGTTTCAGTTCAGCGGTCACCGCATGTAGATCAATGCTGCAAGTCTCGTGATATGAAATAGAAATTTTTCCTGATCCGAGGGTGTAATCTGGCTGAATTCTGATGGTCAGAATGCTTAATACTGACACGTCAAGTCGTGTGCCAGATTTGAATTTCAAATTCCAAATCTGTCCCTATTCGCACTCTCTTCAGTCCGGGCTCAATGAAATAGCCTATGATTATCGGTTGGACTTAATTTTCGACATGATTGTCAAGTCCAGCTAGGCGGTTCTAACGGTCTAAGATAGGAGGCATCGGACTTTCGACGCGCGGTCTACATCCAATATAAAATTTTAAAGTGGTCCAGAGAACAAACCTGCTTAGAGTTTGATCCGAGGTTATAGAGTATTATAGAGTCATTATTTCTACTCGATTTGGGTCTTGTAAAACGTATTTAAAGTGATCAGGGACTATTTCCCAGCTACTCTAGCGTTGCGCTAGCTAACTTATGCTTAATTTCCATATGAATTTATCCTACGCGATTTCTGGTCGAGTTGGTACTCGAGTCCAAGTATGAATTTTTCACGGGCGTTACAATCTACCCCCCTTAACAAATAATTTTTTTCTCGAAATTTGTACCTTTTCGTACTCCTTGAGAAGCTGTGGGTAGTTCTTTCTGATCTCGGTTTCTGTGTCCCAGGTAGCCTCTTCCTCAGAGTGATGCGTCTACAATACCTTCACAAGGGGAATCACCTTGTTACGCAGTACCTGCTCCTTCCCGTCTAGGATACGTGTCGGTCGCAGGATATATGTAACATCCTCTCCTAACTGCACTTGCTCCCATCTGATGATACGGGAAGGATCAGCAACGTACTTCTTCAGCATAGAAACATGAAATACATTGTGAATGCTCGCGAGAGGCATGGGTAAAGCCAATCGGTAAGCCACTGCTCCCACACGATCGAGGATCTGTAATGGACCAATGAATCACGGTGCTAGATTCCCCTTCTTCCCGAACCGAAGGACTCTCTTCATAGGAGAAACTCGCAAGAATACATGATCCCCAACTGTGAACTCTAGTGGCCTCCGTCTCGTATCGGCATAACTCTTCTGTCTGCTCTGCGCTGTGAGTAGCCGACGTTTAATAATATCAATCTTTTTGACGTCGCCTGCACCAACTTTGGGCCAATCAAGCTATGCTCACCGACCTCTGCCCAGCAATGCTGTGCGCGACAAGGTCGCCCATACAGCGCCTCATAAGGTGCCATACCGATACTCGCCTGAAAGATGTTGTTGTACGCAAACTCCGCATATGCAAGACAATCATCCCAACTGTCCTTGAAGTCCAATGCTCAAGCTTGCAACATGTCCTCTAAGATCTGGTTCACCCGCTCTGTCTGTCCGCCTGTCTGTGGGTGGAAGGCAGTACTGAACTTCAACTTCACACCCATAGCCTCCTGAATGCGAGTCCAGAAAATAGAAGTGAACCGCGTGTCTCTGTCCGACATGATCTCCAACGAAACTCCATGCAGACGCACAATCTCTCTGATGTAGAGTCTAGCCAGCTCATCTGCAGAGTTCGTAACTCTGATCGGTAGGAAGTGCGCCAACTTCGTCAGACGGTCGACGATCACCCAAATGGAATCATGTCCCTTTCTCATCTTCGGCAGCCCTGAAATGAAATCCATAGAAATGAAATTCCACTTCCATTCTGCGATAGGCATAGGCTACAAAAGTCCAGGTGGTCGACGATGCTCTGTCTTCACCTGCTGGCAAGTGAGACAACGGGACACGAACTCTGCTATGTGGGTCTTCATACCTTCCCACCAATATGTCCTCTTCACGTCACGATACATCTTCATACTTCCTGGATGCATCGCGAGTCTAGTACAATGCGCAGCCTCGAGAATCTCTCGTCTCAAGTCAGGGACATCTGAGACGCATAGGCGGCCACGATAGCGTAAGCCCCCATCCATACCAACTCGCCACTCGGCGTCAGCATCATCACTGGCCTGCTCTCGAAGCTCAGCTAGATGCGCATCGTCCCTCTGCGCCCCGATGACCCGGTCATCGATCTGAGATTGCACCTGTACATGTGCGATGAACTCATATGGCTCCTCTACGGTGAGTTTCTGCTCAAAGCCTCGCAAAAACTCAACCATATCCCACACAGCAACCATCAGCGGAGCCGCAAACTCTATAGCCTTCTTGCGGCTCAATGCGTCAGCCACAAGGTTTGCCTTCTTAGGATGGTAAAAGACTTCAAACTTGAAGTCCTTCAACGTCTCTATCCATCGCCGCTGCCTCATATTCAAGTCTCGCTGCGTGAATATGTACTTGAGGCTCTTGTGGTCGCAAAAGAGCTCGAACTCCTCTCCATAGAGGTAATGTCTCCAGAGTCTCAGTGTGAATATGACGGCTGCCAACTCTAGGTCGTGTGTAGGGTAATTCTCCTCGTGCTTCCTTAATTGTCTCGAGGCATATGAAATTGTCCTGTCCCTCTGCATAAGGACACAACCCAGACCAACGCTAGACGCGTCAGTGTATATAGTGTATCTAACCCCTTGTTCTGGCAATACTAGCACAGGGGCGGACGTAAGTCTGTCCTTCAGCTCCTGAAAAGCTGACTCCGCCTCGTCATTCCAGGCGAACTTCACGTCCTTCCGTGTCAACTGAGATAAAGGTCTCGCGATCTTCGAGAAGTCCTATATGAAGCGCCGATAGTAGGCAGTGAGACCCAAGAAGCTCCTCACCTCAGTGACAGAACCAGGCTGCTCCCAGTCCTGAACCGCAGCTACCTTAGACAGGTCAACTTCCATGCCATCCTTGGACACCACGTGTCCAAGGAACTTCACTTCCTGCTTCCAGAAGTCGCACTTCTTATACTGTGCGAATAACTAATGCTGTCTGAGCGTATCCAGGACCAAACGCAAGTGCTCCTCATGCTCCTCTCGACTCCTGGAGTACACCAAAATGTCGTCAATGAAAACAACGACGAATCGATAGAGGAAAGGTCGAAATACCCGGTTCATCAGATTCATGAACACGGCTGGTGTGTTCGTGAGACCGAATGACATCACGAGGAGCTCGTAGTGGCCAAAACTGGTCCTAAATGCTATCTTCTGCACGTCCTCATCCCTAACGCGTAACTGATGATATCCTGACTAAAGATCAATCTTCGAGAAGTACTGCGCTCCTCTCAACTAATCAAACAAGTCATCGATCCTGGGTAAAGGGTACTTGTTCTGCACCGTGATCTGGTTCAACCTGCGATAATCAATACACAATCTCATCGAACCGTCCTTCTTCCTCACGAACAAGACCGGTGCTCCCCAAGGAGACACACTAGGCCGTATTAGGCCAAGCTCCAACAGACCATCAATCTGCGTCCTCAACTCCTTCATCTAACACGGTGACATGCGATACGTCGGCAGTGAGACGGATATGGAACCAGGAACCAGATCGATAGTGAAATCGATCTCTCGTCTAAGCGGCAAACCAGGGATCTTCTTGAACAGATCCCCAAACTCGCAAACGACTAGCGTATGCTCAAGTATCTGGGCACCAGCGTCTCGCAGCAAAGTAGTGTAACTAAGTATGCGAAAAGGGAGATTTACTCGCACTGGAAATGTGAAGGATGCACCCTCTGGCTCGTACACAGTCACTATACAAGTCTCGCAGTCAATCTCGGCCCTCGCTGCAGTCAACTAATCCATGCCAAGAATGACATCGAGATAAACCAGAGAAGGGTCGACGACAAGATCAATAGCCATCGTCTTGCTTCCCAGATCCACCAAACAACCCTCACACATCTGGGTGACATCTGAATAATCCCCATGAGCTGCAAGGACTAGCTCCCTATCCATAGTAATAGTCTGTAACCCAATGCGTCTGACTATGGCACGTGATATCAAAGAAATCGTGGATCTAGTGTCCACTATCACGAGTATAGGAATACCTCCAATGTGGACAGTGACCTCGAAGGCCGAATGCTGAGAAGTCAGTGTCGCAGCTGCCTCAGCTGTCAATGCATGAACCCGTGCCTGCTGTGGCCGGTTCGGCCGCTGCGCCGTGGGCCGTGGAGGCTACCTGATCTGCGATACTGGAGGTCTGAAAGAAGGGTGCGCAGGAGCCAACTGTAAGGGCGGTGCTGATATCGCCTGTGGACGTGCACGGTCAATCTTTTGCGACGGTGAGAACCCACTGTCCCGCATCCGAGCAAAACAACTCTGAGCCGAATGGCCCATCCTCCCACAGTATGTACATGATAACTCGGGGCACCGAAACTGTGGTGCTGGTGCTGTAGCCCGAGTAGGAGGGTCGACGAGAGGCCTCTTGCCCGCGAAGGGCCTGTCTGGCAACTCTGGTCGTGGCCTAGGAGCAACAAGGCCACGAGATGGTGCAAGTCGATCCACATCCTGCTCTGCCCGCATGGACATGTGAATCAGCTCCGCATAAGAGGGAATGCTCACGCAGCACATCTTCGACCGAATATCCGGTCGCAAATCCTCCGAAAAGCGCCGTATGCGCATCTGCTCATCAGCCAAAATAGTCGGGACGTATCTGCCCAACTCCGTGAACTGATGCTCATACTCCGTGACTATCATGGCTCCCTGTCTCAGGCGGAGAAACTCATTCTCCCAGTCATGCCTGTACGTCTGGGGATAATACTTCTCATGGAAGTGGAACTCAAACGCTGTCCATGTCCATATAAAGTCGGCGGCAACGGTCCGTAATACGCTGTCCCACCACAAGCTGGCCTCTTTCTCAAATAGGAACGTAGCCAACTCTACCTGCTCATCCTCTGTACAGTGTAACATCCGCAGTATCTTCGACACACGGTCGAGCCAATACTCGGCCTCCTCGGGTCTATGAGAACCCGTAAAAGTGGGAGGCCGTAAGCGCTGAAATCACTCTAACAAGCCCCGTGTATCTACGACATTCCCCGCAGGGTAAGCAGGTCGTACAGGATGAGTCATGCCCTCATCCTGGGCATAAGTATCAGCATCCTCAGCTGGATGCGCATGTGGTACAGGTGGAGTCACACCCCCACCCTGGGCTAGTGTCCCCACAATAGTAGTCAGAAGCTGCTGCTGCTGCTGCATCATAGCCATCATCTACTCAAATCTGTCAGGAGGTGAAGCAGGCTGTGGCGTGTGCTGCGTCGAAGTAGACGCACGATAAGGCTCTCTGACTGGCGGTGTGAACTGCGGTGGTCCAACTGTAGGACCAGCAGTAGGCTGAGACGCACGCACTGTATCAGGAATCGGGCCCACAGCAGGGTCCGTATGGGTATCAGACTGCGAAGGAGCCTGATCCATAGGCTCACTCAATGCAAGCCGAGCCGTGCTCCGTGTAGCTTTCGGCGGCATTCCCTATATTCAAAATAGGGCGCAACCTTGACAGTCTCAATAGTACAAACACACCGCAATCATTCACACAAGGAGTCAAAGGCATTCCATGCATTTCATTTAATCAAAATTGTCACAATACAAGGGATATGTCCTTACAAGCATCATGACGAGAAATATATGAGAACTAAGACAGTTAAAATTACAACAGCAACATAAGCAAAGCACTAGCCTTAACAGGCTTACAAAACATAAAGCAGGAAATGACTAACTACTAACAACAACATCAAAGATCCTCGCTAGTCTGAGTCGGGTGACGGAGGAGGAGCACCCTTATCCTACAAGCAGCACAGGATCGCCTTCAAGGTGCGAGTCACCTTGCCGAATTTTCTCTTCGTAATGGCCTTGGCATCCTCGACTTCAGCGCGAAGTTCCTGAACTTCTCTTCGTAAGGCGATCTGGCTCTCCTCAATCCAGGCAATGAGATCATCGCCAGTAGCCTGAGAAGAAGGAGGAGGGCTCTCATCTGTATCCTGAGCCTCCTCTTCTACCTCTTCCTGAACTTCTTCCTCAACTTCTGCTCCAGGTTCTCCCTCACTTGGATCCTCCTCATCATCAAAGTCATCCTCACTATCCTCCTCAAGCTGATTCTCACGGTACTGAGACCCGATCTTCATCTTGACCATAATTGACTCATCAATGCTATGAATCGGAACTGGCAATTCCAGCCCAAGTCTGTAAGCAAACTCAATCGCGATCTTGCATATCAGTCGGCCAAAAGGAAGCGATTTGGACGTTCTTCTTGACTTCGTTATGAGGATTATCTGTCGTAAGATGAAAGTGGCCATATACACATTCTCTCCCTGGGCCACCAGATACAGGAAATCAACCATAAGGCGCGTACACTTAATGCGATTCGTCGACCTGGGATACACGTTGAACGTGCAAATTTGGTGCAGCAGGTGCAAACATCAGACATATGAGTCACCTTGAGGCTATTATCAGGCTGTCATGGAACCAACTTACCGTATAGGAACCTGGTACGGCGATCTCGCTCGCGCTTACTCCTCAGATTCTTCTCACTAGGATGAACATCACCAAGAGGCACGTTCAGAAGTCGCGCAATCAACCGAACATCGATCGTAGCCATCCGATCTCTACCAAAAGGAATTTTGAATTGCAATGGCTCCAAGGTAGGATTCTGGATACGAGTGTAGAAGGCACGAACGGTGCTCACATTAGCATGAGCACGAGCTTCAAAGATCGGACCCCAATGCGCAGCTTCAATGCGCTCGAACAATAAAAATTCACAGAACAGTCATCCTTCCACGTCCGCCTCAAACAACACTTTGCGGTCAGTGTATTGGCCATGAGGCATCTCTGCTAGAATCACTCACCCAAGTTGAGTATGAGGATCCAAATCCCGCTTTGTATGGAACTCTCGGGCTGTGGTTGGACCTGCGGCGGCGCTTGAACTTGCGGCACCACCCCACCGCCTTCTTGATTGAGCAGGGAGACTTGGTCCAGCCTCATCCGCTACAGTTTTTCTTTTACCCATCAAAGATAGGATGGTGGAGAGTGACAAAAGGCCTAAAATGGCTTCAACAAATGCCATGGAAGATGAAGAAAATGCCAAGAAATGGCTGCCGAAACTGGTAAAGGGAGATCTAGGCGTTGTAGAGGGATGCTTCAAGCTTCCCTAGGATGTATTTTTAAGGAGAAAAGAAAATCAAAAAGGGGAATGGAGCACCTCACGATTTCAGCTCGATTTGGGGGTTCTTAGAGCTCCAAAAGATGAAATCTGTTAGAGGGAGGGCTGCAAACTGAAATAGAATGATGGAGAGTGGTCATTTTTGGCTAAGGATGGATTTAGGGGTGGTTTGGAACCACGATTTGGAGGTAGGGCAGCTGAAAAATGCAAATAGAGCTAGGGATGGGGCTATTTGTGAAGGAAGTGCATCTATTTGGGATTTTTTATGGACGAGAACTATATGGGGGGGGGTGTATTACCCAAAATACCCCTAGGAACCAAAGCACGCATCAAGTGGGCCACCCCGGGCGGCGATGCCATCACCGAACCGGCGATGGCATCGCCGACCGATCTCCTGTTCGATCAGTGGGACCACATGAGTTTAGTCCCCCATGGTCCAAGGACCCCAAATAACTATGGGCCCCACCTTGATTCATTGTATTTTGACCTATATAGGCCCAAACATGAGTTCAGGGCTTTCTGGGACCAATCTATAATCTCGAATACAAAACCCTATCATACAGCATATGATTTTGGGGTAGAAGGAGCTAGAACATCCAGCTACCCCATTAGTTGCTAAAGAAAGTAAAGTTAGAATGGCCTTATGGCCATTTTTCATGAAATTTTACTATTCATTATAAAATTTTATAAAAGTATGATTTTATGTTATTTTCACATTAGGATCGATGCCTAAAATAAAAAGGATAAGAAAGAATTGAAGATTGGAGTGGTGAGAGGAAGATTTTTGAAGATTTTTGGTGAAACGGGGTTTTTAAGCCCTGGCGATTGAATACAGGGGTTGTGGTTGTCCCACGGCCCAAGGATTCACATTTATGGGTTTAGAATCATTCAAAGAATGTCTCAACCCACTTACCTACAACCTAGGAGCTATTCAGGTTGCTTCTCGCGACCCTATACGCGTTACGGACTCGATCACGTGATCGATTTGAAGTCTTCGTCTATTAGCGAATTTGCAATCCTAAAAGTATTTCTAGACCCTTCTCGCACCCACCTAAGTCAAAGGAAGTGATAGCGTACGTCGTGTGACCATAACCCAGGCCCAGTATACTCTTATTCATGCTCTGATACCAACTTGTAACACCCTAAAAATCAGGGGTCGTGTATAAACTCAACTCCCGAGTTCCAGACCATCACTTATGCAACAAAAATGATTATGATTCAATATTGTCTGAGTTAAAGCATTCACATGAGTAAAAGTATACCAAAACTGAAATTCATACTCCAGATCCAGTGATAAAAGCAAGCAGAAGACTAAACAATATATATATCACTGTATGGAAAAACAAAGTAGATCTCAACTGTCACTAAAGTATGAATACATCACTGAGTCTCATATACATGTAAATGACAGAAATAAATGTCCAAAAGAGTCCCACTATGAAGTCCCGTCAACCCAGGTCACCTAAGCAAAGCCATCATGGTACTGCATGTATGATAACTCGTCCTGGTCCTCATCAAAGTCTGGCTCTGCCTCCTGGATCTCAGCATCACCTGCATCTAAAATAGGGTCTGGTGGGTGTTACAAACACCATCCCATAACGTGGGAATGAGTGATAAACTCAGTGGAATCATAGAGCAAAGATTAGCATGTTCACAAATCAATCATGCGATAATAGTAAAGCAGTAAATCAGACAATCCTAATACTGTTGTTAATGCAATATGACATGACATGATGGATGCCCTCACCGACATTCTCCCTCATACGGAACCATCTTCATCCGCGGCATGCGTGCATCCTGTTCAGTGCTCCGCATCTTCCAGGCACGTACAATGTAATGGTGATATGATTGCCAAGTTATTATTAGTCCATTCAAACAACAGGATTGGGAAACTAAGGTACTTCCCTTGTATCATGCCAACACAGATCCTATCTAGGGTCATTACTCCTAGTAATCTCATATGATGTATATTTTTTAGGTCGCTGCAAGGGCTGTCAGGGCTGTTACACGCACTCATTTCTCCACTCCCCCATCACCTTATCAATACAGGCCTACTGTGCTCTACTGCTACTGAAGGGTCGTCGTCTCCCGTAGACTCAGAATACGATCACGGTCACTACAAAGGACTCGTCGCCTGATCAGTGTAGGCTGACAGTTAGAATATAGTGTCCCATACCACTATAATATGCTCACGAGACTAGGTGCTCACTGGTCACTATGGAGAGATTTGTGGCCCCAGCATAGGCCGACAGCTCGACCACGGTGTCCCATACTACCATGCCTGGCTCATGAGTCTTCGTGGATCAAGGTACCATGGTTAACAGGGTTTATAATGGTAAGTTCAGTATCCTAGGTTCAAGCAGTTATGACTCATGCAGGGTGAACATACATCGGCTAGTCGGGTTACTTGACGGGCTCGACTAGCGCGATCGCATCTCAAGTCGAATGACATGAAGTGCGTAAAACACTTCGTGTGGCCTAACCACTGCCGCCAACTCCAGAACACGGCTCCCGTTCATCGACGCGTCGTTCGTGGCCAAGATAAGCCAACCACGAATTTGCTCAGTTACCAAATGCCTGGACTAAGTATAGTCCCAAACGATTATGGAATCACATCAGCATTCATAGGAGGGTATTGAAAATGAAATACAACCATGTGAGCATGTTAACACATGTTATATCATACAACTTAAGTAAATCATCAAGCATATGCATTTCATACATATAATGGAATCATGCACATAGCTAACATGTAGAAAATTATTTACATCAGCATATAAATTGAGAAATCAATCTCAAACTAATTCATAACACCATTTAATTCAATACATACTAATACAAGCATTTATACAAACACATACACTACACACTTAAGTCTACATATAGTATGTCGACCCGAAGTGTGCATTTAGGCGAATCTCTTTGCCAAACTAATTATGCACGTATTCCTAACATTCTAATGTGACAATAAACCATGTCAATCACATCAGCAAAATATGAATGAAATCAGTACTTCCTACAAATGACTAAAATGCCCTAAATCTCATATTCTTCGTTGATTTACGAAACAGGAAACGGATAGCATGTTGTACATGTCAAACGGCGATGCCGTCGATAATCTACTATTTAACGACATTGAAAGCATTGTATATAGTCAATCAAAGCGTCTAAAATCCGCACCTTGTCTCTTATGGATGTGTAAATTCGAACGGAGCGTATACGCTTCGTCTACGGCGAATAGAGAACCTAATTTACGAGTTACGTAAGCAAACATGATATGAATCCTAGTAAACCTCAAATCAGAAACTTCTAGGGTTATTTCTTACCTAAAAACATGGAGGAATCACCGGCCAGGTGATCGGAGGGTGTTGCTACAGCACGTGCAACAGGCGGTGTTCACTCCCCAAGTGCAGGGTTGTGATGTAGTAATAAACTCGGTAAGACCGAGGTCGAATCCCAAGGGACTGAAACTTGTACGTTATCTAAAATTAAATAGACATTGAACTAGAAAAAGATGAAATCTAAATCAAGTATAAATTGAGGAATAATGATGGAATAATTTTCTAAACTTAAGATAAATCAGAGGAAGAGAAACTAGGGATTCAGAGGATCCACTTGTAGAGATCAGGGAGAACTTATGCTTGCATCAAAAATCATGGAAATTACTGAACTGCCGTTGATCTAGTTTTCAAAGAGATGAAAGGAAGATAAATTAGAATGGATTCCATCACCAAACCATGCCCACAGACTATGGCAAACAACAGAATTAAACTAATTACCAACCAATCATATGTATGAAGGTTAAGAAGGGTACCGTCATCCAACCATGCCCAGGAGACTATGGTGAACAACGGGACGTCCTAACGTCATAAACATAAAAGGGATAAGAAAATATTCAAAGCATTGCAGACCCATTGTAATTTCAGTCACAACAGACCATTAAAGACCAAAAATATTTCCATTAAAATCAAACTAAAACCAACTTCAATTCAAAAATTAAAATTAAATTAAAAGCATATAATCTCTCATCTCACTACAAGCTTCACCTCCTAGCCCTAGCTAGGAGGATTTAGCCTGCCATGGATGGGCTCAATCCAAATAAATAAAGAGAAAAAGAAAAGGAAGAGAAAAGGGAAAGAAAAAAACCAAGCTCCTCTCTCTCTCCTCTGCCCACGTTGAAACCCAAGCTCGAGCCCTCTGTTCTTCCTCCCAAGACCTTGAATGAATGCTCCCCACGTCCAAAAACCTCTTTTTATAGCTGCTGGAAGGCTGGAGTCAGTGACAGAGTTGTAGCAGGACACGGAGTGCAATTTTCGCAGCCAAGTTCGGTACCATGAAACACGCCACTTTCCTCGCTCAAATTCTAAAGAAACACCGTCTCTTAGTACTTTCTTGGGTCCTCTACATGATAGACGGTTCAGATCTGCCATATGATCAAAGATGGTGGGCCAAAACTGTCCGAAAAAGTCAGTTTTCGCGGATGTGCGAAACCTTTCGCACCATTTCGCTGTTGTGGTCGGTGGGCCTCACAGAAGCATTTTCTGGAAAATCCACCCCGTCCATTGGATTCAGAACGAAATTTCAGTCAAGAATGGGTGGTTTTGAACGTCCATTGACGTGGCCCAGAGAAGAAATCACAGAAGAATCAGTTTTGAATGTTACCGAGCAGCCCTTTTGTGGCCTCTGTATCTCACACGTGTGCACGCATGGGTGAAAAGTGATAACATGGTTTTGTAGTTCTCGCGGCTGTCTACACGGTGGACGGTTCAGATCGAGCTTATGGAGCACGTGTGGGGCCCACAGATGATCGCAAAAACGGCCAGCGGCCGTGCGTCCGCTGCACCTTACGCAGAGAGGGAGAGAGAGACGGGTCAGCGCTTGCGCTGACCCGTTGGTTGGTCCGGTGCACACCCTCATGTGGGGTCCACTGTGATGTTCACGAGAAATCCGTGCCGTCCATCCTGTTTCCAATCGTATTTAAACCGTAGAGACAAATTTTGAAGCATATCCAGATAGCATGTGGGCCCCAAATCATGATTTTACGGGCTGATATGTCAGTTGGGGCACTTTCCGAGATCTTCAATGGCTGAAATTTTATATGTACGGTTAATTTATGGTCCTCAGGCGACGTATGAAGTTTCGAGCCGAACGGATGGTGGGAACCTCGTGATCTTACATTCTGGATGTCCTTCAGGCCACTTGAGCTTCAATTTCTAACTTTTCTCGGATTTCTGACCGTGTATATTTGTCAATCTTGGTCCCCTGGAGTGTGTCCCTTGCCTGTGGCGTCAACAGAGTATTAAATTCATACTTTTAGCAACTTTTTGCATTTCATGCTTTCAACTACACCCTGTATCACAAACACGGCAAAACGGGCCATTAAACGGCATTATGTACGTAAATTCAGGTAATAAATGGGGTCTAATATGCAGTATTTGACCCTCAACACAACCCCCAACCAGTATTTTGCTAGTCCCGAGCAAAATATGCGAAAAATAAGTTGAGACTTATATGAAAATTTCTGTAAAGCCGAATGATTTTTGAGAAATAATCCAGTCATTAGAATTCTACGATTCATGAATATTGGGCATTATTTTCTCCTCAATTCAAGCGCACGGTAGACTTCATAATCAAGTGTAAAGTATCAATCCATCAATTAGAAAAATTTTAAACATTGAGATCCATGGATGTATAGTCTAATCTCGGCTTATCATCGTTAAGAGATCCAATCGTCAATTTCATGAAATCATTGGTAACCGACAAGAAAATTCATGATAACTAAAACCTAATCCAAAACTTGCCTCATAGATTAGCCTATTAACTTTTGATTTTTCTATTCAAAGTAATGCCAAGGAAGGGGAATCAAATCCTCACCTATAAGGAGCAAACCTATGGTGAAGATCGTACACCTGACTCTTTTTAGATATCATTCATGGGGAATTAACTCCACACCTATAGGGAGCAAACCTATGGTGAAGATTAATTATCCAACCTTTCCAATTTTTATACCATGATGGCAAGATATTTCAGGCTGGTTCCTTTCGTGCTTAGTGATTACCAAATTAACCCTTCAATATCAGACTGAAGTCTTAATGTGCAAGCAAGACGTGTCCTGAAATCATGATTCAATCAATGTTTACAACTTCTAATCATGGATTAATAATTCACTTAACTATGAAATCTAACAGATACGGAATCCAAGAGTCATAAATCCACCATTATGTACCTTGAAGATCTAAATTAGGGATATCTATCAAAATCACTTCGAATTTGTAGAAATTTTCAGAAAATTTTTTTTTTAAAAAAAAATTTCACAATTTTTGCTCAAGACCAAAAAAATACTGATTAGGAAACCTAATCTCCCACCCCCAACCTAAAATCTACATTGTCCTCAATATAAAAGATATGAGCATGCAATGCACATGGGACAACGAAAGTAAATGAGAAGTGATGGGAAGATAGTACCTGAATAACGAATCAAGAGAGTTTCCAATAGATCACTGGGAGAGAGCAGGTTAGTACGAGAGAAAGAAAAATAAAAATAAAATCCTACCTATACCACTTTCGCAGGTGCTCTCGATTGCATTTAGCATATGCAACAAGCCTTTAAACCCCTAGGTTACCCCTAGTGGACGAGTTGTAGTCTCGTGAGGATTTGCAGTAATGTTACCCACAAACATTGAATCGATCATGCCGCAAGGTTCTCCTTCCGGCCAATATCTTGATAAGTCTCTCAGTAAGCTCCTCAACAGGATCATCCAAAAGCCCTTTTTGCAATAGGCTTGGGCGCCCTGGAGCATGACTTTCCAGAAAGACTTATGTACTTCATAAGAAATCTTCCATTGAATTGCTGGAGGTATCCGTAATATATACGATTCACCTAAGACAGAAGAAGTTTCAACGTTAGTATTACATGGTGAATCAAAGACTACAAGTAAATAAAGTTTAGAAAACTTCTTAAAAAGTAATGTAGTCTCAACATATTCTGAAGTTCCAAACTTCGGTTTTAGATTCAGCTCCTCTTCCTTTACTAGTAGACGTTTAGGATCAGGGGAAGAGAGGGTTTCAGAATAAGGGTTCGTTTGGTCAGTGATGACTACCGAGATGTTGTCTCGCAAAGTATCCACTTTGTCTTTTAACATGAAATCGTTTGAAACCGCAAAGTGTGCCAAGCAATCCCACGAGTTGGGAAATTCAGATGAGTGTGACTCGTTTTTGTGGCTTGTGATGATCTGCGCAAAGAATCCCTCATCTTTGAAAGTGGATGGAGGTGCGCTCTCTTGCTCCAGTCCTGCACAGATAGATTGAAAATCAGTAAGTGAAGCATTGATGTGATCACTCTGTTCATTGAAATTACTCAATTGAGGCGCTGAATTCTCAATTGTTTGCAGCTCAGATGGTGGCCTCAACTGAGTGGTTTCAAATTCCAGAGTCGTAGCGGGCAACTCCTCCTCCCGAATCATATCATCATTCAATTCAAGGGAGTGGTCTAAACATGCCTCACAAGAGTTAGAAGAGTCGGTTGTAAGAGGTTCATTCTCCACATTTAAATCAGGCATGTCAGATGAGTGGAGTAGATCTTCCTGACCGATCACTTCGTGCACGTCTTGATCGTTGACCTGGACCAAATTTGAGATTGATTCAGGGAGAATTTGGGCTGCACATTCATGACCATCATCCCAATACGCATCATTGTCTAGTCCAGTGCAGTGCACATTCGGGATGAGATCACTTTCCTCACATTCTACACCTAACATGGGTTGAGGTTTACATAAACTAACTTCTTCCTCATCATTGAAATCTTGTGTGTCATGTAAGGAAACTGTGTCATCATCAATGTATTTAAAAGACACCCATGTATCTTCACTATTCTTTCGGACAGTCATCGAGATTGACTCATCAGAAAATTGAACCACATGCTCATTAACGGAATCCAACTCCTCATTCCAAATTCCAGATTCTTTTAAAAGTGAGTGCGGATCATTTTCTTCGCATTGTATTTTTAGATTAGGTCGTGGCTGGGATGACCGAGCCTCCTCTATCCTATCAAGACGCGCATCGAGTCCTTTCATTGTTTCCATTACTTTTCTCATTTTCACAAGACAGGCTGAAAGATTACGCTGATATGAATCCTCTTGGATCGTTTCTGGATGGATTTCAAAGGTAGGGGATCCAAGAGAATAATCATCATAACATGTAGTTGGTTCATTTTCCCAATTTTGATGTTTCCACTGGTTATAGTCATACTGATCATAAGTGGGAGAATCTGCTGGTTGGTAATACTTATTATCACTCATGATACAATCACGCATTGTTTTATCGGATGAGTGATAATAATTCTCACAACCATAGTTATGATAACCCCAACACTCACGTACTGTTTTGTTAATCCGTGGGGTGTAATTGTTCTCCTGCATATAATCACGTAAGGACTTCTTAACCGGTGGATTTTCATATTTTGATCGGTTCTTGATGATTGTTTCAGAAAAGTTTTGAGACATAGGTTGATTTATATCATCATCATCCCAAAATAAGTTATTCTTCTCAGCATACTGACGTTGCCACTCGTGCATATGCATGATGAAACCCTTAATCTGAATTTAATCCTATGAAAAATAGAAGAGAAGATCCTATAGCAAAGTGGAAAGTAAGAGAGGAGAAGTTTAGAAAGAATGTACCAGACTAGATATTCCTATATTAAGATCCTGCAAAAAAAAAAATAATAATAAAAAAAAAAAATAAATAAATAAAACAAGTTAGTTTCTAAAACAGTTAGTCTAAGATTAGAAATTTTTTAAAAACCCTAATAGAGAAAAAATAGAGAAATTAGAAAAAATATCACCAAATTAGAAGTTTCTATTTCAGAATCCTACAAAACAGGAAGAATAGGTTAGTTTCTAGAAATTAGGAAAATAAAAATTAAAATCTACGGTTAAAATAATCCTAATCTTAACTAATCCCAAAACTAATTAATTTCAGAAAAACGTAGCCGACAGTCCCCGGCAACGGCGCCAAAAACTTGTTCACTCCCCAAGTGCAGGGTTGTGATGTAGTAATAAACTCGGTAAGACCGAGGTCGAATCCCAAGGGACTGAAACTTGTACGTTATCTAAAATTAAATAGACATTGAACTAGAAAAAGATGAATTCTAAATCAAGTATAAATTGAGGAATAATGATGGAATAATTTTCTAAACTTAAGATAAATCAGAGGAAGAGAAACTAGGGATTCAGAGGATCCACTTGTAGAGATCAGGGAGAACTTATGCTTGCATTAAAAATCATGGAAATTACTGAACTGCCGTTGATCTAGTTTTCAAAGAGATGAAAGGAAGATAAATTAGAATGGATTCCATCACCAAACCATGCCCACAGACTATGGCAAACAACAGAATTAAACTAATTACCAACCAATCATATGTATGAAGGTTAAGAAGGGTACCGTCATCCAACCATGCCCAGGAGACTATGGTGAACAACGGGACGTCCTAACGTCATAAACATAAAAGGGATAAGAAAATATTCAAAGCATTGCAGACCCATTGTAATTTCAGTCACAACAGACCATTAAAGACCAAAAATATTTCCATTAAAATCAAACTAAAACCAACTTCAATTCAAAAATTAAAATTAAATTAAAAGCATATAATCTCTCATCTCACTACAAGCTTCACCTCCTAGCCCTAGCTAGGAGGATTTAGCCTGCCATGGATGGGCTCAATCCAAATAAATAAAGAGAAAAAGAAAAGGAAGAGAAAAGGGAAAGAAAAAAACCAAGCTCCTCTCTCTCTCCTCTGCCCACGTTGAAACCCAAGCTCGAGCCCTCTGTTCTTCCTCCCAAGACCTTGAATGAATGCTCCCCACGTCCAAAACCGTCTTTTTATAGCTGCTGGAAGGCTGGAGTCAGTGACAGAGTTATAGCAGGACACGGAGTGCAATTTTCGCAGCCAAGTTCGGTACCATGAAACACGCCACTTTCCTCGCTCAAATTTCAAAGAAACACCGTCTCTTAGTACTTTCTTGGGTCCTCTACATGATAGACGGTTCAGATCTACCATATGATCAAAGATGGTGGGCCAAAACTGTCCGAAAAAGTCAGTTTTCGCGGATGTGCGAAACCTTTCGCACCATTTCGCTGTTGTGGTCGGTGGGCCCCACAGAAGAATTTTCTGGAAAATCCACCCTGTCCATTGGATTCAGAACGAAATTTCAGTCAAGAATGGGTGGTTTTGAACGTCCATTGACGTGGCCCAGAGAAGAAATCACAGAAGAATCAGTTTTGAATGTTACCGAGCAGCCCTTTTGTGGCCTCTGTATCTCACACGTGTGCACGCATGAGTGAAAAGTGATAACATGGTTTTGTAGTTCTCGCGGCTGTCTACACGGTGGACGGTTCAGATCGAGCTTATGGAGCACGTGTGGAACCCACAGATGATCGCAAATACGGCCAGCGGCCGTGCGTCCGCTGCACCTTACGCAGAGAGGGAGAGAGAGACGGGTCAGCGCTTGCGCTGACCCGTTGGTTGGTCCGGTGCACACCCTCATGTGGGGTCTACTGTGATGTTCACGAGAAATCCGTGCCGTCCATCCTGTTTCCAATCGTATTTAAACCGTAGAGACAAATTTTGAAGCATATCCAGATAGCATGTGGGCCCCAAATCATGATTTTACGGGCTGATATGTCAGTTGGGGCACTTTCCGAGATCTTCAATGGCTGAAATTTTATATGTACGGTTAATTTATGGTCCTCAGGCGACGTATGAAGTTTCGAGCCGAACGGATGGTGGGAACCTCGTGATCTTACATTCTGAACGTCCTTCAGGCGACTTGAGCTTCAATTTCTAACTTTTCTCGGATTTCTGACCGTGTATATTTGTCAATCTTGGTCCCCTGGAGTGTGTCCCTTGCCTGTGGCGTTAACAGAGTGTTAAATTCATACTTTTAGCAACTTTTTGCATTTCATGCTTTCAACTACACCCTGTATCACAAACACGGCAAAACGGGCCATTAAACGGCATTATGTACGTAAATTCAGGTAATAAATGGGGTCTAATATGCAGTATTTGACCCTCAACAGGCGGCTCAAAGGCAGGAAAATTCTCTCCTACTCTCTCTCACAAACTCTCACCTTTTCTCTCTCCCAATCTAGGGTTCTCTCAAATTCGGATGGGAGAGAGGAGTGAGGGTTTTAACCCCTTTTATAAGCTTAAAAATGCCCAAAATAGGCTCAGGTACAAAGTTTACTTAGGGCATATCCAAATCGGGGCTATTTCGGTCCAAAAGATGATTTCTGGTGGTTCCCTGGCCGAATGCGATCGGACTTAAGCTCATGCGTACAGGATCTATTACGCATCAAGTTTTCAGTCCGGCAGGGTTCGTAGATCATGCGTGGCGGACCAGTTTCAGTTCAGCGGTCACCGCACATAGATCAGGGCTGCAAGTCTCGTGATATGAAATAGAAATTTCTTGATCCGAGGGTGTAATCTGGCTGAATTCTAACGGTCAGAATGCTTAATACTGACATGTCAAGTCGTGTGCCAAATTTAAAATTTAAATTTCAAATCTGTCCCTATTCGCACTCTCATTAGTCCAGGCTCAATGAAATAGCCTGTGATTATCGATTGGACTTGATTTTCGACATGATTGTCAAGTCCAGCTAGGCGGTTCTAACGGTCTAAGATAGGAGGCATCGGACTTTCGACGCGCGGTCTAGATCCAATACAAAATTTCAAAGTGGTCTAGAGAACAAACCTGCTTAGAGTTTGATCCGAGGTTATAGAGTATTATAGAGTCATTAGTTCTACTCGATTTGGGTCTTGTAGAACGTATTTAAAGTGATCAGGGACTATTTCCCAGCTACTCTAGCGTTGCGCTAGCTAACTTACGCTTAATTTCCATAAGAATTTATCCTACGCGATTTCTGGTCGAGTTGGTACTCGAGTCCAAGTATGGATTTTTCACGGGCGTTACATTTCTTAGATAGGGTTTTGAAATTTGTATGGATTATGGGAGAGAGGGTTTAAGACCCTTATATAGGCCCAAAACTGACGAAAACAGTCCTAAGGCCATGGTATGCTTAAGTTATAACCAAATCGGGCTTGTTCCGACCCAATGGGGCAGTTCTGGAGGTCCCTTTACTGAATACGATCAGACTTAAGCTCACAAATAATGGATCTTGGTCAAGCTAAGTTTTCAGTCCGATCAGATTTACAGATCGACCGTGGTGGACCAGTTTCAGTTCAACAGTCACCGATACTCGATCAGGGCCACAAGTATATTGGCATGTGTGAGACATCTTCCCTGATCCGAGGGTGTATTTAGGTTAGATTTCAACGGTCAGAATGCTTATAATCAGCCCACAAGCAACACGACTCAGATTACTTAAATTTGAATTTAATTTCTAAAAAAAAATCACACACTTCACTCTGGACTTAAGAAAATAGTCCCAGGACATCATCTGGACCTGATTTTTGAGGTGATTGTCAAGTCCAACTAAGCGGTCATAATTTTCTAAGTTCATCGCTATCGAAATTTCGATGTACGGTCTAGGTTCGATACGAAGTTTCATTGTTCTCCCGAGAGCAACCAGGTTTAGAGATGGATCCTAGTTTTCAGAGTAATGTAGCGTTAACAATTCTGCAAGTTTTACATCTTGCAGATCATATTTAAAGTGATTGGTACTAATTTCATATGTAATCTAGTTTAACACTAGTTAATTCTCGTTAATTTTTAAAGGATTTAGTCCTAAGTGGTCTTTTCTTGAGGTGGTGCTCGGGTTTTCGTACTGATTTTTCCAGGATGTTACAACCATTTATGTGGGGTTTCACCTATTTGACTTAGGATGAACTTCACAACTTTTCTAAATACCACTGTTTACTCATCTTTACACCATTCATGCCGTCATTTTTAGTCACCATATTTGGAAATTTCAATGTTTCATTCCCAGTCAGCATTGGTGGTGGCCACTTTATGTTGAATTGATTGGCCACATGTTAGTGGGTACTACACACGCCCTAAGACGGTAGTCTCATGGGCTAGGGATGGTGGTAATGGGACACTATGCCTGAGCCGACAGCCTACGCTGGGCCCTGCGCTCCCCGTAGTGACCGTGAGCTTATACAAAATGGACGATTGCAATTGGACTAATAATGGGCTAGCAAATCATGCATGCATAGTATACTACGATGGCTTGGTTCATTATGCCCATACGATTACACTGCGTGTTACGCTAATGACCAGCCGATCGATTTATGATGATGACTTGGATCCTCATGCCCATGCGATTACGCTGAGTAATGCGTTGACGTCCAGTCACATCCATGAGTGAAGACCCGAATGTCTGTCTGGATGTTTTTCCCGAGACATAGGCCGTCTAGATATTTTTCTCGAGCCGACGTTGCATTCATGCATCCATGCATTTAAACAAGAGTGCATATACTGTGTTTTGGATTACTTGTGTGTTTTGTGCTATTCCTTCTTTAGGGCGATGGTGTGTAATCTCGAGGGGAGATCACACTGAGCTAGCCGATCATTCATCAATATTCAACTGTACAGAGGACACAAGTATGGGAGACGTCGAGGACATGGCAGGTCTGGAGGCGGTAGCAGCCAAGGAGGAGCAATATGATGAGGAGTTGCAGCAAGAGGCGACAGCCTACTACGGGCTAAATCAGTAGTTTAGTCATTTATCCTATTTCAGTACATTTAGATTTTAAAGAAACTTAAGGTTTTGTAAGTGGCCCCAAGCTGAGTGGGCCCGAATATTGTTCCTATTTTGAGGCCATATCTATGACATATTTTTCATTCCCGCTATATCGTGCTTTGATTTATTGGTTTATCGTCGTTATTAATAGCTAACTCCTAGGTTCTTGGAATTCGAGTCATGTACTCGAGTTTTGAAAACCGAGGCATTACACAAGGCCTACATGTCGAATGTTATATGCAAGGTGTAGCTCAAGCATATCAATCCTCGTCTGAATCTACATATCAATTCAGCTCATCTTTGGAGCATCATATATCAGTACAGTTCTCACTCTGGACAATCAGCGAGGTCTAGTATACTCTATGCCAGTTTATCGCCCCTATCCGAGTGCACAAATGAGTAAATGAAAGAGACCTCACTATCCGGCCTGGCTCATCGATAGCGGACCCATTCCTTAAGCTTGTCAAACTCAACCTAGACATTGCCCCCTCACTCAGGTGGGTAAGTCACACCCCCTTCGAACTGACCATGACAAAGTGGGAGACGCGGCCTACTAGTATACGACCCTCATGCACTCATATATCCACTCGGTCTCGACATCAGAGCATCCTCCTAGTACCGTAAGGGTTCGAGGACTTTCACCCATGGACATCATTGTGCCTTAGTGCTTAGAAAGAAGTATTTTTGGTATCCAATCCAACCATCCACGATATACTTGTGGAGGCCATTATCCTGATGCCACTAAGGTATATAGTAACCATAACACACAATGCAAGATGCATAAGTCATACAATCTATTCACGCATCAATCCTACGCGTACCGTGCACTCATGTGGGATAACTCCGTCTATCAGGGAGTCCCATAAACAACTTCCCCAATGGCATAATGCTATGATCAGTCACTTTTCGTAACAAGCATATAGATGATGCGTCTGGGCATATATCGTGATGTTATATTATTACATACTCATAATCGATATCGATAATCACCCTATATACAAGGCGGGGTTCGTAGAAGGATAGTTAATCTAAACCATAACATAAAGATCAGTCCTCGACAGTGGATGTACCAAACTAGTACCACAGATTCTTCCATTTATGCCAAGAGGTGATGATGCGACCTTCTTATAATAAGGATGGGCCTAGATGGCCTAATCGAGGAGTGGGCTTCCAGGTTTGGGTACTCTACTAGAACTAATGGGGGCCCAATAATTTGGGATAGCCCAAAAAGGTGAGATGGATCATACTTGTACTAATGGGGGCCCATTAATTTGGGTTAGCCCATAATAAGGGGAGATGATAATGGGCCTAACGATGGGACCTAGGGAGGATTATGTTTTAACAAGAAAACAAATGCGTTTCATTTCGGGGGATTTATTCAATGATAACAAATAATGAATGAGAGAACATTTATCACATTTATCTGAGTTTATTTACATCTTCTGATTTTCTTGATTCTAAAAATAAAGTATAATTAATATAATGTACTAAACGAAAGAGAAGATAGCTCGATGGAAATTTCGACAGCATTCCGACGCTATTTCGGTCATTTCCTAAGTACTTAGGAGGAATTACTGATTTGATCAGCCAATCTTCAATGATATGGAGCATCTTTCTGGTCATTCTTCTTTAAAATATGAAGCAGCTTATTGCAGTGTGGCCAGGCCATGAACAAATCAGCCTGATCATGCTAAATGGGCCCGAAAAGTCTCCCAGAATGAAAGATTAGGGGGTTTCCACCGTCCGTTTGGTTTTAAGGTTGAAACTTGACGTTCAGCCTTAAAACCACAAATTAACCGTCCATGTCAAATTTCAGCTTCTGGATCATTGCAGAAGTGGCCGAACTGGCAAATCAGCCCTCGAGATCGTGATTTGCGGCCTGCCAGATATCTGGATATACTTCAAACTCGATCTCAACACTTTAAATACAACAGGCAAGTAAATGGGCGGAGCAGATTTTCCATGAGGATCATCATAGGCCTCACATGTACATTGCACGTACATGGAGTGCGTGTGCATCGGCCGCGCACTGTATTTCATAAAGTCGGTCAGCCACGCTAACCCGACTCTTCTTGATCATTTTTCAAAAGACGCACAGCGTCTTTCCTTCGATGGCCGGTCCTGTGTAGTGCAGTCCACATGATGATCCGTTGAATGATCTGATCCGTCCATTCTCTTCAGAGGACGGGAATTAGCCTCACCAAGATCTCCTTTTGTCGCCATGCAAACCATTGAAGGATCTCAACCGTTAAACGCGAGATGGACGGTGAGGTGGATGATCTGGTGGACCGCACTGTTTTTGCCTCAAAAGCAGTCTATCCTTAGTAGTTTTTCGTCGTGATTCTAACGAACGGAGCAGATCTTCCAAAAGACTCCAGTAAATGGATCCTTCAAAACTACAGAGTCGACGTACGTCGACTCTGTCATAAACAGAGCATCGGATCTTGCTCAGTGGGCCACCATCACGCATTTAGGGAATGATCCGAGTCATCCATCAGATGGAGGGGGCAAAACTAATCAAAGTGATGCTGAGCTTTAGTGACCATGCTCATTCCCGTGACCGCAACAGTGATCGCAAGAGGACCGTTCGGCTGCTTTGAAGGACTGATTCTTCAGGTGAGCCACATCAACAGACGACGAAAACTCCACTTTCACGGTCGAAATCTTGAGAGAAAGATAGTGAACGGCGTCGATTTCTCGAAAGGAGGTCGTATTAGACTTTAACAGCAACATAACGGAAGAAATAAAGTCCTTCCTCTATTACGCATGGCTGAAACTTTGGCCGATCGCGCGGATGCAGTAACCCCGTTCTTCCTTCGCGCGGACGACGCAACATCATCTTCCTTTACGCCTCCCTTTGCGCGGATGACACAGCCCCATTCTCCCTTTGCGCGGACGCCATAATCCCCTTCTTCCTTTGCACAGTTGCGCGCAGGCAACTTTGGTTGTGCTGGTCCACGCAGGCGACTTTAGTTGCGTCAACTGGCGCGAAGACTTCCTTCTCCTCTCCCATTTCTTTGGCCCTCCAGCTCTCGTCCGATCCATCATCCTCAAATGAAACAGAAGTGGGGGTATTTATAGGCCTCACCACCCTTACAGAGTGGTGATCACCACCCTTACAGAGTGGTGATCACCACCGCCTATTGCTTCATACTTGAATTCCTTCTTTTCTTAAGCTATGGTGACCACCAAGCCACCTCTTAAACGGTGGTGTATGACCTTTCTCTCTTAAAATGCCACATATGCACGTCTTTTTACCAAATTACCCTTTTCAATTCCTTTTACCAGAATACCTAAACTACCCCTTGGATATGGAATGTTACCAAAATACATAAACTAGCCCTGGAACCAGATTTTTACTAAAATTCCTTTGGAACTGGATTTTTACCAAAATTCCTAAACTACTCGTGGAGCTGGATTTTTACCAAAATTCCTAAACTACCCTTTGAACTGGACTTTTAGCAAAATACCTTTGGAACTGGATTTTTACCAAAATTCCTAAACTACCCGTAGAGCTGGATTTTTACCAAAATTCCTAAACTACTCTTTGAACTGGACTTTTACCAAAATACCCCAGTCATGGAATATTTTTTATGCCTCAACAGATTACAAGGTGGGCATTTAATCACCATTGCTCCTAAGGCATGGCCCATAAAATCCATCTCATAACGGGGGCTCAAGGCCTTATACTAGCTAGGACAATAGTTGGGCATCAGAAACATTTCTATATACATCATGGTGGGTTTACACATCATAATGGCCTCACCACATAGGCCTCTCATATATCATATTGGGCCTCACCATATGTGCCTCTCATACACTACATTGGGCCTCATCGTATGTACCTCTCATACATCATAATGGGCCTCACCAAATGGGCTACATATACATCATAATGCACCTCACCAAATGGACCCCAAATTCATCATATTGGACCTCACACAAGGGTCCATGGGTTAGGCACAAGGGATGGGTAGTGTGTGTATCACATACAACATAGGGGGCTTGAAGGGGTAGCATATATAGTCCAAAAAATGAGTGGACAACATGCACAATATACACATCAAGGTGGGGTTCACAGGTCAATCCAATGGTCTAGAAAAATAGATGAACAGAGTGCTTGCAACACATACATCAAGGCGGGCCTATTGCAACATAAAATGGGCCCCACCACCGTTGGCCAGTGTGGATATACAACACATAAATCATGCTGGACCCACCGTTCGAGGCTGGACGGAGATGGGGGGGGGGGGGGGGGATCTGCAACACATATATCATGATGGGAATCACGTCCAACTGGACGGAAGGAGTAATTATACAATACCTACATCAATGTAGGCGCCACCCCACATGTGCAGCACATGCAGGGAGAGTCTCACATCCTAAAGTGGACGGACATAATGGATAAAACAGATACATCACGGTGCGTCCCATCGTCCAGCAGCTGGACGGTGAGGATGCAACCCATATATCATGGTAGGGTCCCATGTCCCGTGCTGGACGATGAGGGTACACCACATACATTGAGTTGGGTCTACACGCGTGGCCCACCAGTCTTGGATTAAGCCGATATTTGTGTTTTCCTGCTGTTCGGTCTGGCTGGACAGTGTTAGCAGTGATGGACCGTCCAACTAGTTGTTAGGGGTCAGCAAGGTGGGCCCCATGGATGGTCGGGTTGGATAAAATACATACTTCATAATGGGTGTCCTTGTGTGTGGGCCACTCATCCAAAAAATCAAGATGTTTTACGTGTCTTACCTCATCTAGATTGGTTATAAAATGGATAGCAAGGTGTCCCAAAAATCTGGATGTGTGATCATCCCATGTTTGGACAACAACATGCATCATCAGGTGGGCCATCATATAATGAAAGAGAGAGAAAGAGAGAGAGAGAGAGAGAGAGAGAGAGAGAGAGAGAGAGAGAGAGAGAGGGTGATGGAGGGGCCACTCCACAAATGGTCTTGCACCATACATCATACATTCATCAAGATGGGTCCTATGCATTGCATGGCCCTACATAAAAAAAAATGAGGTGGCGAGATGCCAGCCCGACCATGAATCAAGGGTCTAGATGACCAATCAATAGCATGAATTCAATAAAAACACCATGATGGGGTCCATGGAGAATGGCCCCATCATGAACCATGCATGCAACAAGGATGGACCATTGGTCACATCCAAAGGGTCAAGTAGGATCTCCACCATTGATTGGTGGGTCCTACATGATCTTATGCAATAAAAGACAAAGATCTAAGAAAGAAAAGAAAGATCTAGTCCTAAATAAGCACCCACCTAGGATCCTAAACTTTTTCTTCCACCACTAGGTTTTTATGCTCTAAGGGAAGAGATTCTATGGTTGAGATGGCTTTTGGATGTTGGATTGGGAGGAAAGGAGCTAGGAAAGGGGTGAAAAATGGGGATGGGTTGGGACGTGCATGGCTTCTCTTATTAGGGAGAAATGAAAATGAAAGAGAGAGGGAGAGAGATAAGAGGGAGAGGCGTGGTAGTTCCCAAGGCAATGATTATTTTGTAAGAGGCATGAGGGGCTAGCAATGAGTGCTTATATGAGGCACGAGGCTAGGGGCTAGGGTAGGGTGATGTCACCCTAGGCAATGATTGTTTTGTAAGAGGCATGGGGGGCTAGCAATGAGTGCTTGTACGAGGCATGGGCCTAGCGGCTAGGGTGACATCATCCTAAGGATGATTTTCTTGGGAAATGCAAAAATTGGGATAGATGGGTCCTGTAATTAAGTGATCAACAATTGGGATAATGTGTGGGACGGATCTCAAAATCTAAGCGTCGGATTGGCACACGAGACTAGGCGTCGGAATCGCAGCGATGATGCGGTCGCAATGGCATAAGTCTTGAGTTTACAGGATACGACTCAAGGTCGCTCACAAATGCAATCTACAGGTCATGAGTCATAGAAATTCGAACGAGAGGACCGTGGGATCTTACGAAATGATGAGATACTAGGACAAAGGCCTAATAGGTCTCCCTTCCTAATAAAAATTTTGTCCTCACAATTTACTATCACGGAGAACAACATAAGAAGGAAGAGAACATGATATCACATAAATAGATGTATCAATCAATACAATGCAAGGGATGATACAAGCACAATCAATCTACGAAAAGATGAGGATAACACTCTCTAATCTTAGCCTCGCACTCCCAAGACGCCTCATCAGCACTATGATGACCCTATTGCACCTTCACCAAAGGAATGACCTTGGTACAAAGGACCTGCTCCTTTCGATCAAAGATACGAACTGGCTGCTCAATGTAGGAAGCATCCTCATGGACCTTAAGAGGCTACCATCATTCACGAGAATCGTGTCTGACCTACACTTCCACAACATTGAAACGTGAAAAATGTTGTGGATGCCAGACAACTGAGAAGGTAAGGCAAGGCTATAGGCCACGGCACCAACGAGCCCAATGATCTCAAAAGGTCCAATAAATCTCGGGGCATGCTTGCCCTTTGCTATGAATAGAACTATGCCCTTCATGGGCAAGACCTTAAGATACACTCTATCCCCAACTTCGAACTCGAAGGGATGACCCCGACAATCAACAAAACTCTTTTATTGGCTCTGAGTTATACGCATCCTCTGCCTAATTATGTCAATAACCTCTGACGTTTTCTACACAAGCTCGGGGCCGAGGAGACGGTGCTCTCTAACCTCCGCCCAACAACTAGGAGATTTCCATGGCCTGCCATATAAGGCCTCGAAAGGAGCCATACCAATAGTTTCCTTGTAGTTATTATTATATGCAAACTCGGCCATGTGCAAATGCGCATCCTAGCTACCTGAGAAGTCAATCACACAACCTCTGATACTAACTCCTGTCATGCCTCAAACTTGAGAACCGAGCTCACAAATTTTCTGATTACCGAATCTGGCACCGATAGCCTCTTTAGTATCCCATTCTCATATAGATATATCAAAAGGAAACTCTGAGAGCTCACTCGCTTGCTCCTACTTTTGATCAGCTACGACTACATCCTAACATCACTTGTACAAAATGATTGTGCATAAGTTTACAGAAAGCTTAGGGGTAGTGTAAGTGTGTAAGGTATATGTTAAGTATGCAATGTCAGAGTATGTGTAAGAATGTTGGCAAGTCCATGAATCCTATCAGCCGTACTGAGGATATGCGATGCAAGGCATGAATGCTGTCGGCCATACCAAGGCTATGAAAAGAAAGGCATGAATGTTATCGGTCATATAAAGGCTACGATGCGATTCAAGGCATGAATATTTTTGGCCATATCAAGGCTATGATGTGATGCAAGGACTACATGGCCAGTATCATATGCAAGGTGCAATTCAAGCATACTAATCCTCATCTAAATCCACATATCAATCCAGCTTATCTCTGAAGCATCATATATGAGTATAGTTCTTACTCAAGACAATCACCGGGGTCTAGTATACACTACGCTAGCTTGCCACCCCTATTCAAACGCAGAACTGGGTAAGTAGAAGAAACCTCATTATTTTCCTGCTAATATCGGGTCTGGCTCGTTGATAGCGGACCCATTCCTCATGCTAGTCAAACTCAACCTAGACATTGCCTACTACTCAGGCAAGTAAGGTCATCACCCCTTCCAACCAACCACAACACAGTGGGAGACACGGCCTACTGGTATACGCCCCTCGTGTTCTTATACATCTACTCGGTCTCGACGTTGGAGCATTCTCCTAGTACTATAAGGGTTCAGGGACTTTCACCCAATAACATCATTGCGCCCTAGTGCTTAGAACCAAGTATTTCTATTATCCAATCCTGCAATCCACAATATGCCTGTTGAGGCTATTACCCTGATGTTGCTAGGGTACACATTAACCATATCACACAATGCAAGATGCATGAGTCATACAATCCAATCATACATCAATCCTACACATATTGTGCACTCATGTGGGATAACTAAATCTATCAGGAAGTCTCAGAAATAACCTACCCAATGGCATAATGTTATGATTAGTCACTCCTCATAATAAGCATGCAGATGATTCGTATGGGTATGTATCATGATGTTATATTACCACATAGTCATAATCTATATCGATAATTGGCATATATACAAGGCGGGGACCACAGAAGGACAACAAATCTAAACTATAACATAAAGATCGATCATCAACAATGGATATACCAACCTTATACCATGGATTCTTCCATCTATGTTAAGAAGTGATGATGTGTCCTTCTCATAATAAGGATGGGCCTAGATGGCCTACTCAAGGAGTGGGCTTCCAGGTTTGGGTACTCTACTAACACCAATGAGGGCCCAATAATTTGGGATAACCCAAAAAGGTGAGATGGATCATACTTGTACTAGTGGGGGCTCATCAATTTGGGTTAGCTCACAACAAGGGGAGATGAGAACAAGCCTAATAATGGGCCCTAGGGAGGATTATAAGGTGGGCATTAACCTCCATTGCATTTTACAATGTGGACATTTAACCATCATTTCTCCTAAGGCATGGCCCATAGAATTTATCTCATGATGGGGGCTTAAGGCCTTATACAAGCTACGACAATAGTTGGGCATCATAAACATTAATATATATATATATATATATATATATATATATATATATATATATATATATATACATATATCATGGTGGGTTTATACATCGTAATGGCCTCACCACATATGCCTCTCATATATCACTGTTTCAAACAAGAAACAAATGCATTCAATTTGGGTTATTTATTCAATGATAACAAAGAATTTGATAAGAGAACATTAATCACATTTATTCTGAGTTCATTTACATCCTCTCATTACCTTGATTTTGAAAAACAAAATACAATTAACGTAATATAATGAATGAAAGAGATGATAGTCCAATAGAAATTTCGTCAGCATTTCGACAGTTGCTTCAATCATATCCTAAGACTTAGGAGGAATGTAGAATTGATCAACCAATCTCCAAGGGGATGGGGGTTGTACAGGCTTAATTCCTCTGATCTGACCGTTGAGATCAGTTCTAAGAGCATCCTTTCGGTCATTCTTCCTTGAAATATGGAGCAGTCCCTTGAAATGCGGCTAGGACCCGAGAAAATTAGGTCGCTCATGTTAAATGGGCCTAAATGTCCCCCAGAATGTAAGATCATAGGGTTTCCACCATCTGTTCGGGTCAAAACATTGTATACAGCCTTAGGACCACAAATTAGCCATAACATCGAATTTCAGCTCCTAGATCCTTGTGAAAATGGTCAAACTGTCAGATTAGCCCTTAAAATCATGATTTAGGCCTGCCTAATATTTGGATATGCTTCAAATTTGGTCCCAACCCTTTAAATACGGTAGAAAAATGGATGGATGGAGCAAATTTCTCACGAACATCACTCTGGACCTTGTATGCACATTGCATGTACATGAAGTGTACATGCGCTCGACGTACACCGGATTTCTCAAAGTCGTTTAGCGCCCGCTGACCGACTCTTTCTTCTCAAATTTGAAAACGGATAGCATCCTCACCACCTCCGCTATTTTTGGATAGTGGGGCCCACTCATCATTCTTTCAAATGATCTAGATCGTCCATACTCTCTAGAGGGGAGGTACAACCCTTGCCTAACTATTCTTCTATTCCCATGAATGCACACACGCGTAAATCGTAATTTAATGCGGGATGGACAGCGGAACAAAAAGATTGGTGGACCACACTTAATATAATCCAAACAAACCCTTCGAGGGGATTTCAATGGAAGGTGTGGATTTCTTACCTGATGTCAATCAGTGGGACACTAGCAATCACAGCGTCGACGTGCGTCGACTGTGTTCGTAACAGAGGCTCTGTTCGTTTGTTGTGGGCCACCATCATGGAGTGAAAGGTGGATCTGAACTGTTCATCAGGTAGAGGAAGAAAAACCCATCGAAACCATGTTAATCATTAGCAATCATGTACCTTCACATGATAGTTACATCGATCACAAAGAGACCGTTCAGCTGTCGTTACATCTTGATTATCTCAGTAGGCCACATCTTCAGATAACCAAAACTAACCATTCAAGGTCAAAATCCAAAGAGGAATCTGGTGGACGATTTGGATCTCTCAAAAGACGGCTATAATGGACATCATGAGCAGTACAGTGGAACGAGAAATGGAGTTCTTCCTCTGTTTACGCAGTGTAGAATCTTTCTTTGGAGATGGCATTGTGCAGAACTTTGAAGATGGTCTTGTGCGAAATTTGAATGATGGTTTTTTACGGGAACTCCTTTGAAGGATGGCATTGTACGGGAACTCCTTTGAAGGAGAGTGTTGTGCGTTGCACAACACTCCAATACACAAAGCTCCCTTTCTATTTTCTTCTCCTTTTTTCTCTCGTATGTTTCTTTCTTTCTTGTTTCTTGGCCCACCAGCTGATAAACTGATCCCCTCCATCAAATGAAGCAGGGGAGGGGTATTTATAGGCCCAACCACTCATACAAAGTGGTGATCACTACCACTTTTCTCTTCACATAATGATCATCTTCCTTAAACAACGGTGTCTACCAAGCTCTCCCTTAAATGGTGGTGTACAACCTCTCTCCATTAAAATGACACTTATGCACCCTTTATTACCAAAATATACATTTCAATGCCTTTTACTGAAATGCCTAAACTACCCCTAGACATGGATTTTTACCAAAATACCTAAACTACCCCTAGAGACCAATTTTTACCAAAATACCTAGACTACCCTTGGACATGGAATTTTACTAAAATACCTAAAATACCCCTAGAGACCAATTTTTCCAAAATACTTAAAATACACCTAGAGACCAATTTTTACCAAAATACCTATAATACCACCGGAGACCAATTTTTACCAAAATACCTAAAATACCCCTGGAAAAGATCCTCACCATGGAATTCTCTAACCAATGCAATTGAATATTTTTTATGCCTCAACAGATGTCACATCGATCCTTCTTTGAATGATTCCTGAAATCAAATGGAGGATCGATCTTCCTTCGCCTAAAGAATCTTGAATGAACTACAACTGAAGGATGACTGAATGATCATGCTTGCATAGAAGACTGGATGGTCACACTTGACTAGAAGATCGAATGATTACTTTCGATCGAAAGACTGGAATGCTCATGCTCGAACGAAAGATTTAGATGATTGTGTTCAAACGGAAGATTTGATTGCTCGCGTTCAAACAAAAGACTTAACTGCTCATGTTCAAATAAAAGATTCTAACAATCGTGCTCCAATGAATGACTTGAATGATTGCATTTGAGCAAAACATTTGAATGATCGCGCTTGAATGGAAGACTGGAATGATCACGCTTGAATAGAAGACTGGAATGCCCTCAACCAGTAGCGTTGAGTAGATGTTTTAATCGAAACTTGCTACTATAATAGTTGTGGCTACTCCATCTTTGAGTAACCCAACCAGAGAACTATCTTTCAACACCACCGTTGCAGCAACGGTCTCTTTGATCAACACCGGTGACTCTTTCTTTCAATTATGTATCTAGGGGGTTGTTCCTTAATGCTACTTCTGTCGCAAAAACTTTTTCAATTATTTCCTTGATTCATGCTCTACACAACCCAAGCTTTCAAATGATAGTCTTTCCTGCCAAATTAATCAAAATCAGTATCTCAATACATTATAACTTTTTAATTTAGCTTCATGAAGTATTGATAATTTTAGAATATATTGAAAGCTTCCTCTCTCTTTTACGCTGATTGTGATATTTGTTCTGTCATCGTGCTTCGCATTGTATTCTTTGCTCATTATATCACACTTTCGAGGATGTCATCTTCAGCTCCAAAAGTTCAATCATTGAATTTTTTTTAGCTTGTGCTCCTTAACATTTCTTTATAAACTTTTCCTTAGATCTTTGCTAATTCTGAAAAATAGACAAGACTTCTTTTAATTTCCATTTAATAACTTTACGAAGACCATGGAACTTACTAATGATGATTCTTTTTATTCTTTGTCTCCATTAGATCTGGTAATTAAAATCTTGCGATATCATTACTAGGATAGCGAGAAGTTATCACATCGGCATATAACTAGGCTTTAATATAGAAGCAACTTTTGAATGTTCACATTGAATCATGCTTCATAATTCTTGGTATATGAATTCCTCAACCGTGCATAACAAATTATCAGAAAGACCAAGGCATAGATTACTTTGAAGACATAGATCCTGCTCCCTTTCTAGGTCAACTTTGGGTAAAGATTTCTTCAGAAGATAATATTTCTGAAGTGAAACCTTCTGATACCCTTGAAGGATGAATAATCTTCACCGCTCCTTTAACGAATCCAAAGAATATATCTGAATCTTTATATTGTCTGATAGAGAATGAAAATTCTTCACTAGTTTATTCTCTGCCCCCTTTGACAATCTTGTGTGATAATATTTCTCTATTGATCAAGAAGGTGAGAGACGAAAGGACCTTACAGCTTTTGCCAATATATTAATTAACCTTGAAGACTTGAACTTTTAAGTAAATAATTTCCAATATTTGAAGATATTCGTTGTTGCTGTAATTTGAACCTGATTCAAGCGAAACACATTTTTGCATGTGGTTTACTCAATATTTAAAATTTCATCAAGCAATTGCATATTTAAGCATATCTAAAATGAAATATGTATCTGTAGGATTTGAATGTTCACATAGTTTTTCCTTTGCATATTTGAGCATCTAGAAGTGAAATATGTATCTACAGTATTTTGAATGCTATGCATAGTTTATGCTTTTAAGCAATGGTGCTAGTGTACTTTAACTGGACATACTTTGACTAGACATGACTTGACTGGATTGAACTTGGCCGAATTGACACTACTGGACTTAACTTGACTGACACTACTAGACTGACACCATTGGATTGACACTACTAGACTTAACTGGACAGACACTACTGGACTTAACTCGACTAACACCTACACGCAAAGTTTAGGCTCTTGAGTAGTGGAGCAACACAGTTTAAGCTCTTGAGTAGTGGAGCAACACAATTTTTTAGACTCATAAGTAGTGGAGTCGGGTCTCACGTGGTCTCTGTAACTCTTAGGAGTTCACTGGATTTCTCACTACCTGGGGAGTTTATAAATTAGGATCCATCAGAGGGGCCCAATGAAGCTACCGGGGCCGTGAACTCGGTTGGATTTATGCACGGACTTGGCCACAGTAACTCTCTAGAGTTCACGGGGCTCGCAAGGCTACCTTTGGGGTACCAAATCCAGGGCTGTCAGTCCATTAATAAGTAAGTTTAAGCCCTTCCTCATGAGTTAATACTGAAATCAAGCCAAAGATTTGGGGGATCTTATGCATGGTTAGCCTATCTATGGACATGGCCAAAGAGCTCACACTACAGCCCACTTTTTCTTTGCCTATAAGGTCGAGCCCATTCACGGGAGGGCATTTTCCTCTGTTCCCCATGACCCTATTGTAAGCTATACAGGCGGCATGGGGGTTACGCGTGACTAGCCGTTGAGGACTTTCTGGCCTTTTAAGCTTTTGGTCACTAGATTCATCCACAGCCTGCATGGGTATGCGTACGATGGCCTTCATGGGCTTTTTAGGGCCACTGGCTTCTCGCTGCTGCCCGAATGGCAATCTTAATAGGCCTTATGCGTAGTTGGCCATATAGGCTTGGCTAGGCTACCTTGAATGATAAGCAGTCATCACTGTCATCAACTTTACATGTGGTTGACTATATAGTTTATTCCACTGTCAAAAGATGATCAATAATTGATATTTCGGATCAATAATTGACATTTCAAATCAATAATTGATATTTTGCTACTATTGATAATGTTCTGAGAACATTCATATTATGTTTGAAATAGTGTATCAGCTTGGTGATGATAGAAATTTTGATAAGCGATTGATGACGACAGTGATAGTTGTCAATTTGGGCGATAATCATCGGTACCTGGCGATTCCGACAAAAATCTTTAGTGTCATCGACAATCGTCAATGCTTGACAGCAATCATCAATGCTTGGCTGCTTGACAGCAATCATCAATGCTTTATAACAATCATCAATGCTTGGCTATTTGATAGCAATCATCAACACTTTATAGCGATCATTAGTGTTTACCGCTTAATAGCAATCATTAGTGCTTTACATTTAACGATTGTCATTAGCACTTCACATTTGAAAATGACTTGATATGCTTGAAAGCTTGCATTTTATTCATATACACAAAAGAAATATATTCTATGGTGAGAAATATATTTCATAGTTTTTACTCACCTGTTTTGCCCCCTTTTAATTAGGAAGCATTGCTCTGGAAATCTTCGTAATCAAAATCATGATGTGGTAACCTTTAATAAATATATTGATGCCGTATCATCTCATACTTTTTGCCCAAGATCAACTTTGCCCCCGGTCTCGAACTAATTAGGCATGTGTACTCTTATTTCTTTTTCTTTCTCTTTTCTTCTATGTCGTACACCTTAATAATTTCACCTTTATAAACCGTCCTCTGTAACTTGTCCTTCAAATTTTCTTTCTTCTTCAACTGTAACTCCTGAATTTCTCCTGAAATTCAAAGTCAATTGAAAATTTATGCTTTTATTCATTCGCATAAGGGAGAGTACATGACTTTTGTCTTTCGCAATCCTTTTGTTCCTCGAATTGTCGGTGATAATCACCAATCCTTGATAGCAATCATCAATGCTTGCTAGCATTAGTGCTTGCTTTTACCTCCAACTTTGACATGAAAAATAAGTATAGCCAATTATCATCTTGGGGAATTAACAATTACCTCATTTAGGATTCTGAGATTTTGACATTCCGAGATTTTTCTTGCATTCTGAGACTCTGCTTATCTTGCCCCCTGAATAATTGTGTCATGAATCTTCTGAGTCAAAATGCTGTGATTCTTCTTGGTCAAAATGTTGTAAAGTTTCTTGGTCAAAAAACTGTGATTCTTCTATCAAGTGACTATTTTCCTTTAGGATTATATGTCATTACTTTCTCTTTTATTTCTTATGTCTTCTTTTATGAAAATTTTACTATTGTCAATCATCTCTTGTAGAATATTCTTTTCTTCTTTGCTTCATTTCCTTTGAATACCATACCATGGTAGTTTAAATGCCTCTGCAACTGGCGATTGATTCCTCATAAGTAGTATATCGTCATTCTTTGACTGTATGTTTCCCTTAGTCCTTGAATTGTCCAAACTCTTTCTCTACTTTCTTATTTGTAAAATTGTCGATGTTCTCCTCAGCGGAATTTCTACTCTTTACCTTCGACAATCCTTTATTTTTCTTTCTTTCTTCGTTAGTATCTACTGCTACTCTTTTAAGACTTTCAAATTGATGATTCATATGAGAGTTGGGAAACTTCAAATTTAACTTGCTTTTCTACTCTGGAAAGTTGTGACGATGCCCCCAGGGTTCTCTATTGATCGATGAATTTTTTAATTTATTAATTGATCCATTTACTTGTTGGCAAGCAACGCCTGATTCAGTCAAACTAACTTTTCATCTGAAAGCTTTCCTTCAAAGTTTTTTGTTGTTCACGGTAGTCGTTGTTGGAAAATTAGGAACTTCAGCAGCACATTCATTCGGTGAAGGCTGATTAATATCTACTAGCGAATTTTCTATTATCTACACTCTTTAAATGTACTATTATCCATATTTAGCAGAATGATATTCCTTGTAAATTAAGATTGAACTCTTCATTTTTTTTCAAATCTTTCACCAAATCTCAGTTGTCGTCATCAGCTTGATCGAATCACCATTGTCCCTATATGCGCAATACCCTATAGCTTTTGTGCAGGTCTTATTCTTCTTTACATATGCTTTCTTTCTAATCTTCTTTCTTTCTTTATTGTCTCCAATATCCTCTCATTTCTCAAAGGTAATGTATGATGGAAACTTTATATACTTTTGTGCATTAACACACTATCATCCGTCCTTCATTGTTTTGCTACGCTACTAATGAAGCAAAAATTGCTTTGGACATTACCAAGCATTTTTGTTTTTTTAATCGCAACTGATTTGATCTTCCTTGATACTTTCTGGCATTATTTTTTGATACTTTTGACATTACCTCACCTCTTTTTCAATAAGTGATCCTACCAGCCATGGCAAGATGCGTTCTACCAATTTCAGCGACATCACACACAAGCTTTCATACAGAAGCTCTCGTTGTTTTGTAGGACTAAAATGCTCACGAGCAAGAGGAAGAACCTTAACTTCCTCACCATGAAAGTGTTTCTATATGATGCCCATTATTTGTTCAGCATGTGAGCACATCTGTGCATAAAAATTAGCTGAATTTGAATTGGCTCGAGTACTCTAAATGCTTTCTATTAAACATCTAAAATTGTCGAATTGGCTTTCTTCTTCATCATGCTCCTGAGAAAATGATAATTCCCCTTCTACCGCTAGGAATATAACCTTATCCTCAACAATGTCATGGAAGATGCATACTTCAGTAATGAATTGTAACCTCTCATTGAAAGCTGATAAATCAGGGATATCTCCTGAAAGTTGTATCTCCATTACCTCTTCAACTATATCATTCAACTCTCTTTTTATAGCATTGTGCCAACACAATATTTCATTAATTGAATGTGCTACAATTGAATCAACAACTAACTCCAGATGTTTCCTTTTTCAATCTTGGAAGATTCGCAAGCATACCACCCTTTCTCTATTCGATCTATTAACTGGCCATGTGTGGGATTCACACAAAACTGTAGTTGACGATCATCTTCAGAACTTTTAATGACCTTAGCAGTATTTTTCTTTTCATCTAGGTGAATATGACCTTTTGAGAAAGCTTTTCATATGGGAATATCTTGCACAAGCATTTCAACATATCGTGATGCTCATCAAGTGAAATAGAGGAAGAAAGCCATGGAAGGAACTTTGCCATCGTATTCACAGGGATGCTGCAAAAGAACTGCCAGATCAAAGCAGCCTGTTCTTTGAATGAGAACTTATCTACAAGCCAAAAGAACAGCCAGATCAAGGTAGCCTGTTCCTCTTCCTTAGACATGTGCTGACTAACTGATGTTTGAATTGCTCCTATACAAGAAGCTAGCTCTCTCCGGAAACTATCATTGTTTTAATATTATTTATCTTTGATCGAAACTGATTTGATCTTTTCTAACACTTTTTGGTGGAAGTCTATTGAATGTGAATTAAACAACCATATTAGCCAGGAAAAAAGTTGTTACGGTATATCTGTCATTCAGAACAGAGTGTTTGTTAATTTATTAAATAAAATCGTACTTTATTTTCAGAGATGAAGGGGAGGATGTTCACGTTGAGAGTCATCATTTTGGCATCTGTAAGTGATAAATGTTCTCTAAATATTTTCTAAGTTACTATTAAATAATAATTCCCCAATGGAGTTGTCATTTTGTTTTGAACAAGAAACAAATGTATTTGATTTGGGGGATTTATTCAATGATAACAAAGAATTTGATAAGAGAACATTGATCACATTTATTCTGAGTTTATTTACATACTCTGATTCCCTTGATTATGAAAAATAAAGTACAATTAATGCAATGTAATGAATGAAATAAAAGACAGTTCAATATAAATTTCAACAGCATTTCAACAGTTGCTTCAGTCATCTCCTAAGACGCATTTGGACAGTTACTTTAGTCATCTCCTAAGACTTAGGAGGAATGTTGAATTTATCAACAAATCTCCAAGGGGATGGGGGTTGTACAGACTTAATTCCTCTGATATGACTGTTGAGATCAGTTCTAAGAACATCCTTCTGGTCATTCTTCCTTGAAATATGGAACAGTCCCTTGAAATGCGGCTAGGACCTGAGAAAATCAGGCTTCTCATGTTAAACGGGCCTAAAAAGTCCCCCAGAATGTAAGATCATAGGATTTCCACTGTCTGTTCATCTTGAAACTTTGTATACAGCCTTAGGACACGAATTAGCCTTACACGTCAAATTTTAGTTCCTAGATCCCTGAGAAAATGGTCAAACTGTCAGTTCAGCCCCTTAAAATCATGATTCGGGCCCGCCTAATATCTGGATATGCTTTAAATTTAGTCTCAACCCTTTAAATAATGTAGCAAAACAGATGGATGGAGCAGATTTTATAAGTGTTATGATTTCATATCCCTTTGGTTGTCAAATTTTGTGGTGCCAAAACCTATATCTATGTCTTGTATATCTTGTGTTTTATGTTTGAAGACTATTCTTTGCAATCAAGACATTGCATTTGAAGACAAGATCTTAAATGAAGAAAGTTTTCAAGATATGGATGAAGAATTCAAGAATTGAAGTCTTCAAGGTTGCATGTTCAAGATTTAATCAAGTTCAAGTATATTAGAAGACTTTATCAAGTCAAGTTCAAGCTCAAGAAGGCCTACTACAATTTTTGTATATTCTCAAGCTTCTCTTAAGGGTCATCTGAGTGTTCAGACTTTCAAGTCCATCTCACTTTTAAGGTTTGTGTGACCTTAGATTGACCTTTGGATGAGCTTTACAGTAGGTCATTCTGGATACATAACTCATATATTTCAATATGCTTGTTTGGGCTGTTCTAAGACCAGTCCTAGGGACTTCAAGACCAGTCCTAGCTCTGCTACGACCAGTCTTAAGTTTTTCAGGACCAGTCCTAGGTTGTTGAAGATTTTCAGATCTTTCTGGCTGTCGTACGACCAGTCCTGGACATCTTACGACCAGTCCTGTGAGTTCTACGACTCATCCTTCAACTGGTCGTAGCCCTACGACTCAAACTCTAGCAGCCATTTTTGGGGTCCTACGACCAGTCGTAGGTGTCTCACGACCAGCCGTAAGTGGCCCAGGACCGGTCGTGAAACAGAAAATCCAATCCCGCAGAAATCTTTGAAAATCTTTGGAGCTACGACCAATCCTAGGATCCTAAGACCAGTCGTAGACGGGATTTTTCAGGCTATAAATAGAGCACGAACTTCAGAGTTTTAGCAATTAAATTCAATTCTTTTCAAGCAATCTTTAAGCTATTCTCTGAGATAAGTTTGTGTTTATTTTAAGCTACTTTGTGCTTATTTAATATTCTTTTTGCTAGCTTACTTTTATTTAATTTTGATCTACATTCCAATCTTATTAGAAAAGGGGAATTTCTGTTATTCCTTCTTCTTGGATTCAAAATCAAATAGAACTAGCCCTTTTTTATTTAAAATCAATTAGACTTAGAACCATTCTTAAAGTGAGTATTGGACTTTGAACGTTGAATCGAACTTCTAATCCGATTGGTTCTACCGGGATTCTTCAAAAGGTGATTCAGGTATTTTACATTTTTGTAATTTACTTTCTCTGATTTTTGTTTGAGATTCACCAAAAAAATCTCATTGTATTGGTTATCTGAGGAGAGCCACAAAACTCAGATTGTGGGGGTTTTTGGATTGTGTAAACCCGAGATCAAAGACACAATTGTGAAGGTTTTAGGTGAACCTGTAAAACCTATTTTGATAGTGCATGCTAATATCCCCTGTGTGAGAATATTAGGAGTGGAGTAGCAATTTGTGTGGCTGTTGGATAACAGTTGGTGTACACACAGGAGAACCACTATATATCGTTGTGTTGTGGATGTGTTTCACTCTTTCATTCTTTTATTCATTTTGTTTTGTGGAGAGTGTTTGTGGATGAATGTTGTAATCACTTCAAGCAAGTGTGGATGAATGTTGTAATAACTTAGGATTTATTTTCTGTAAGATATTTTGATTTCCTTGCTTATTATTCCTCATTAGGTTGTGATACCAAGGACGTTCTAGAAATAAGGTTGTCCTACCTTAAACCTTTGGTTTTTGGTTTAAGGTTGTCCTTAGAACTGATAAAGTATCAATCTCTTTATTTAGGCTACTTTAAATTCAGCATTGTGCTTTATTTCTTTTATTATTCCGCTATTAAAAGTTTTATTTGGCATTGCCCTATTCACCCCCCCCTTTAGGGCATATATTTAGGCCCTTTCAGATTTCTCATGAACATCACTCTGGACCCTGCATGCACATTGCATGTACATGAAGTGTACACGCGTTCGACGTACACCGGATTTCTAAATGTTGATCAGCACCCATTGACCGACTCTTTCTTCTCAAATTTGAAAATGGACAGCGTCCTCACCATGTCTATTTTTTTTAGGTAGTGGGGCCCACTCATCATTCTTTCAAATGATCTGGACCATCCATACTCTCCAGGGGGGGTACAACCCTTGCCTAGCTGTCCTTCTATTTCCATGCATGCACACAAGTGTAAATCATAATTAAATGCAACATGGACAGTGGAATAGAAAGATCAGTGGACAACACGCAATACAATCTAAACAAACCCTTTCCAAGGGTTTTTTGAGGGGATTTCAAATGACGGTGTGGATTTCCTGCCTGATGTCAATCAATGGGACACTAGCAATCACAGCGTTGACATGCGTACTCTGTTCATAACAGAGGCTCCGTTCATTCGTTGTGGGCCACCATCATGGAGTGGATCTGAACTGTGAAATAACGGTGATGACCATTTTAGATGAAGTAGGAATATGCTAATATGTCCTAGAGGGGGTGAATAGAACTTTTTAAAGTTTTTACAATTTATTTAAAAATCCTATTACACTAATCCTATCAATTATGCATTTATCAAGATTACTAAAAAATAACTCTACTGGCTTCCAAGCCCGATAGAGGATCCAATCACACATTATTCAAGAGATTACATTATATAACCTAGTTTATGATGGACATGACTGTGTATGTGTGTAAGGTGTGATCTCAGGTATACAGATATGAAAGTATTGAAATAAATCACTCACATAAAGATAATAGAAACTGAAAATACAATCATTTTTATAGTAGTTCGACTACTTGTCTACTCCACTCCCGGTAACCGTACTCAACCCTTAACTGTACCAGATTTCACTAAGGAGGTTTCACAGTGGTTCACCTCTAACCTAAGGTTTTAAATCAGGTTCACCTTCAATCTTTACAACCTACACTGAGGCTGACTGTTTAAGCTCTCATGAGAAAGGGTCAACACAACGCACCCACTTTTAGGCACACTAGCCAAGGATCTTCCATAAGACCTTAATGGAGGTTTCTACACGGTTCACCTCAAACCCAAAGTTTTTACTGGTTTACCTTCAACTAGATGTTTATGCTCTCCATAGAGTAAGGGTCCACATAACGCACCCACCACGTACACTCCCGCCCGCCGGAGGCCTCTTTGAGGACTTCAAAGGGTGAGAAACACCTTAGACCTAATCCTACCAAGGAATGATCAAAGGGTCCTTTGGACTCTAGATACTTACAGATAAGTTGATGAGTCCCATTCAGCACTATGACGAAGATCTCCTCCTTGTTGATGAAGAATCTTCTACTCCCTTGATCCGCAACCAAATAATGTACCAATATAAGGCAATGGGTTGGGTCAAGGTTATGATAGAATCATACTCTCTAAATGTTTTCCTATCAGGAAGATAGAGTGATTCCAATTATCTAAGAATTCGAGGCATCCCGGCTTAATGATTTGCCAATAAGGTAGTAGCTGGAGAATCCTTGAATGCGAAAGTTCATTCCCCAATCCACTCTATTTAATATCAATGATGAGGGTGGATTGGAGGATGAACTCCCTTGAGAGAAAGGGCTTTGGTATATGATCTAAGGTTAAACACACAAAAGCACTCTCTTATTTCTCTACTAGCAACTAAAGACAAGTTCTCTTTAAATAAGCAAAAGGTTTCAACAGATATAAAATGGTCACATTTATAACAGAGTTCGATATCATCGAGCGGGTTCGATATCATCGAGTCTATAATCTTGATTGTATCAATGGTCCGGTCGATGACACAAACTCAATGTCATATGCTTTTGAAAAACCTCTTGCCAGCTGGTCGATTGAATCGAAGCATATGTCGATGTCATTGGATTTTGAACTCTGATTTCATCAAGGACAGATTCATTCCTCAACATTTGAAAATGATAGAGACTTGCTTGAATTTTTTCAGATCATCAGATATGATCAGGGAATACTCGATATCATCAAAATTTGAATGTCGATGATATCGGAAGTCGTGTTGATGCATCGATAAATACAAAGATTTTATCAGTGAGCTTACTAGCCAGTTTTGTCCATTCTCAATGCAATCGATTCGGCCCTGATATCATCGATATTAGAATATCGATTCTTTCGAGTGACCCCCAATCCACCTGAAAAATGTTGCTGGAGAACTTCGCGCCCATAACCGACATCATCGAGATTTGAACTCCGATGCTATCGATGAGAGCTCCGATATATCAAAGTATATATGATTTTCCTAAGTAAAGATAGGGGTAGCGGATCTACCTGTCGATATTATCGAGCCACCTTCGATTGCTTCGAGATTCAAATATCGAGATATCGATACGTGTATCGATACATCAATAATTCCATCCAAATATGTATGTGGTTGCTGGACACATTAAGTCCTCATTCGATTTTATTGATTGGTCTTCCGAGGACATCGACAGCGCAGGTCGATCATATCGAGATGTGTATCGATACAATCGACAGAGCAAGAAAACTTAGAGACTTTTCTTATTGTTGAAAGAAGTTTTCTCACTTAAAAACCCTATGATGTTTATCTTGTTTTAAGGATTTTATTCACCTAGTGTTTTGGGACATGAGATGTGAGGCTTAGATTTACCTATGGCAAGCTTCCACACATCTGGTTGAGGCAGACGCTTAAATTGATCTTCATATGAGACTTTGCAGTCCGACTGAGTCAACACACACGTAAATTGACAAACAAGGGCACTAGCAAGGGCACTTTCAATCTTCCCCTTTGTCAATTACATGAAAAAATACCCAAAACACCCTAGGACAGTATCTAGATAGACACATCCTAAATTGTGTATACATGCATTTTACACAATTTTACAATTTCTAAATAACCCATGTACACAACCCGGTATCTGCTCCCCGTTATTGTAAAACTCCTCCATTCTTAGTGCAGCTGCTCCCCCTAACACCTGCAACACCATTTAAGAAGATATATAATTTTCCATCTAGGGTGTTTGAATTGTTCTCCCCCATTTTGTTAGTCATTGACAAAGATATAACAACGGATATTGACTGAAGTGGTGAAGACACGTGGGAGAACCATCAGATATAGATGTATATAGAGAAAATTAGTGTAGAGCATACATCATTTTCAGAAGATATAGAGGCATGATAAATAAAACATTGATACGACCAGATAAGGTAATTATGAAAAACACATACACTCTATATCAGACAGGAGATAAACTAGGAGAGAACATATGATAGTGTGGCAGGAAAAGTGAGAATTATATTCAGCCATGTTTAACAAAACATCCAAACAATCATACTGCCCCAGACAGCAGTAGATTAACAAATAGCCCAACAAAATCATCAAACCCATGTATGGGCACCAAAAATAAAAAACATTTGAAAGACTATGGAAAATCACAATATGTCAGATAGTGATTACACTATCTACACATTATTTTGTAATGCTGCCATCTCCTATCGTATACTAGATCCACCCTTCATTTATAGTTCCAAAATATGTTGCACAGAGGGTGTGAGAGCTTCTAGCTTGTCCTCTATCCTTGATAATCATCGTTCATAGTTATCGAGCCACTCATCAATTCCAACAAGGCTATTCAGTAGGTGATGGTCAAGTACATGATGCCAATGATTTGTGACTACTGCAGGACTACAGACAGGTGTCCGATTAGATCCCCATGGTGTTTCTTCATTTGGCTGTTGGCTGCTTATACCAATAGGTGGAGGACTCTTTACATGAAAAGAAATAAAGACATATACCTGTTGAATTACATCATAGTCGAACCACACTTCAAGATATACTTTGTCTAATGTGGTTGGCAGTCCTACATAGTGTGCCAGTTTATAGATAAGGGATAGAAATGGAAGGATTTCAAGATGGTCTCCTCTAACTACCTTAATAAGTTGTTATAAGATAAGAGTTGGCAAACATATAGGAACCTCTTGATAGACATCATACAAGACATTAAGTGCAAAGAGACTCAGGCCGATGTCATTGATGTCACATGGGTAGACATTCATACTAAAGATACTGTAAAGGATTCTGAACAAGGTTCTTAGATATTTTTCAGGAAGTATATTGTGATTGTATCTAGGAATTATTGCACAATTTCTAGACAAATACATGGTGGATAATCCCGAACCACATGGCAACAATTGAAAAACTGTTGAATCATGTCAAAACTGGTAAGGACCAACCAATTTAAGCACATTCTGCCATCCAATAGTCTCTAACATGAGATCTACCCTATAGGGCTTAATAGCATTGTTGAGAACAATACGATCAATGATCGTAACTTATTCCCAATCAGATTGGTTATGAGGTGATCTAACATTTTTCTCTTTCTTAGCTTTTGAGACCAAGGGGTTCTTACCTTTCTCTTTAACCATCTTCCTTGCTCTTTTTGATGTTTTGGAGCCAGCAGGGTAATGAGGAAGATCAGAGGGAAGAAAGTTGAGTGAATCACTTCCTCGTAGTCGGTCGACTCTTATAACAGGTTTGCCGGTGTCATCAATACGGTACCGATGATATCGAAAAACCACTCATAAATGCATTGAAGACTGTGTTGATGACTGTTAGGAAGAACCAGCAATAACTTGAGAATTTCAACGAACACGACCTTACTTTTTCATGAGCTGCCGATCACATCGATAGTGCATATCGATATTATCAAATTTTTAATACCGATGATATCGATAGGATCTAGGTTTCATCGAGCATGTCATCGATATCATTCTTAATCATACAACTTTTCACATTCCAAAGAGTCATCGATTATATCGACCTTTGATCGATTAATCGAGAATGACATATTGATAGTTGTTTCAAGGGTGGATGATTTTACATTTTCAGCATTTAGATGACCCTACAAGTATACTATTAGAATTTTTATGAATCAAGTATACTTAGTAAAATTTTGTACAGTCACTATACACAATAAAAGCATAAACATGTGAATGTTTATATGTAAAAGATAGTGGTCAGGAACCTCAGATATATCATTTGAAGCTCAAAAAAAAATAAAATTTGCATCATTCTAGCAAATATCCAGATCTAGATGCAGGACCAGGACTTATTTTTCTATGCTCAGTACTTCTAGGCATCAGTCCCTTCTTTGCCTCTGATAATGTAGCAGAGGTTATTTGTGCAATGACCCTTCATTACTGATTTTCTTGATTGATTTAGGAATTTGACCACATGCCCATTATCACAGATTTGAGATATGCTTAAACAATTGTGCCAAACCTTATATGCATAAAGCATTCTCACTTTTAAGCAAATTAATCCCTTTTATGATTCCCTGTCCAATTACTTTAGCAGTGGTTCCATCTCTGTAGGTGACTATTGTAAGACCCGTATCTTAGTCCGTACCGTTTCGTAGACTTCCGCGGTCTTACCGGTCGAATTCCGGCAACCTTCGACCCTTAACTGATATTTACGCGCGACCCTGATTCGTATACCGTCAACCCGAGCCGACTCAACCCAAGACCATTACCATAGCGACCGCGCCATCACTGCGGTTCCTATGCAGCCGAGGCGATACTCTAGTCAGGAGATGTAGGTCAGCGTTCGGTGTAAGAAAAACACCACGCATTGCGAATCCCAAGAGAATCTCTATGATGTGTCACATCAATCCATCAATCAATCAATCCATCAATCCATCAACATGTCAAGTACATGTCAAGTACACATCACCTTTCACCTATTCCCAAGCAACTACAAAAGTTAAGATTTCCTTACAAAGCCCATACCTCTCTTACACAAAATGCCTCAAAAGTCAAGAATCTCTTACACCTCCCATGCCTTTCTTACACAAAAGGCCACCAAAGTCAACATTTTCTTACACACTCATCATTCATCCATCCATCCATCACCCATCTCTCTCTTTACAACACTCTCTCTTGTTCTCATTTCTCATCTCATTTTCTCAAGCAAAGAGAAATCCATACGTATGAAGCTCTCCAAGCCTCTCCCTCCCTTTCAAAAAACTCCAAGTGTGGCCCACCTCCCCATCCCAAGATCTTCAATCCCAACCATCCATTCTTCATCTCCTCCATTGAAATCAAAGCTAAGGTGCTAAGGGACCCCTAGGAGCAAGAAGATCGAACAGTGGGTGCATGATAATAGTAGCTTTCTTTGTTTTTGAGATGGGCCAAATGAGGCCAACCGATCAATGGTTTGGATCTCATTTGGGACCCTAAGATGTGGCCGATGGCCCACTTTGATCATCATGATCATCCATGATGGGGCCATTCTCCATGAAACCCATCAAGAGTTTATTTCATTACATTTAAAGGTCACCTAGACAGTCCAAATTGGTGGAGAAAGGATCTCCACCGTTGGATTTGATTTTGTTAGATCCATGTGTAAAGGGACCCATTCTATTGTACAATCTCTTCAAGGGAGGGCTCATAGTGGCGGAGCCCTCCATCACAAGCGTGTCCCACTTTCCATCTCTCTCTCCCTTCTCATTTTTTTTTATGTCATTATATATGGTTGTGTGGCCCACTTGGATGGACCCCACTAGGATGCATGTAATGAATCCATTCCATTTTTAGATGGGGCCCACCTTGTATGTGTATGGGGTAGCCATGTGATGACCCACCTTATCAGGGCCCACCTCAACGTATATATTTTTTTAAAAAAAAATTCCAACCGTCCAGCGTCTGAGACGCTGGACGTCTCTGCCAAAAAAAAAGAAAAAGAAAACGGGAAGGTTTTAGGTGGGCCGGCTCATGCAGGCCCCACCTTGATATATGTGTTCAATCCATGTCGTTCATCTTTTTTTCAACTCATTTTAGGCATGGAGCCGAAAAATGAGGTTGATCTGTTGATCAGGTGGGCCATACTATAGAAAACTGTATTCCTTACCATTTAAAGCTATTTGGACCCACCTTGCTGCACCTACATACTAAAAATACCGAACATTAGACACGTTTGGTGTGTTTCGGGTCCTATAAACTAATGGAAAAAGTGAATTCTCAAGATGCGGATCCCACACGCGAAAAACCCCAGAAAAATGGGTTTTTTTCCAATTTTGGCAAGAGGCAGAGCCTCCTCTCTGACATGATGCAGCAGCAGCTGTACGCTGCTGCGTCCATCGCTTGGGGCGGGTGGACGTCAGGGGCCTACGGCCCTGCATTTGGGGCCCACCGTGATGTTTATTTGTCATCCAACCTATCCACGAGGTGGGCCATCCCCAGCAGAAGGCCCCCTCCAAAGATCAGCCTAATCCAACGTTCAGGTGGCCCACATCATAAGAAATAGTGTGAATGAACATCTACCATTGAAACTCGTTCTGGGGTCCACAGAAGTTTTGAATCAAGATGAGATTTGTCTATTTCCTTCCACTCAGGTCCACATGACCTTATGAACGGTTTGGATGGCAAGCAAACATAACAGTGGGCCCCACATGGGACACACAGTGATGTATGGGTTTTATTCCCACCGTCAGCGTGACGGTGGGGCTCCTAACGGCGTGAGCATGTGTGTGGTGTGTGTGCCTGCATCGTGTGTGTGTGCAGTGCGTGTGCGTGCAGCATGTGTGCATATATATATATATATATACATAGATATATTATATTGTATTTTATATAATATTGTATTATTATATATATATATTTTTATATATTATATAATATATAATATACTCGATGGCGGGCCTTCATTTGGGCCCCCACCCTTGATACAGATGAAAAGAGATAAAGAATGGGACAAGATCCATAGTCCAAGTGGACCCCACCTTGACATATTTTTTAGGCCCATTTTTATGTAATCGTAGTGGTTCATTGGGGTCCATGTAACATCCCGAAAATCAGGGGGTCGAGCAAAAACCCAACTCCCGAGTTCCAAAATGTTATTTATACAACATAGATATGTATGATTGAATGTTGTCTGTGATAACGCATTAAGCATGAGTGAGATTAAGCTAGAACAGCATATCATACTCCAGAGACAGTTAAATTAACAAGCGAAAGACTGTGATAGCATGTATAACATATATAAACTGTTGTATGTCTCCAGAGTGTGAACATGTTACCAGGTTATACACATACATGTATACTCTAAAAGTAGATGAAACGAATATACATGAGTGCGCTAAAAATATAAAATGACAAATGTCAAAGTATCTAATCAACCTCTCTGTAATCCCGTCAATCAGAACACGCATAAAGGAGGAATCCTCCTCATCATCATCAAGTCCAGCTCCGCCTCGCAGGCCGCGCCATCATCTGCAATCACAGAAAGGTCTGGTGGGTGTCCAGGAACACCGTCCCGTAACGTGGGAGTGAGTAGCTAACTCAGTGGAATAATAGATCAAGGATTAACATATTCTCAAATCAATCATGTGATAATAGTAAAGCAGTAATTCAAACATTCCTAATACTATTGTTAATGCAATTATGACATGACGTGATGTATGCCCTCACCGACGATCTCCCTCATACGGCAACATCTTACGACCGCGGCATGCCACACTCCCTAGAGTGCTCCACATCTTTCAGGCACATACAATGCTATGGTAATATGATTTTCGAGTTGTTATTACTCCATTCAAACAGCAAGATTGGAAAACTAAGGTACTTCCCTTGTATCAATCCCAACACAGATCCTGTTTAGGGTCGTCACTCCTAGTAATCTCATACGATGTATATTTCGTAGGTCACTGCAAGGGCTGTCAGGGCTGTTGCTCGCACTCGTTGCACCGCTCCCCCATCACCTTATCAATACAGGCCTACTGTACTCTACTGCTACTGAAGGGTCATCGCCTCCCGTAGACTCAGAATACGCTCGCGGTCACTACAAAGGACTCGTCGCCTGATCAGTGTAGGCCGACAGAAAGAATATAGTGTCCCATACCACCATAATCTGCTCACGAGACTAGGTGCTCACTGGTCACTACGGGGAGGTTTGTGGCCCCAGCGTAGGCCGACAGCTCGACCACGGTGTCCCATACCACCATACCCGGCTCATGAGTCTTCGTGGATCAAGGTACCATGGTTAACAGGGTTTACAATGGTAAGTTCAGTACCCTAGGTTTAAGCAGTTACGACTCATGCAGGGTGAACATACAATGGCCAGTCGGGTTACTTGACGGGCTCGACTAGCGCGATCGCATCTCAAGTTGACGACATGAAGTGCGTAAAACACTTCGTGTGGCCTAACCATTGTCGCCAACTCCAGAACACGGCTCGCGTTCATCGACGCGTCGTTCGTGGCGAAGATAATCTAACCATGAATTCGCTCGGTTACCAACTGCCTGGACTAAGCATAGTCCCAAACAATTAAGGAATCACATCAGCAAATCATATGAGAGTATTGGAATTGAAATACAACCATGTGAGCATGTTAACACATGTTATAACATAGAACTTAAGTAAATCATCAAGTACATGCATTTCATACATACAATGAAACCATGCATATAACTAACATGTAGGAAATCATTCACATCAGCCTATTAATTGAGAAACCAATCTCAAACTAATCCATAACATCATTTAATTCAATACATACTAATACAAGCATTTATACAAACACTTACACTACACACTTAAGTCTACATATAGTATGTCGACCCGAAGTGCGCATTTAGGCGAATCTCTTCGCCAAACTAATTATGCACGCATTCCTAACATTCTAATGCGACAACATATCATGTCAATCACATCAGAAAAATATGAATGAAATCTATACTTCCTACAAATGACTAAAATGCCCTAAATCTCATATTCTCCGTCGGTTTACGAAACAGGAAACGGACAGTATGTTGTACATGTCAAACGGCGTTGCCGTCAATAATCTACTATTAAACGACATTGAAAGCGTTGGAAACAGTCAATCAAAGCGTCTAAAATCCGCACCTTGTCTCTTATGGATGTGTAAATTCGAACGGAGCGTATACGCTTCGTCTACGGCGAACAGAGAACCTGATTCACGAGTTCTATCAGTTTGCATGCTATGGAATGGAAAGAATCCCAAATCAGCAACTTCTAGGGTTATTCCTTGCCTGAAAATGCGGAGAAATCACAGGCCAGGTGATCGGAGTGTGTTGCTTAGGCACTTGCAGCAGGTGGCACGAGCAGCAAGAAATTCTCTCCTACTCTCTCTCACAAACTCTCACCTTTTCTCTCTCCCAATCTAGAGATTTTTGCAAATTCGGATGGGAGAGAGGAGTGAGGGTTTCAACCCTTTTTATAAGCCCAAACTTGCCCGAAATAGGCTCGGGAACAAGTTTCACTTGAGGGGTAACCAAATCGGGGCTGTTTCAGTCCAAAAGGACATTTCTGGTGGTCCCCTGACTGAATGCGATCGGACTTAAGCTCACGCGTACCAGATCTAGCATGTATTAAGTTTTCAGTCCGGCAGGGTTCGCAGATCGCACGTGGCGGACCAGTTTCAGTTCAGCGGTCACCGCACGTAGATCAGGGCTGAAAGTCTCATGATATAAAATAGAAATTTCTCCTGATCCGAGGGTGTAATCTGGATGAATTCTGACGGTCAGAACGCTCAATACTGACGCGTCAAGTCGTGTGCCAGATTTGAATTTAAAATTCCAATTCTGTCCCTATTGCACTCTCTTCAGTCCGGGCTCAATGAAATAGCCTGTGGTTATCGGTTGGACTTGATTTTCGAAATGATTGTCAAGTCCAGCAAGGCGGTTCTAACGGTCTAAGATAGGAGGTATCGGACTTTCGACACGCGGTCTAGATCCAATACAAAATTTCAAAGTGGTCCAGAGAAAAAACCGGTTTAGAGTTTGATCTCAAGTTATAGAGTATCATAGAGTCATTGGTTCTACTCGATTTGGGTCTTGTAGAACGTATTTAAAGTAATCAGGGACTGTTTCCCAGCTACTCTAACGTCGCGCTAGCTAACTTATGCTTAGTTTCTAAAGGAATTAACCCTAAGTGATTTCTTTGGCTATGGAATTGGGTTCTGAGTGATTTTTCAGGTGTTTTAGTTGCCCCATTGCCTAAGGATGTCTAATCCCAGATTGGCCAAAATTCGGGGTGTTACAATCTACCCCCCTTAAAACACAATGTCGTCCCCGACATTGGCGAAGGGCAAGGAGTACTTTTTCTAAGGAAGGTTCAAATCCTATTTAATAACCTAACCATACATATAACCTAAATCAAATTTTTCGATCCTGGGCCAGTGGGAAAGAGGCCAACCACTCTTCCGCTGCGCCACTCTGATCGAACGGTTGCGTTGACTAACCTAACTGGATTGGACTCAATATATTCTACCTCCCTTAAAACTTGGTTCTACTTAAGGTTCAAGAATCTATGCATCGTTCCGTATATCGGAACGAGGTGCAACTTAGGGGCTATCCTTAACCTAAAATGGAAACAACCTCCCTCTACATGGTTTTCCTTGCTAATGATGCGTTCTATGGCATTGGTACCTATGATCATAGAGATGAGCCTAATCTCTATAGTAGTTAAGTTCAGGGGCAGGTATGACTTGGTGGCAAGATGTCAAATTCTTTACTGGCTTTAAGTCCTCGCCATTTCCCAAAGTCACTGTGATCCCGTTCGGTTGTATGTGGTCGAGCCGACACGGAAGAAAAGTAGTATAGTGGGTCTGAGCCGGATACATAGACTTTCTGTCTAGCTAGACAGAAGATTTATTGTATCAATTCTTAATCCGAGTAGATGCCGATCTTCTGCTTGATCAGAGCATTGGATTTATTGGTAACCACTAGGATTAGGAAGTCGATTCAAACCGCGAATACATCGCTTACATATAGTTCCTTTATTCCACGTTCCCGAATGCAATAAGCCCTTGGGGAAGGAAATTCTAAAGGGCGTGATAGTACATTCTAAGTTCAATCTGAGAGAGTTATAAATGTTCCCTGAGAGTGAATGGTTCCTTCCTATGGGCAACAACAGAAGTCTATAAGTCATAAGGGGATCTATCAAAGGAATAAGGTTCTACTTCAACCAATCTAACCTACAATTCCTTAGCATATACAGGCTTTACTCCACCCAAGGTAACTAGTAGGCTAGTCTGTAACTCAGTAGCTATAATCCAAAGCCTAAGTTTATACGTTAAATTGTTCCATACCATTTATACTACAGGGAGTTGTTCTATTGCTTAGGGTTAAGATTGTCTAAATGGAATTGGATTTCTTATGTCGTCAGACCCTTCAAATCTAGAAGTGCTAACACTAGGTCCAAAACGCCAAAGACCTATGTGGCTAGTAGCATTAAGTTGTATTAAATAGACCGCATTCTTAGTCCCATGGTGGGATTGGAAGTGGTATGCTTGGTAAGGAGGGTGGGGTGGGATAAAACTCAATTTGTAGGTTGAATCCCGGGAGTTACAATACTCCCAATCTAGGGACAATACCTCACAATGAAATGATACGGCATGCATTCCATTCAACAAATTTTGGCTATATTAAGCCCAAACCACAACACAAACACATTTTCTACCGGTGACATCACTAGACCCCATAACAACAAAACACAAAAATCCTTAAAAAAAATAATCAAATAATCTACAAGGCAACGACATAGATGCCTAATTCTACCAAAGGACTTCTACCAGGGTCCCAACTGACCTTCTTGAATACTATCAAGTTCAATACTGTCAGTTGCCCATTAGAGCTCTATCGGCCAGGTATTTTCAATACTTCTCAAACGGAGAAAGTTGAGAAATGGGATTTGAGGTTAGCACGATTTTGAGACCCAAAAAGAGGGTAAAGGCTCAAATAAAAGGGACATGAGAGAAAGGACGATGGAAAGGGAAGAAAAGGTTGAAACAGCCTTAACAATAGCCATGGAAAGCGAAGGAAATGCGGAGAAATTGTTGCCCAAATGGACAGAATGAAATCTAGGCATTGTAGAGGGATGCTTCAAGCTCCCCTAGGATGTATTTTCAAGGAGAAATGAAAATGAAAAAGGGGGATGGAGCACCTCACGATTTCAGCTCGATTTGAGGATTTTTAGAGCTCCAAAAGATGAAATCTTCAAGAGAGAAGGCTGCAAACAGTAATGGAGTGAAGGAGTATGGTCGTTTTCAACAGAGAAGGGATTTGGGAGTAATTTGAAATCATGATTTTTGGGATAGGGCAGCTGAAAACGAAAATGGGGCTAGGGAAGGGGACTTTTGTGAAGGAAGTACCCCGTTTAGGGGGTTTCGAGGTGCGAACTATACATGGGGGAGGTGTACAGGGCGTATAAGGGCATGCGCCCGAAAATCAGACCAAGTGGGCCCCACCGGTCGGCGATGCATTGCCGGACATCTCTCTAGGTGGCCGGTGGGACCACATGGGTCTGGTCCCCCATGGTCCAGGGACCCCAAAAATGTGTGGCCCCCACCTTGGTTCATTGTATATTCACCTATAGAGGCCCAAACATGTGTTCAGGACTTTTTAGGGTCAATTTGCAATCCCAAATACACAAACCTATCATGCAGCATATTATTTTGGGGTAGAAGGAGCTAGTACATCCATCTAGCCCATTAGTTGCTAAAGAAAACGAAGTTAGAATGGCCTTATGGCCATTTTTCATGAAATTTTACTATTCACTGTAAAATTTTATGAAAGTATGATTTTATGTTATTTTCACATTATTATTGATGCCTAACATAAAAATGATAATAAAGAATTGAAGATTGGATTGGTGGGAGGAAGAATTTTGAAGATTTTGGATGAAACGGGGTTTTTAAGCCCTGACGATTGAATACAGGGGTTATGGTTATCCCACGGCCCAAGGATTCACATTAATGGGTTTGGAATCGTTCAAAGAATGTCTCAGCCCAACTACCAACAACCTAAGAGCTATCTGGGTTGCTTCATGCGACCCTGGATGCACTACGGACTCGATCCCGCGATTGAAATGAATAGACTTCGCCTATTCGCGAATCTGGGATCCTAGAAGTGTTTCTAGACCCTTCTAGCACCCACCTAAGTCAAAGGAAGCGACAGCGTGCGTCGCGTGACCATATCCCAGGCCCGGTTTAATCCAAATCATGCTCTGATACCATCTGTAACATCCCAAAAATCGGGGGGTCGAGCAAAAACCCAACTCCCGAGTTCCAAAATGTTATTTATGCAACATAGATATGTATGATTGAATGTTGTCTGTGATAACGCATTAAACATGAGTGAGATTAAGCTATAACAGCATATCATACTCCAGAGACAGTTAAATTAACAAGCGGAAGACTGTGATAACATGTATAACATATATAAACTGTTGTATGTCTCCAGAGTGTGAACATGTTACCAGGTTATACACATACATGTATACTCCAAAAGTAGATGAAACGAATATACATGAGTGCGCTAAAAATATAAAATGACAAATGTCAAAGTATCTAATCAACCTCCCTGTAATCCCGTTAATCAGAACTCGCATAAAGGAGGAATCTTCCTCATCATCATCAAGTCCAGCTCCGCCTCGCAGGCCGCGCCATCATCTGCAATCACAAAAAGGTCTGGTGGGTGTCCAGGAACACCGTCCCGTAACGTGGGAGTGAGTAGCTAACTCAGTGGAATAATAGAGTAAGGATTAACATGTTCTCAAATCAATCATGCGATAATAGTAAAGCAGTAATTCAAACATTCCTAATACTGTTGTTAATGCAATTATGACATGACGTGATGTATGCCCTCACCGACGATCTTCCTCATACGACAACATCTTACGACCGTGGCATGCCACACTCCCTAGAGTGCTCCACATCTTTCAGGCACATGCAATACTATGGTGATATGATTTTTGAGTTGTTATTAGTCCATTCAAACAGCAAGATTGGGAAATTAAGGTACTTCCCTTATATCAATCCCAACGTAGATCCTGTCTAGGGTCGTCACTCCTAGTAATCTCATACGATGTATATTTCGTAGGTCGCTGCAAGGGCTACCAGGGCTGTTGCTCGCACTCATTGCACCGCTCCCCCATCACCTTATCAATACAGGCCTACTGTACCTACTGCTATTGAAGGATCGTCGCCTCCCGTAGACTCAGAATACCCTCGCGGTCACTACAAAGAACTCGTCGCCTGATCAGTGTAGGCCGACAACAAGAATATAGTGTCCCATACCACCATAATCTGCTCACGAGACTAGGTGCTCACTGGTCACTACGGGGAGGTTTGTGGCCCCAGCGTAGGTCGACAGCTCGACCACGGTGTCCCATACCACCATGCCCGGCTCATGAGTCTTCGTGGATCAAGGTACCATGGTTAACAGGGTTTACAATGGTAAGTTCAATACCCTAGGTTCAAGCAGTTATGACTCATGCAGGGTGAACATACAATGGCCAGTCGGGTTACTTGACGGGCACGACTAGCGCTATCGCATCTCAAGTTGATGACATGAAGTGCGTAAAACACTTCGTGTGGCCTAACCACTACCGTCAACTCCAGAACACGGCTCGCGTTCATCGACGCGTCGTTCGTGGCGAAGATAATCTAACCACGAATTCGCTCGGTTACCAACTGCCTGGACTAAGCATAGTCCCAAACAATTAAGGAATCACATCAGCAAATCATATGAGAGTATTGGAATTGAAATACAACCATGTGAGCATGTTAACACATGTTATAACATAGAACTTAAGTAAATCATCAAGTACATGCATTTCATACATACAATGAAACCATGCATATAACTAACATGTAGGAAATCATTCACATCAGCCTATTAATTGAGAAACCAATCTCAAACTAATCCATAACATCATTTAATTCAATACATACTAATACAAGCATTTATACAAACACTTACACTACACACTTAAGTCTACATATAGTATGTCGACCCGAAGTGCGCATTTAGGCGAATCTCTTCGCCAAACTAATTATGCATGCATTCCTAACATTCTAATGCGACAACATATCATATCAATCACATCAGAAAAATATGAATGAAATCTATACTTCCTACAAATGACTAAAATGCCCTAAATCTCATATTCTCCGTCGGTTTACGAAACAGGAAACGGACAGTATATTGTACATGTCAAACGGCGTTGCCGTCGATAATCTACTATTAAACGAGATTGAAAGCGTTGGAAACAGTCAATCAAAGCATCTAAAATCCGCACCTTGTCTCTTATGGATGTGTAAATTCGAACGGAGCGTATACGCTTCGTCTACGGTGAATAGAGAACCTGATTCCCGAGTTCTATCAGTTTGCATGCTATGGAATGGAAAGAATCCCAAATTAGCAACTTCTAGGGTTATTCCTTACCTGAAAATGCAGAGAAATCACAGGCCAGGTGATCGGAGTGTGTTGCTTAGGCACTTGGAGCAGGTGGCACGAGCAGCAAGAAATTCTCTCCTACTCTCTCTCACAAACTCTCACCTTTTCTCTCTCCCAATCTAGAGATTTTTACAAATTCGGATGGGAGAGAGGAGTGAGGGTTTCAACCCTTTTTATAAGCCCAAACTTGCCCGAAATAGGCTCGGAAACAAGTTTCACTTGAGGGGTAACCAAATTAGGGCTGTTTCAGTCCAAAAGGACATTTCTGGTGGTCCCCTGACCGAATGCGATCGGACTTAAGCTCACGCGTACCAGATCTAGCACGTATTAAGTTTTCAGTCCGGTAAGGTTCGCAGATCGCACGTGGTGGACCAGTTTCAGTTCAGCGGTCACCGCACGTAGATCAGGGCTGAAAGTCTCATGATATAAAATAGAAATTTCTCCTGATCCGAGGGTGTAATCTGGATGAATTCTGACGGTCAGAACGCTCAATACTGACGCGTCAAGTCGTGTGCCAGATTTGAATTTGAAATTCCAATTCTATCCCTATTTGCACTCTCTTCAGTCCGGGCTCAATGAAATAGCCTGTGGTTATAGGTTGGACTTGATTTTTGAAATGATTGTCAAGTCCAGCAAGGCGGTTCTAACGGTCTAAGATAGGAGGTATCGGACTTTCGACGCGCGGTCTAGATCCAATATAAAATTTCAAAGTGGTCCAGAGAACAAACAGGTTTAGAGTTTAATCCCAAGTTATAGAGTATCATAGAGTCATTGGTTCTACTCGATTTGGGTCTTGTAGAACGTATTTAAAGTGATCAGGGACTGTTTTCCAGCTACTCTAACATCGCGCTAGCTAACTTATGCTTAGTTTCTAAAGGAATTAACCCTAAGTGATTTCTTTGGCTATGGAATTGGGTTCTAAGCGATTTTTCAGGTGTTTTAGTTGCCCCATTGCCTAAGGACGTCTAATCCCAGATTGGCCAAAATCTGGGGTGTTACAGTCCACTTTGATGTGGATCTTAGGCCCATGGAATGGGGTCATTTGGTGTATTATAAGGCCCATGGGAATGGACCCATTTGATTTATATTAGGCCTATGAGTTAGGCCCATTTAAATTGTAAAAGGCCTATAGGTTTATGCCCATTTGATTTATTTAAGGTCCATGGGATTGGACCCATTTGATGTATAATAAAGCCCATGGGAGTAGGCCCATTTGATATGTATAAGGCCCTTGGGTCGAGAATCTTTTGATGCCATCTAAGGCCCACGGGTTATGACCCATTGCAATGCACATAAGGCCCATTGGTGTGGTCCATTTATATGGCCCATTTGATGAATAAAAGGCCCATATGACATGGCCCATTTGATGTAGTTAAGGCCCAATGGGAGGTACCTAAGGTCCAATGTAATGTGTGATCCCAACACAGAGTATGTAACGATGTTCACGACGATCGTGCCATGGGAGCAATTTTGGTTTGACGTTCACATTGCGAGTGTAATGCTGGTTGGATGTCCACATTACGACTCTCCTTAGGGCCCATTATTAGGCCCGTACTTATTGTGTGTAGGCTGTTTAGGCCCATCTGCATTGTAAGGATAGTTTATCTCATTATAATATATTTAGTATAGTTTCATGACTCATGATCATACACATCATATGTATGCTTAATATGAGAAGTGACTGATCATAGCATATGCCTTCGGGCAGATTGTTTATGGGACCCCGATTAGGCAGTGTTGCCCTGCATGAGCGTACGATACGCACAGGATCTACTGCATGATTGGATAGTGTGATTCATGCATTTCGCATGGTGTGACATGGTGATTGTACGCCCCAGCGACATCGGGGTCATAACTTCCACTGACGTATCGTGGTTGGCAGGATTGGATACCAGAAATCTTATTCTACATGGGGTGTTATAGATATCCCTGGGTGAAAGTCCCTAAACCCTTATGGTACCAAGAGGTTGCTCCAACGTCTAGACCTAGTGGGTAGATGAGCGTCCAGTACCGATTACCAGATGGCTGCGCTCTCCACTGTTTCGTGGTCTGTTGGAAGGGGGTGCGGCCTTACCCGCCCGAGAGTAGGGGACAATGCTAGGTTGAGCTTGACCAGCTCGAGGAATGTGTCCACTATCGATGAGTCGAGCCTGACATTGGAAGACGGATAGTAAGGTCTCTTCCTCTTACCTTATTGCATGCAATGTGGCAGTGATTTGGTTTAGAGTATACTAGACTCCGGTGATATCCTAGAGTTGAGCTGTATTGACATGTGGGCTTAGATGAGGATTGTATGCTTGACTTGCATCTTGCATCGCATAGCCTTGGTACGACTCATGATATTATGAATCCATTTGCATATTCCGCATTACTCTGATATTACATGATCATATTACTACCTTGCGCACACACTTTCACCACCCTCTAAGCTTTCTATAAGCTTATACACGACTGTTGCGTGCAGGTGACATTGGGGCGCAGCAGCGCTAAGACTGGAGCACTTGTAGATCATTTTGGAGTTTTTGTTCCTTACCATTGTATTTCCCTTTATGCTCATTGTACTTGTAAAGTTTTTGATCATAGTGGAAATGTAATGGAGTTCTTGGTTGTTGTTTGTGGGTTATGCCTTTGGTTATGCTTATTACGAATCGAACTGACGTTGAAAATCCTCCTCGTAGCATCCCAGGATCGGAACCTGGTGAATGGGCACTAGGAGCCGAGAATGGGGTTCTACAAAGGCTGTCAGCACCAGATTCGACGATCGAGAATTTTTTGAGCCTGGTTTTCTAGTTTGGGGTGTGACAACTATCCCATTATACAGATTCTGATAGTTTGACAGAAGGGACTTGTCACCTGTGACATGTCTTGAGCAACCACTTGTCACCTTTGGTTATTCTTATTACGATTCGAACTGACGTTGAAAATCCTCCTCGTAGCATCCCAAGATTGGAACCTGATGAATGGGCGCTAGGAGCCGAGAATGGGGTTCTACGGAGGCTGTCGGCGCCAGATTCAGCGATTGAAAATTTTATGAGCCCGATTTCTGAGTTTGGTGTGTGACAGAAGTTGGTATCAGAGTATAACTTGGGAATAACTGAGAATAACATTACATGTCCGCTATGAGTTTAGAATGGCTAAGTTCCGAAGTTCGGATAGCTTCGCGACCTTCCGTTATAAGCCTTTAACGTGCTTGCCTTTGAGAGTTTTTAAGTTGATAGGCGCCTTCGCTCTTTCCTGTGGGAGAGTGACCCGATCGACTCCCGCACCACCACCCGAGGATCTCGCTTCACCACCTGCATCTCCCGCACTACCACCTACGATGCCTGTTCCACCACCAGAGATTCCTATTGCCCATCCTGATTATACTGCTCCTCCACCAGAGACCGGTGCGGAGCCGACCGTATCCATGAGTGCCTCTCAATTGCAGCAGATATTACAGGATGTGACGGCTGCACTTCAGGGGCAGGGCAAGCAGCTAGTTGTTTCACCGGCACAAGCAGAGCAGGATCGTACGAGTGTCCTCCTTCTAGAGTTCCGACGGCTTGATCCCCAGCATTTTCAGGGTGAGCCAGACTCGACAGTAGCTGAGGGATGGCGCGCCGATGTGGAGAAGATATTTGAGACGATGGGATGTACGACTGAGCGGCGAGTTCGATTAGCCGTATTTCTTCTCCATAGTGAGGCTGAGCACTAGTGGACTTCAGTCTCTCAAGCAGCAGGCGCTGATTTTATATGGACATGGGAGGATTTTATGGATCGATTTGACCGACAATACTTCCCTGATCACATCCGACGACAGCGAGCGTTGGAGTTCGAGGCCCTGGTGCAGGGCGATATGACAGTAGCCCAGTACGCAGCTCGCTTTGTAGCACTGTCCAGATTTACACCATATCTAGTCGATGATGAGGAGCGGAGAGCCCGCCGATTCGAGGATGGCTTGTGTTACTGTAATGCCCTGGAAAAATCTATACTTGGACTCGAGTACCAACTAGACCAGAAATCGCGTAGGATTAATTCCTTTAGAAAATAAGTGTAAGTTAGCTAGCGCAACTCTAGAGTAGCTGGAAAATAGTCCCTGATCAATTTAAATACGTTCTACAAGGCCCAAAGTGAGTAGAACCAATGACGCTATAATACTCTAAAACCTCGGATCAAACTCTAAATCGGTTTGTTCTCTTGACCTCTTTGAAACTTTGTATTGGATCTAGACCGCGCGTCGAAAGTCCGATACCTACAATCTTAGACCGTTGAAACCGCCTAGCTGGACTTGACAATCATTTCGAAAATCAAGTCCAACCGACATTCGCAGGCTATTTCATTGAGCCTGGACTGAAGAGAGTGAGAATAGGGTTAGATTTGGAATTTGAAATTCAAATCTGGCACACGACTTAACGCGTCAATATTAAGCGTTCTGACCGTCAGAAGTCAGCCAAATTACAGCCTCGGATCAGGAAAAATTTCTATTTCATATCATGAGATTTGTAGGCCTGATCTATGTACGGTGACCGCTGAACTGAAACTGGACCACCACGTGCGATCTACGAACACTGATGGTCTGAAAATAGGATGTGAGCGACATCCGACGAGCATGAACTTAAGTCCGATCGCATTCGGCCAGGGGACCACCTGAAATGCCCTTTTGGACCGAAACAGCCTCGATTTGGTTAGGTATTAAGTAAACTTTGTTCCTAAGCCTATTTTGGGCATGTTTAGGGTTATAAAAGGGGCTTAAACCCTCTCATATCTCTCCCATCCAAATTTGGAAAAAAGCCCTAGATTGAGTGAGAGAAAAGGTGAGAGATTGTGAGAGAGTGGAGGAGAATTCCCTGCTGCTTGTGTTACCTGTTGCACGTGCCTAAGCAACACGCTCCAATCACTTTACCGGTGATTTTGCCGCATTTCTTGGTAAGAAAATACCCTAAATAGTTGCTAATTTGAGGTTCCTTAGTTTTCATAGCATGGTAGCTGATGCATCTTGTAAAATAGGTTGCCTATTCGCCGTAGACGAAGCGTATATGCTCCGTTCGAATTAATATACCTATAGGAGAAAAGGTGTGGATTTTAAACGCTTTGATTGACTGTTTCCAATGTTTTCAATATCGTTTAATAGTAGATTATCGACGGCAACGCCGTTTGACGTGTACAACATGTTGTCTGTTTCTTGTTTCGTAAGTAGACGAAGAATATGAGATTTAGGGCATTTTAGTCATTTGTAGGAAATACTGTTTTCATCCATAATTTGCTGATGTGATTGACATGGCTTCTTGTTGCATTAGGATTCTAGGAACGCGTGAATAATTAGTTTGGCGAAGAGATTCGCCTAAATGCGCACTTTGAGTCGACATACTATATGTAGACTTAAGTGTGTAGTTTAAGTGTTTGTATAAATGCTTGTATTAGTATGTATTGAATTAAATGGTGTTATAAATTAGTTTGAGATTAATTTCTCAATCAATATGCTGATGTAAATGATTTCCTACATGTTAGCTATATGCATGATTCCATTATATGTATGAAATGCATGTACTTGATGATTTACTTAAGTTGTATGTTATAACATGTGATAACATGCTCACGATGTTGTATTTCATTTCCAGTACTCTTACATGATGGCTGATTTGAATTCATAATTGTTTGGGACTATACCTAGTCCAGGCAGTCGGCAACCGAGCAAGTTCGTGGTTGGCTTATTTTTACCACGAACGACGCGTCGATGAACGCGAGTCATGTTTTGGAGTTGGCGGTAGTGGTTAGGCCACACGAGGTGTTTTACGCACTTCATGCCGTTTGACTTGAGATGCGCTCGTGCTAGTTGATCCTGTCAAGTAACCCGACTGGCCGTTGTATGTACACCCTGTATGAGTCATAACTACTTGAACCTAGGGTACTGAACTTACCATTGTAAACCCTGTCAACCATGGTACCTTGATCCATAAAGACTCATGAGCCGGGCATGGTGGTATGGGACACCGTGGTCGAGCTGTCGGCCTACGCTGGGGCTATAAACCTCCCCTTAGTGACCAGTGAGGACCTATGTCTCGTGAGCAGATTATGGTGGTATGTGACACTATATTCTTTCTGTCGGCCTACACTGATCAGGTGACGAGTCCTTTGTAGTGACCACGAGCGTATTCTGAGTCTACGGGAGGCGACGACCCTTCCGTAGCAGTGAGAGTACAGTAGGCCTGTATTGATAAGGTGATGGGGGAGCAGTGCAAAGAGTGCGAGCAACGGCCCTGGCAGCCCTTGCAGCGACCTACAAAATATACATTGTATGAGATTACTAGGAGTGACGACCCTAAACAGGATCTGTGTTGGGATTGATATAAGGGAAGTACCTTAGTTTCCCAATCCTTCTATTTGAATGGATTAATAATAACTTGAAAATCATATCACCATTACATTGCATGTGCCTGGAAGATGTGGAGTACTGAACGGTACGTAAGCATGCCGCGGGCGTAAGATGGTGCCATATGAGGGAGAACGTCGGTGAGGGCATCCATCATGTCATGTCATATTGAATTAACAACAGTATTAGGATTGTTTGATTTACTGCTTTACTATTATCGCATGATTGATTTGAGAACATGTTAATCCTTGCTCTATTACTCCACTGAGTTAGCTACTCACTCCCACATTTTGGGATATTGTTTGTAACACCCACCAGACCCTGTCTTAGATGCAGGTGAGGCAGCGATTCAGGACGCAAAGCGGGACTATGATGAGGACCAGGACGAGTTCTCATACATGCAGTACCACGATGGCTTTGCTCAGGTGGCCTGGATCGACGGGGCTTCTCAGTGGGACTCTTTTTGGACATTTGATTTTATTTATTTACATGTATATGAGACTCAGAGATGTATTCATACTTTAGAGATAGTAGAGATCTACTTTGTTTTCCATACAGTGATATATATATTCTTTTAGTCTTCCGCTTGCTTTTATCACTGAATCTGGAGTATGAATTGCAGTTTTGGTATATTTTTACTCATGTGAATGCTTTAACTCAGACTACATTGAATCATAATCATTTTTGTTGCATAAGTGACGGTCTGAAACTCGGGAGTTGAGTTTATACACGACCCCCGATTTTCAGGGTGTTACAGTTACGGTCTTCGCGACCGTATTATTGGGCATGAGCTCCCGACTTTTGAGGAGGTGGTACGAAAGGCACAGATTTTTGAGACAGAGTGGGCCGGTTCTCAGTCTAATCGCGGTCAGAGGAGAGACTGGAAGAGGCAGGCTCCTTCCAGTGACTCTCAGCAATGTCGACCACATCAGTAGAGGCGTACAGGTTACCCAGCCTTTTGAGCACCAGCAGCACCTCCACCACCACCTCTGAGATAGTTCACCGGCACTTGTTTTAGGTACGGTGCGACGGGACACCGTTCATGGGAGTGTCCCAGCCCCCATCAGCAGCAGAGAGGTCCACAGCAGCCTCCACCACAGCCGCAGCAGAGACCCCCACAGCAGTAGCGACAACAGCCCCCACCACCGAGGCCACCTCATCAGTAGCATCAGCCTTAGAGGCCGCAGCAGAAAAGACAACAGTTTCGACCACCTCAGCGACCCCATCAGCAGCAGCAGCACGCTCAAAGGGGACAGGCACCTCCCCAGCTTGCTTAGGATAGGTTTTATGCGGCTCAGCAGGACCCGCAGTCTTCTGGAGGAGTCGTTGAGGGTATACTTCCAGTTTATGCATGCATTGCACGTGTGTTGTTTGATTCCGGTGCATCACATTCTTTTATGGCCGAGAGCTTCTGTCGATCGACTGGCTTGCCGTTGGAGTCTTCTTGTGAGAGCCTATCGATATCGACTCCCTTGGGGAGGACTGCAGTGTTGGGCCAATTTTGCTCATCTTGCCCCGTTCTAGTTGGGGATATCCTTTTGCCTGTCGATCTATTTGCGTTGCTAATGTCCGAGTTCGATGTCATCCTGGGCATGGATTGGCTGACTGAGTACTATGCCATATTAGTCTGCACCGCGAGGACAGTCACGTTTTGTATAACCGGCGTACAGCAGTTCCAGTTCGTTGCTGAGCCCAGAGGAGAGCGGTTGTCTTGTTTAATGTCATGTGCCATAGAGGAGTCTATAGCTGTGAGCATCGACCAATTGCCCGTGGTTTATAATTTTTTTGATGTGTTTCAGGAGATTCCAAGATTACCACCTCGTCGACTCACCGAGTTTTAAATTGATCTTGTGCCCGGTACCTCGCCTGTTTCGAAGGCCCCGTATCGCATGACACCGTTAGAGTTACGGGAACTGTAGAAGCAGTTGGATGAGTTATGAGAGTTGGGTTTTATCCGTCCGAGCAGTTCACCGTGGGGAGCGCCGGTACTCTTCGTGAAGAAGAAGGATGGTTTGTTGAGGCTCTATGTTGACTATCGCGAGCTCAACAAAGTCATGATCAAGAATAGATACCCGCTCCCTAGGATTGATGATTTGTTTGATCAGCTGCAGGGTGCACAGTTCTTTTTGAAGATTGACCTGCGTTTTGGTTATCATCAGATTCGGGTCCGAGATGAGGACATTCTGAAAACAGCATTCAGGACGCGTTACGGTCATTTTGAGTTTAACGTCATGTCCTTCGGACTGACCAATGCACCCGCGGTCTTCATGCAGCTGATGAACGAGGTCTTTCGCCCTTATCTCGATCAGTTTGTTGTAGTCTTCATCGATGACATTTTGATCTATTCGAGGACCCGTGAGGAGCATGAGCAGCATTTGGAGATCACTTTGCAGACCCTCCGCGCACACTAGCTGTATGCGAAGCTGGAGAAGTACGAGTTCTAGTAGGAGGAGGTGAAGTTCCTTAGTCACGTGGTGACGAGGGAGGGCATCGCAGTGAACCCCTCGAAGGTTGAGGCAGAGCGTCTATGGGGCCAGCCCACGACTGCTACAGAGATCCGTAGTTTTCTTGGTTTGACGGGCTATTACCGGCGTTTCATTGAGGGCTTCTCTCATATTGCAGCCCTGCTGACCAGGTTGACTCGGAAGGGTGCAGAGTTTGTTTGGAGTGACGCCTGCGAGCAAGCATTTATGGAGTTGAAGGACCGTCTGACGTCCGCTCCTGTCCTCACTCTTCCCTCGGAGAGTGACGGTTTTATTGTATTCACTGATACCTCGGATATTGGTTTGGGTACTGTCCTGATGCAGCATGGGAGACCAGTGGCCTTTGCGTCTCGTCAGCTCAAGGTCTATGATCTGAACTATCCTACTCATGATCTGGAGCTGGCTGCAGTTGTCTTCGCACTGAAGGTGTGGAGGAACTATCTTTATGGGGTCAGGTTCGAGCTTTTCTCTGATCACAAGAGCTTGAAGTACCTCTTCTCGTAGTATGAGTTGAATATGAGACAGAGGCGCTGGATGGAGCTCTTGAAAGACTATGATTTCGATCTCCAGTACCACCTGGGTAAGGCAAACGTTGTGACAGATGCCCTCAGCCGTCAGCCACGAGGCTTAGTGGCGCATATGATGATTCAGGAGTGGTGGATGCTTGAGGATATCGCAGAGTATGATTTTGAGTTTGGCCTGCAGTCTTCTATCGTGCAGTTATCGAGCCTGTCGATTCAACCCTCTCTTATCGCTAGGGTGATCGAGGCTCAGCAGGCTGATGAGTCGTTGCAGAGTTATATGGCTGAGGTGGCATCTGAGAGTCAGGCAGATTGGCAGATTGGTACAGACGGTGGACTTCGCTTTAGAGGCCGATTATGTGTCTCGGATATCCCAGAGTTACGCAGAGAGCTTATGACCGAGGCACATCGATCGTGATTTTCTATCCACCCTGGCTCGACAAAGATGTACCGTGACATAAGGCGACTGTATTTTAGGGTGGGGATGAAGCGCCAAATCGCCAGTTTTGTGGCCGAGTGTGACACGTGGTAGTGTATCAAGGTCGATCATCAGAGACCTCCTGCTCTATTGCAGCCGTTGAGCGTCCAGATGTGAAAGTGGAAGCATGTGTCGACTGATTTCATTATGGGTTTGTCGAGGACTCAGCGCGGTCATGACACCATTTGGGTCGTTGTGGATTGTCTAACGAAGTCGGCACATTTCCTTGCGATGCGTACGACTTGGTCTATGGACCGGCTAGCGAGATTATTCATTGAGGAGATTGTGAGACTGCATGGCGTTCCAGTCTCGATCGTTTCTGACCGAGACTCGAGGTTTACATCTTAGTTTTGGGGGAGCTTCCAGGGAGCGATGGGGACTAATTTGTAGCTCAGCATCGCGTACCATCCGTAGACCGATGGCCAGACCTAGAGGGTTAACCAGATCCTTGAGGATATGCTTCGGGCCTGTGCAATTCATTTCAGGGGTAGCTAGAATGAGCATCTGCGATTGGCTGAGTTCGCATACAATAACAGCTATCAGGCGACCATCGGCATGGCTCCTTTTAAGGCACTATATGACAGACCATGCAGATCACCGAGTTGCTGGACCGAGGTTGAAGAGCGTCATCTCCTAGGTCCCGAGCTTGTGCAGGAGACGTCAGAGGCTATTGACATCATCAGGCAGAGGATGCGCATAGCTCAGAACCGACAGAAGAGTTTTGCTGATCGTCGGCGTCGTCGTTTGGAGTTTGATGTAGGGGACCATGTGTATCTCAAGGTCTCGCCCATGAAGGGCGTAGTTTGATTTGAAGTGAAGGACAAGCTTGACCCGAGATTCATAGGACCTTTTGAGATCACTGGGCACATCGGCGCCATAGCCTATCAGCTTGCCTTGCCATCTCAGTTGTCTGGCGTCCACAACGTCTTCCATGTCTCTATGTTGAGGAAGTGTGGGTCAGACATTGTTCCCATTATTGATTGGCAGCCACTGGAGGTTTATGAGGACGCTTCTTACATTGAGCAGCCAGTCCGTATCCTTGATTGGAAGGAGCAGGTCCTTAGAACCAAGGTCATTCCATTGGTGAAGGTGCAGTGGGGTCACCATTCCATAGAGGAGGCTTCTTGGGAGCGTGAGGCTGAGATTTGAGAGTGTTATCCTCATCTCTTTGATGGTTGATCATGTATTGTATTTTGTATGCTATCTCTAATTTTATATGATGATGTTATGTCTCTTCTCTTTATGAGTTATGCCTAGTTTCGATGATTGTATAAATTTCGAGGACAAAATTTTTTATTAGGAGGGGAGAGCTGTAAGACCCGTATCTTATTCCGTACCGTTCCGTAGACTTTCGCGGTCTTACCGATCGAATTTCGGCAACCTTCGACCCTTAACTGATATTTACGCGCGACCCTGATTCGTATACCGTCAACTCGAGTCGACTCAACCCAAGACCATTGCCATAGCGACCGTGCCATCACTGCGGTTCCGATGCCGCGACTCGGGCGCCGAGGTGATACCCTGGTCAGGAGATGTAGGCCAGCGTTCGTTGCAAGAAAGACGCCACGCGTTGCGAAATCCAAGAGAATCTCTACGATGTGTCACATCAATCCCAGCAATCAATCAATCCATCAATCCATCAACATGTCAAGTACACATCACCTTTCACCTATTCCCAAGCAACCACAAAAGTCAAGATTTCCTTACAAAGCCCATACCTCTCTTACACAAAATGCCTCAAAAGTCAAGAATCTCTTATACCTCTTATGCCTTTCTTACACAAAAGGCCATCAAAGTCAAGGTTTTCTTACACACCCATCATTCATCCATCCATCCATCACCCATCTCTCTCTTTACAACACTCTCTCTCTTTCTCATTTCTCATCTCATTTTCTCAAGCAAAGAGAAATCCATACGTATGAAGCTCTCCAAGCCTCTCCCTCCCTTTCAAAAACTCCAAGTGTGGCCCACCTCCCTATCCCAAGATCTTCAATCTTAGCCATTCATTCCTCATCTCCTCCATTGAAATCAAAGCTAAGGTGCTAAGGGACCCCTAGGAGCAAGAAGATGGAACAGTGGGTGCATGATAATAGTAGCTTTCTTTGTTTTTGAGATGGGCCAAATGAGGCCAACCGATCAATGGTTTGGATCTCATTTGGGACCCTAAGATATGGCCGATGGCCCACTTTGATCATCATGATCATCCATGATGGGGCCATTCTCCATGGACCCCATCAAGAGTTTATTTTATTACATTTAAAGGTCACTTAGACCGTCCAAATTGGTGGAGAAAGTATCTCCACCGTTGGATTTGATTTTGTTAGATCCATGTGTAAAGGGACCCATTCTATTGTACGATCTCTTGAAGGGAGGGCTCATAGTGGCGGAGCCCTCCATCACAAGCATGTCCCACTTTCCATCTCTCTCTCCCTTCTCATTTTTTATTTTTTATTTTTTATTTTTTTTATTTTATGTCATTATATATGGTTGTGTGGCCCACTTGGATGGACCCCACTAGGATGCATGTATTGGATCCATTCCATTTTTAGATGGGGCCCACCTTGTATGCGTATGGGGTAGCCATGTGATGGCCCACTTAATCAGGGCCCACCTCAACGTATATATTTTTTAAAAAAAAAATCCAACCGTCCAGCGTCTAAGACGCTGGACGTCTCTTCTAAAAAAAAAAGAAAAAGAAAAAGGGAAGGTTTTAGGTGGGCCGGCTCATGCAAGCCCCACCTTGATATATGTGTTCAATCCATGCCGTTCATCCTTTTTTTCAACTCATTTTAGACGTGGAGCCGAAAAATGAGGTTGATCTGTTGATCAGGTGGGCCATACTATAGAAAACTGTATTCCTTACCATTTAAAGCTATTTGGACCCACCTTGCTGCACGTACATACTAAAAATACCAAACATTCGACTCGTTTAGTGTGTTTCGGGTCCTAGAAACTAATGGACGGAGTGGATTCTTAAGATGCGGACCCCACACGTAAAAAACCCCAGAAAAATGGGTTTTTTTCCAATTTTTGCAAGAGGCAGAGCCTCCTCTCTAACATGCTGCAGCAGCAGCTGCACGCTGCCGCGTCCAGCGCTTGGGGCGGGCGGATGTCAGGGGCCCACGGTCCTGTATGTGGGCCCCACCGTGATGTTTATTTGCCATCCAACTTGTCCACGAGGTGGGCCATCCCCAGCAGCGGGCCCCCTCCAAAGATCAGCCTGATCCAACGTTCAGGTGGCCCACCTCATAAGAAACAGTGTGAATGAACATCTACCATTGAAACTCGTTCTAGGGTCCACAGAAGTTTTGGATCAAGATGAGATTTGTGTATTTCCTTCCACTCAAGTCCACATGACCTTATGAACGGTTTGGATGGCAAGAAAACATAACAGTGGGCCCCACATGGGACACACAGTGATGTATGGATTTTATGCCCACCGTCAGCGTGACGGTGGGGCCCCTAACGGCGTGAGCATGTGTGTGGTGTGTGTGCATACAGGGTGTGTGTGTGCGGTGCATGTACATGCAGCGTGTGTGTGTGTATATATATATATATATATACATATATATATATATTATATTATATTTTATATAATATTATATATTATATATATATTATGTAGTTTATATATTATATAATATATAGTATACTCGATGGCGGGCCTTCATGTGGGCCCCCACCCTTAATATAGATGAAAAGATTTAAAGAATGGGCCAAGATCCATAGTCCGAGGGGACCCCACCTTGACATATTTTTGAGGCCCATTTTTATGTAATCGTAGTGGTTCATTGGGGTTCACTTTAATGTGGATCTTAGGCCCATGGGATGGGGTCGTTTGGTGTATTATAAGGCCCATGGGAATGGACCCATTTGATTTATATTAGGCCTATGAGTTAGGCCCATTTAAATTGTAAAAGGCCTATGGGTTTAGGCCCATTTGATTTATTTAAGGTCCATGGGATTGGACCCATTTGATGTATGATAAAGCCCATGGGAGTAGGCCCATTTGATATGTATAAAGCCCTTGGGTCGAGAATCATTTGATGTCATCTAAGGCCCACGGGTTATGACCCATTGCAATGCACATAAGGCCCATTGGTGTGGTCCATTTATGTCGCCCATTTGATGAATAAAATGCCCATATGACATGGCCCATTTGATGTAGTTAAGGCCCAATGGGAGGTACTTAAGGTCCATTGCAATGTGTGATCCCAACACAGAGTATGTAACGATGTTCACGACGATCGTGCCTTGGGAGCAATATTGGTTTGAAGTCCACATTGCGAGTGTAATGCTGGTTGGATGTCCACATTACGACTCTCCTTATGGCCCATTATTAGGCCCGTACTTATTGTGTGTAGGCCGTCCAAGCCCATTTGCATTGTATGGATAGTTCATCTCATTATAACATGTTTAGTATAGTTCCATGACTCGTGATCATACGCATCATATGTATGCTTGATATGAGAAGTGACTGATCATAGCATATGCCTTTGGGCAGATTGTTTATGGGACCCCAATTCGGCGGTGTTACCCTTCATGAGCGTATGATACGCGCAGGATCTGCTGCATGATTGAATAGTGTGATTCATGCATTTCGCATGGTGTGACATGGTGATTGTATGCCCTAGCGACATCGGGCTCGTAGCTTCCACAGACGTATCGTGGTTGGCAGGATTGGATATCGAAAATCTTATTCTACATGGGGTGTTATAGATATCCCTGGGTGAAAGTTCCTAAACCCTTATGGTACCAAGAGGTTGCTCCAACGTCTAGACCGAGTGGGTAGATGAGCGTCGAGTGCCGATTACCAGATGGCTACGCTCTCCACTGTGTCATGGTCGGTTGGAAGGGTATGTGGCCTTACCCGCCCGAGAGTAGGGGACAATGCTAGGCTGAGTTTGACCAACTCAAGGAATGAGTCCACTATCGACGAGTCAAGCCCGATATTGGCAGACGGATAGTGAGGTCTCTTCCTCTTACCTTATTACGCGCGATGTGGTGACGATTTGGTTTAGAGTGTACTAGACCCCGGTGATATCCCAGAGTTAAGTTGTGTTGACATGTGGGCTTAGATGAGGATTGTATGCTTGACTTACATCTTGTATTACATAGCCTTGGTACGGCTCATGATATTATGGATCCATTTGCATATTCCGCATTACTCTGATATTGCATGATCATATTACTACCTTGCGCACACACTTTCACTACCCTCTAAGCTTTCTATAAGCTTATACACGACCGTTGCGTGCAGGTGACATTGGGGCGCAGCAGCGCTGAGACTGGAGCACTTGCAGATCATTTTGGAGTTTTTGTTCCTTACCATTGTATTTCCCTTTATGCTCATTGTACTTGTAAAGTTTTTGATCATAGTGGAAATGTAATGGAGTTCTTGGTTGTTGTTTGTAGGTTATGCCTTTGGTTATGCTTATTACGAATCGAACTGACGTTGAAAATCCTCCTCGTAGCATCACAGGATCAGAACCTGGCGAATGGGCATTAGGAGCCGAGAATGGCGTTCTACAAAGTCTATCGGCACCGGATTCAGCGATCAGAAATTTTGTTAGTCCGGTTTCTGAGTTTGGGGCGTGACAACTATCCCATTGTACAGATTCTAATAGTTTGACAGAAGGGACTTGTCACTTGTGACATGTCTTGAGCAACCACTGTCTAGGTACCACTTAGTTTCATTGCCTATTAAATGATTTGAGTGAGCAGTAAGATAATTTTTCTTTTCTTTAATTACCCACCTTGTGACAGGATTCTTACTTTTAGTTTTATTTGATTCAACTCTTTAATTAGTTTCTTTGTTACTACTGAAGGCATCATATTTTTCAAATATTTGTATTCCATACCTAGCTCTAACTTTCTCATATCCTAAGCTAATTTTGTCATTTTCAGATTTTCCCGTACCTAAATTTTTTTCTAACTTCTCACCGCTTTGGGAAAACTTACAGTTTAGCTTGACAATTTTTCTAGACTCTTCTAAATCAAACAGGAGTGTATGATTTTCATTTTGAAGGAGCATATTTTTATCTTTTAACTGCTCAACCCATTTGTTTATTTTTTCAGATTCGGATTTAAGGTAGGAGTTAATTATCTTAAGTCTATCATTATCTGAGTGATGTTGCTGCAAGTCCTTACTTAGATGTGTATTAATTTTTAGAGTTTTATCCAAATCTTTTTGTAGCAATTCCTTTTTATTCTCGGATATTCCAAGTCTTTCAACAACCTTAATGCTATGGATATATAGTTGATTGTAGGCATCTTGCAGCTTGTTTTCTTTTTCTTCTTCTTATTCTTCTTCCTTTTCTGCTTCCTCATTATCATACGGAAATGATTCGGTGGCTTCTTGTTCTTCTTTGTTTTCAAATTCCATGGGAATTATAGGAGTGGTGGAGGCCATAAGGATTTTTAATGATTTCTGATCTTCATCACTCTCTGAGTCACTATTTTCTAAGTTTGACTCCTCTGTATCATCTTAAGTGACGCCCATTGCCTTGTCCTTAGTTTTTCTGTTTGGGCATTCCGATGACAGGTGTCCATACTCATGACAGGCATAACATTGTGGTTCTTTGGTCCTTTTACCAAATTTTCCTGTAGAGAGTTTGTTGTTCACCTTTCCTCCTCTGGAGGGACGACCGTGATTCTTCTAAAAGAATCTTCTGAATCTTTGTGCTAGCAAAGCCACTTCCTCATCTTCATCTTCCTTTTCACTTTCACCGTCCTCATGTATTGTTTTCTTGTAGGTTTTAAGGACAATATTTTTGGATTTTTGGGATTGTTTGAATTGTAGTTCGAAGGTTTGTAGGGAACCTACCAGTTCTTTTACTTTTATCTCATCAATATTCCTACACTCCTAAATTGTTGTTACTTTGGGATTAAATCATTCTAGTAGGGATCTTAGAATTTTCCTACAATTTTTCAGTACCGAAACTTTCTCTCCCAATCCACCCATGGAGTTGCAAATGATATTCAACTAGGTGAAAAACTCCATAAACGTCTCATGCTCTTCCAATCTGAGACTTTCGAATTGTGAAGTCAAGAGTTGGAGTTTGGACCTCTTTACAGTGCTTGTGCCTTCATGGGTTGTTTCCAATAAATCCCATGCTTCCTTGGATGTCCTACACATACTTTTTAATTGGATATATCCTAGGACATGGCACAGTAGATGGCGTTAAGAGCTTTTGCTTCAAAGTTTATTTTTCTCTGTCGAACGTCATCCACTTTTCTTTGGTTTGAGTTTTGTGATGGTTGTACCACTTTTAAGTGCGATTTGTTCAAATGGTGGCACATATCCATTTTCAACAATTTCCTAGACCTCAAAATCCAAAGATCTCAGAAAGTAATACATCCGAGCCTTCCAGTATGCATAATTTGAACCATCAAATACTGGAGGCCTAGTGACTGATGAGTCCTCTCCTTTGGCCATATTCTAAACTTCAGTCAAGATCACTCTCTAGGCGATGAAACCGTTAAAGAGAGACGCGCTCTGATACCAAATGAAATAGCAGTGAAGACTGTTGTAGATGAAGTAAGAATATGTCAATATGTCCTAGAGGGGGTGAATAGGACTTTTTAAACTTTTTTCAATTTATTTTAAAATTTTATTACACTAATCATATCAATTGTGCATTTATCAGGATTACTCAAAAATAACTCTACTGGCTTCCAAGCCCGGTAGAGTTTCCAATCACACATTATTCAAGAGATTACATTATATAACCTAGTTTATGATGGACATGACTGTGTATGTATGTAAGGTGTGATATTAGGTATACAGATATGAAAGTATTGAAATAAATCACTCACATAAAGATAATAGCAACTGCAAACACAATAATTTTTATAATGGTTCGATTACTTGTCTACTCCACTCCCGGTAACCGTACTCAACCCTTAATTGTACCAGATTTCACTAAGGAGGTTTCACAGTGGTTCACCTCTAACCTAAGGTTTTAAATCAGGTTCACCTTCAACCTTTACAACCTACACTGAGGCTGACTGTTTATGCTCTCACGAGCAAGGGTCAACACAACGCACCTACTTTTAGCCACACTGGCCAAGGATCTTCCATAAGACCCTAATGGAGGTTTCTACACAGTTCACCTTAAACCCAAGGTTTTGACTGTTTCACCTTCAACCACCACGTACACTCCCGCCGTTCCTTGAGTACTTCAAAGGGTGAGAAACACCTTAGACCTAATCCTACAAAAGAATGATCAAAGGGTCTTCTAGACTCTAGATATTTAGTGATAAGTTGATGAGTCCCATTCAACACGATGATAAAGATCTCCTCCTTGTTGATGAAGAATCTTCTGCTCCCTTGATCTGCAACCAAATGATGTATCAATATAAGGCGACGGGTTGGGTCAAGATTATTATGAAATCCTACTCTCTAAATGTTTTCCTATCAGGAAGATAGAGTGATTCCAATCATCTAAGCATTCAAGGCATCCTAGCTTAATGATTTGCCATTAAGTTAGTAGATGGAGGATCCTTAAATGCGAAAGTTCATTACATAATCCATTCTATTGAATAGCAATGATGAGGGTGGATTGGAGGATGAACTCCCTTGAGAGAAATGGTTATGGGTATATGATCTAACGTTAAACACACAAAAACACTCTCTTCTTTCTCTACCAGTAACTAAAAACAAGTTCACTTTAAATAAGCAAAAGGTTCCAATGAATATAAAATGGTCACATTTATGACAGAGTTCGATATCATCGAGTGGGTTTGATATCATCGAGTGTATACTCTCGATTGTATCGATGGTCCGCTTGATGACACAAACTCAATGTCATACGGTTTTAGAAAACCTCTTGCTAGCTGGTCGATTGAATTGAAGCATATTTCAATGTCATCAAATTTCAAACTCCGATTTCATCAAGGACAGATTCGATTCCTCGACATTTGAAAATCAGAGAGACTTGCTTGAATTTTTTCAGGTCATCAGATATGATCGGGGGATACTCGATATCATCAAAATTTGAATATCGTTGATATCGGAAGTCGTGTCGATGCATCGATAAATCCAAAGATTTTATTAGTGAGCGTACTGGACAGTTTTGTCCATTCTCGATGCAATCGATCCGGCCCCAATATCATCGATATTAGAATATTGATTCTATCGAGTGACCCCGGATCAGAGTTGAAAACCACCTGAAAAATGTTGCTGGAGAACTCCGCGCCCATAGCTAGTATCATTGAGAGTCCACCGATATCATCGAGATTTGAACTCCAATGGTATCGATGAGAGCTCCGATATATTAAGCATATATGATTTTTTCAAGTAAAAATAAAGGCGTCAGATCTACCTATTGATATTATCGAGCCACCTTCGATGGGCTCGAGATTCAAATATCGATGATATCGATATGTGTGTCGATACATCGATAATTTCGTCCAGATATGTATGTGGTTGCTGGACACATTAAGTCTTCATTCGATTTTATCGATTGGTCTTCCGAGGACATCGATAGTGCAGGTCGATCATATCGACATGTGCATCGATACGATTGATAGAGCAAGAAAACTTCGAGATTTTTCTGATTGTTGAAAGAAGTTTTCTCACTTAAAAACCCTATGATGTCTATCTTGTTCTAAGGGTTTTATTCACCTGGTGTTTTGGGACATGAGATGTGGGGCTTAGATTTACCTATGGTGAGTTTCCACACATTCAGTTGAGGCAGACGCTTGAATTTATCTTCCTATGAGGCTCTGCAGTCTGACTGACTCAACACACATGCAAATTGACAAACAAGGGCACTAGCAAGGGCACTTTCGAACCGTTCATCAGGTAGAGGGAGAAAAACCCATCGAAACCATGTTGATCTTTGGCGATCATGTACCTTCACATGATCGTTACATTGAACACAAAGAGACCGTTTAGCTGCCATTACTGCTTGATTATCTCAGTAGGCCACATCATCAGATCATCAAAACCGACCATTCACGGTTGAAATCTTGCGAGGAATCCGGTGGACAGTTTGGATCTCTCAAAAGATGGCTATAATGGACTTCATTAATAGCATAATGGAAGGAGAAATGGAGTTTTTCCTCTATTTAAGTAGTGCAAAATCTTTTTTTGGATATGGTGTTGTGTGGAACTTTGAAGATGGTTTTATGTGGAATTTGGAAGATGGTGTTGTGCGAAATTTGAAAGATGGTTTTGTGCGGGAACCCCTTTAAAGGATGGCATTGTGCAGGAACTCCTTTGAAGGAGAGTGTTGTGTGCATATTCCTTTGTGCAGTGCACAACACTCTAGTGCACAAAGCTCCCTTTCTATTTTTTCTCCTTTTCTCTCTCTTATGTTTCTTCCTTTCTTATTTCCTGGCCCACCAACTGATCAACTGATCCCCTCCATCAAATGAAGTAGGGGAGGGGTATTTATAGGCCTCACCACTCTTAAAAAGTGGTGATCACCACCACTTTTCCCTTCACATAGTGATTATCTTCCTTCCTTAAACAACGATGTCCACTAAGCTCTCCCTTAAATGGGGGTGTACAACCTCTCTCCATTAAAATGACACTATGCACCCTTTATTACCTCAATGCCTTTTATTGAAATACTTAAACTACCCTTGGACATGGATTTTTACCAAAATACCTAAACTATCCCTGGAGACTAATTTTTGCTAAAATACCTAAACAACCCTTAGAGATCATTTTTTACCAAAATACCTAAACTACCCATGGACATGGATTTTTACCAAAATCCCTAAAATACCCCTTGAGACTAATTTTACCAAAATACCTCAACTACCCCTGGAGACCATTTTTTACCAATATACCTAAACTACCCCTAGAGACCAATTTTTACCCAAATACCTAAAATATCCCTAGAGACCAATTTTTACCAAAAAACCCAAAATACCCCTAGAGACCAATTTTTACAAAAGTGACTAAAATACCCCTGGAAAAGATCTGCACCACAAAATTCTCTGACCAATGCAATGGAATATTTTTTATGCCTCAACAATCACATCGGGCCTCACTATATGGGCCTCTCATACACTACATTGGGACTCATCATATGTGCCTCTCATACATCACAATGGGCCTCACCAAATGGGCTACATATACATCATAATGGACCTAACGAAATGGGCCATAAATTCATCAAAATGGGCCTCGCACATGGGCCCATGGGTTAGGCACAAGGGATGGGTAGTGTGTGTATCACATATAACACAGTGGGCATGAAGGGGTAGCCCATATAATCCTGAAAATGAGTGGAAAACATGCATAATATACACATCAAGGTGGAGTTCACAGGTCAACCTAAAGGTCTAGAAAAATAAATGGACAAAGTGCTTGCAACACAGATATTAAGGAGGGCCTGTTGCAATACAAAATGGGCCTCACCACCGATGGCCAGTGTGGATGTACAACATATATAGCATTCTGAACCCACCATACTAGGTTGGACGGTGTGGGCACCACACATATCATCAAGGGGGGGGGGGGGGGGGGGGGGGGGGGGGGAGGGGCTCACAACCTTCTATCCAGGGATGGACGATGTGAATATATAACACATATATCATGGTGGCATTCACATCCAGCTGGATGGACAGAGTGAATATAAAATATATACATCAATATAGGCCTCACCCCACACATGCAACACATGCAGGGTGGGTCTGACATACTGAAGTGGATGGACAACATGGATAAAATAGATACATCACGATGTGTCCCATCGTCCAACAGCTGGATGGTGAGGATTCAACCCATATATCATGGTAGGGTCCCACGTCCCTTGTTAGACAATAAGGTTATACCACATACAATGAGGTGGGTCCACACACGTGGCCCACCAGCCTCGGATTAAGCCGATATTTGTGTTTTCCTATTGTTTGGGCTGGCCTGGACTTTCCAATTAGCTGTTGGACATCAGTAGGGTGGGCCCCATGGATGGTCGAGTTGGATAAAATACATACTTCATAATGGGTGTCCTTATGGGTGGGCCAATCATCCAGAAAATTAGGTTGTTCTATGTGTTTTACCTTATCCAGATTGGTCTGAAAATGGGCAGCAAGGTGTCCCAAAAATCTGGATGTGTGATCATCCCATGTTTGGACAACAACATGTATCATCAGGCAGGCCATCATACAAAGAGAGAGAGAGAGAGAGAGAGAGAGTGATGGAGGGGCCCCGCCACTATAGGTCCCTCAATACATGCATCATACATCTATACATTCATCAAGATGTCATCCGCACCATGAATCAAGGGTCTAGATGACTCATCAATAGCATGAATTCAATAAAAACATCATGATGGGGTCCATGGAGAGTGGCCGCATCACGGATCATGCATGTAATAAGGATGGGCCATTGACCACGTCTAAAGGATCAAGTAGGATCTCCACCATTTATTGGTGGGTCCTACATGATCCTACTCAATAAAAGAAATAAAAGAAAGTTCTAGTCCTAAACAAGCACCCACCTGAGATATTGAACTTCCTTTTCTACCACTAGGGTCCAATGCTCCAAGGGAAGAGATTCTATGGTTGAGATGGATTTGAGATCGTTGGATTTAGAGGAAAGGAGATATAAAAGGGCTAGAAAATGGAGATGGTTGGGACGTCCATGGCTTCTCCTGCTAGGGAGAAATGAAAATGAAAGAGAGAGGAAAAGAGATAAGAGAGAGAGGGGTGGTAGTTCCCTAAGCAATGATTATTTTATAAGAGGCATGGGGGGCTAGCAATGAGTGCTTCTAAGAGGCATGGTGCTAGGGGCTAGGGTAGGGTGATGTCACCCCTAGGGTGAGATCATCATAAGGATGGTTTTCTAGGGAAATGCAACAACTGAGATAGGTGGGTCCCACAATCAAGCGATCAACGACCGAGATAATGTTCGGGACGAATCTCACAATCTAAGCGTCAAATTGGTGCACGAGACATGACGTTGGAACCGCGGTGATGATGCGGTCGCAATTGCATGGGTCTTAGGTTGAGTCGACTTAGGTTTACATGATACGACTCAAGGTCACTTATAAATGCTATCTACTAGTCATGGGTCGACAGAATTCTACCGGGAGGACCGCGAGATCATACGGAATGGCGAGATACTAGGACATAGACCTGACACAGATTGTCATAATTTTTACACCTTGATTTTTGAGATTTTTTTATAATTGTTGACTTGAGTCCCACACTTCTTGTTCCTGTTCCAAACTACAGCGCACTCAATATCCACAAAGGTCAGGATCGTCACATCAGTCTTTCAGTCCTTCCCAGAAACATGTACTACTGCCTATGTCCAAACGACCTCCACTACATCCTTCCACATCACAGCCTTCCTAGAGACCACCTCAACCATATTCACAAGGTTGTTACAGTTGTACCTAAGGCCACCACAGTGAGGACCTTCATTAGTTTATCAGAGAACACCTCAATAGCCATAGCTGCAGCCACAGCCACAGGTTAGACCTCAACAATACCAGCAGTCGATACATGGAGGTTAGGCACCATGACCATAAGTTCAAGGCCAAGTCTACACCCTAGTACAATTAGGAGATGACACATTGTAGTTGTACGAGAACTTGACACAACAATACGAAGGCCTAATTCAAAGTTATGATGTTTCAGCATAGTCTGAGGATGGAGCGACCCAAACTTATGATGATGCCGCACCCTTATATGATGATCCAACACCACCAACAGATGACATTATTCAGCCTAAAATTGAGGCTAGCAGTGATGTAGTCAAAGGTACCTTTGTCATTTATTCATCCGTAGTTAGAGCGTTATTTGACTCTGGGGCATCGCAATCATTTATTTCTTACTGCCTCTTATACTCGCTTGGGTTATCACCTACTCCATTAGATAAAATGTTAACAGTAGCAAACCCCCTTGGCAATTCAGTGGACCTAAGTCATATTTGTAAATCCTGTCCGATCATGATCAAGAATGTGAATTTACTAGCTAATCTTATAATTATGTCGATGCGAGAATACGATATTATATTGGGGATGGATTGGTTATCTTTATATCGGGTCAAAATCAATTATTTTAGGAAGATAGTCATATTGAATATCAATGGGCAAGCACCGTTACAATTCCATAGAATGTGAAGGAAGGGAGGAGCAGTTAGTTTGTCAGCCATCTCAAAAGTTTAACCTCAAGGAGTAGAATAAATTCTGATTGTTAAGAAATTTTTAGAAGTATTTCAAGATATTACAGGATTACCTCCAAACAGAGATGTTGATTTCACAATTGATCTGGTACCTAGGATTGCACTAATCTCTAGAGCACCATACCATACGGCACCTGTTGAATTAAGAAAATTAAGGGAGCAACTTCAGTAGCTCCAAGACTAAGGCTTCATTAGGGCTAGTACGTCACCGTGGGGTGCACTAATATTATTTGTAAGAAAGAAAGATAAGTCTTTGAGGTAATGCATCGACTACCGTCAACTTAACAAGGCAGCTATCAAGAATAAGTACCCACTTCCAAGGATAAATGATTTATTTAATTAGTTTAAAGGAGCTAAATAATTTTCAAAGAAAGACCTATGATCTGGATATCATCAGTTGAGGATTAGAGATGAAGATGTACCCAAGACTACCTTTAAGACTTGGTACGACCATTATGAATTCTAGTGATGCCCTTTGGACTAATGAATGCTCCAATAGTATTCATGGAGCTCATGAACAGGGTCTTCAAACTATATTTAGATCAATTCGTGATAATGTTCGTAGATGATATTTTAATTTACTCCAAGATACACGATGATCATGCTAAACACCTTCGAATAGCTCTTCAGACTCTAAATGAAAATCAGTTGTATGCCAAAGCTTCAAAATGTGATTTTTGGAAGAATGAAGTAAAGTTTTTGGGACGCGTGGTATCAGAAAAAGGAATGTCAGTAGACCCATTGAAAGTCGAGGCAGTGTTAAATTGGGAGCCCCCCACTAATATGACAGAAGTGTGCAGTTTTCTCGAATTAGCTAGTTATTATAGAAGGTTCATTGAGGGATTTTCTAATATAGCAAGGCCATTGACTAACTTGACCAAGAAGGGAACTTCTTTTAATTGGAATAAAAATTATGAGCAGGCTTTCTCTGAATTGAAGAAGCGATTAACAGAAGCCCCAGTACTTTCCTTACCAGCCGAAGGGGAAAGATTTATAGTATATATCAATGCATCTTATCAAGGGTTGGGATGCATGTTGATGCAAAGTGGTAAAGCAATAGCATTCACATCAAGGTAGTTGAATCCTCATGAGCAGAATTATCCCACTCATGACTTAGAGCTTGCAGCTGTAGTGTTTGCCTTAAGAATTTGGAGGCATTATCTTTATAGTGAGCAGTTTGAACTATACTCTGATCACAAGACTTTAAAGTATCTTTTTAATCAAAAGGACCTAAATATATTGCAGAGGAGATGGATGAAATTCTTGAAGGATTATCATTTTGACATCTGCTATCCTTCAGGCAAGGCGAATGTCATAGTCGACGTGTTAAGTAAGAAGATACGTAAGCTGGTGGCAAGTTTAATGATTAAAGAATGAGAGATGCTTGATATAGTTAAAGATTTTGATGTCAAACTTCATATCAATGAACCTTGGGCTTATATCGATAATTTAGTGGTGCATCCCACTCTAGCAAGTAATCCCTTAATTATCCATTTAAGTTATCTCTTTAATTCTTATATTAGGATGTAGTTATTCGGGATTCTTTTCTAGGTGCGACGAATAGTAGAAGCATAGAAGAATGAGAGAAGAATAATGTATGGCTACAAGAGAAAATAACAAAAGAAGCGGGAAAGGATGACTCGGAGTGACGAGCAAGTTGTGATGGTGGGGTCAGATTTCAAGGGAGGGTATGTGTTCCAGACATATCTAAATTGATAGAAGAAGTCTTAGATGAGGCGAACCGTACAAAATTCACCATCCACCCAAGAAGAACCAAGATATACCATGATGTGTGGTGTCAATATTGGTAGAGTAATATGAAGAGGGAGATAACTAACTATAACACCCCGAATTTTTTGTCAACCTGGAGTTAGACGTCCTTAAGCAATGGGTCAACCATAACACTTTCAGAGCTCAATCCCAATCCCAAAGAAATCACTTTTCAATCCATTTCCTTCAAAACTCACCATTCACCACCTCATTCTTCAAAATTTCAAGTACTTTCATATTAGACACGACGCCTCAAGTTTAAATAGTAAAGAACACCAATCCTAGGGTATTAATGATGAAGAAAAATATCGAAGCTAAAAATTACCGTAAATAGTAAATAAATGGGTAAAATGGGTTTCGACCCTTAACCTTTTGAAATCTAATGAAATATATGGGTTAGTTGGATGGATTAACCTCTCCTACCCTAAAATCATATGCCACATGATGCATAAACTCATTCTAGTTTACAAACTGCCCCCAAAACGCCCCAAATGGAGTTTTGGGCCTATCCAAGCCCAAATACAATGAACCAAGGTGGGAGCAATATACATTTGAGGTCCCTAGGGCAAGGGGAACCAGCCCCATAGGGCGGCCATCGCCAGATGTGAGTTTGGTCGGCGATGACATCGCCCATTCCACGATGCATCGCCGGTCAAATTCCTCGGTTGGGTCCAGGCTTCGGGCTGAAGGTGTTTGGGGGCTAGGGTAAGCCCCTGTTAGGTGGGGCGTTCATTAAAATCCCTCTAAAATAGTACTTCCTTCACAAAGTGACCCTCCAAGCTCTCCATTCTCACCAAAACGTCTGATTTTTGGCAAAAACTAAGCCTCCAAACTCTTCCTTCTTCCATTTTCAAACACCCTCGCTCCACCCTTCAAATCTCATCTAAAAAAAACCAATAAAGGCTACTTCCTTTAGAAATCCAACAAGAATCAACTAGCGCTGCACTAGATGACCTGTGAAATTCTCACCCATCGCTTCCAATATGATCTGTTAGAGTCAAAACGTATAGGATAGGTGACGCTACAATACCGTAAAACCTAGGATCAAACTCTATTCCCGATTGCTCTCGGGAGCACCTTGAAACTTTGTATCGGCTCTGGACCGCACGTAGGAAGTCTGATTACCCCGAACTTAGACAATCCTGACTGCCTAGTTGGACTTGACAATCACCTCAAAAATCAAGTCCAAATGATATCTCACGATGATTTCCTTGAGTCCAGACTGAACAGTGTGAGAAATGTTAGAAATTAATAAAATTTATGAAATCTAGCACGTGTCGCTTGCGCGACATTTTCTAAGCGTTCTAACCGTCAGAATTTGATCAAATTTTACCCTCGGATCAGGATAGGTGGCCCTTACATGTCAACGCACTTGTGGCCCTGATCGAGTACCGGTAGCCGTTGAATTGAAGCTGGTCAGCCACGTGCGATCTGGGAACACTACCAGACTGAAAACTTGATGTGAGCATGATCCAGTATCCATGATCTTAAGTCCGACTGCATTCGGCCAGGGGACCTCCAGAAATGCTCCTTTGAGACGAAACAGTCCGTATTTGGACATAAAATAAGTATACTTTGGCCCCAAGTCTATTTTCGTCACTTTTAGACTTATAAAAAGGGCTTAAACCCTTGCTCTTTCATTCCATACGAATTTGGAGAGAGAAGAGAGAAAATAAAGGGAGAAAGCGAGAGAAAGGGAGGGAGATTTGGAGCCCTCTCCTGGGATTCTTCCCTACTGCTCCATGTTCTATAGCCGCCGCTTCTGCACCGCCATTCTGGTGTTTTCAGCTCCAATCTTAGGTAAGAAATCCTAACCCTAACCTGATTTGAAGCTTAGAATAGTTATAGTGCTGGTGTAGCTAACCTGTTTCATGCCATGGTAGCGTACCCGCCGTTGACGAAGACTTATCGTTAGAATCAACTCCGTTTCATAATTTCTGGTTTAAGGTGAGGATTTTAGACGCTTTGATTGACTGATTTCAAAGCTTTCAATGTCATTGACTAAGGTGTGTAGACTAAGTGTTTGTATAAATGTTTGTATTAGTATGTATTGAGTAAATGGTATTGTAGATTAGTTTTGAGAAAGAATTCTCAATCCATATGATGTTATATATGATTTCCTACATATTGGCTATATGTATTGATTTCATTATATACATGAAATACATGTGTTGGATGATTTTCTTCAGTTGTATGTTGTAACATGTGTCAACATGCTTACATTCTTGTATTTTGTTTCTGCTACTCTCATATGATTACTGATGTTAATATTCAAGTGTTTGGGGCTATACGTTAGTTCAGGCAGTCGGTAATGGATTGAATTCGTGGTTGGCTTCTATTTGCCACGAAGGATGCGTCAATGAACACGAGTCGTGTTTTGGGTTGGCGACAGTGGTTAGGCCACATGAAGTGTTTCTGCACTTCATGTCGTTCAGCTTGAGATGCGCTCGTACTAGTCGAGCCCGTCAAGTAACCCGACTGGCCATTGTATGTTCACCTTGCATGAGTCATAACTGCTTGAACCTAGGGTACTGAACTTACCATTGAAAACCCTGTCAACCATGGTACCTTGATCCATAAAGACTCATGAGCCGAGCATGGTGGTATGGGACACCGTGGTCGAGCTGTCGGCCTACACTGGGGCCACAAACCTCCCCGTAGTGACCAGTGAGCAACCCAGACTCATGAGCAGATTATGGTGGTATGAGACACTATATTCTTGCTATCGGCCTACACTGATCAGGTGACAAGCCCTTTGCAGTGACCGTGAGCGTATTCCGAGTCTGCGAGAGGCGACGACCCTTCCGTAGCAACAAGAGTACATTAGGCCTGTATTAATAAGGTGATGGGGGAGATGTGCAATGAGTGCGAGCAACAGCCCTGGCAGCCCTTGCAGTGACCTACAAATATAACATCGTATGAGATTACTAGGAGTGACGACCCTAGACAGGATCTGTGTTGGGATTGATATAAGCAAGGTACCCTAGTTTTCCAATCCTGCTGTATGAAAAGGACTAATAACAACTCGGTAATCATTATCCATATCGCATTGGATGTGCCTAGAAGATGTGGAGCACTGAGGAACGTAAGCATGCCGCAGGCGTAAGATGGTGTCGTATGAGGGAGTATGTCGGTGAGGGCATCCATCATGTCATTTCATGCATGCATTAATAATAGTATCTAGGAATGTTTGATTATTTTCTTTACTATTAACGCGTGACTGATTTGATAACATGCTAATCTTTGCTTTATTCTCCCACTAAGTTGAACACTCACTCCCACGTTACGGGATGGTGTTCCAGACACCCACCAGTCCCTATTTTAGTTACAGATGATGGCACTGCTTGAGAAGCGGAGCTGGACTTGTATGATAATGAGGAGGACTTCTCCTCTGTGTTCTGATCGACGGGATTACAGGGAGGTTGAGTAGATATCTGGACACTTGTCATTTTATATTTTTGGAGCACTCATGTATATTCTTTTCTTTCTATTTTTGGAGTATACATATATATGATTAACCTGGTAACATGTTCACACTCCGGAGACTTGCAATCAATTATATGTTTTATGTATTTATTATAGTCTTTCGCTTGTTAATTTAACTGTCTCTGGAGTATGATATCCTGTTTTGGCTTAATCCCACTCACGTTTAATACACCAACATAGACAACATCCAATCATAAGCATTTATGTTGCATAAGTGATGTTTTGGAACTCGGGAGTTGGGTTTCTACTCGACCCCCGATTTTCAAGGTGTTACAGATGGTATCAGAGCATGATTTGGATTAAACCAGACCTGGGTTATGGTAACACAACGCACACTGACGCACTCTGACTTATAAGGGGGCGATGGAATCTAGAAATCACATTAGAATTCCAAGTTTCACCGATGGGCGAGATTAAATACCGTAGAATAGCCTACGTGTAACCAAGACCATGTGAAATGATCTCATATCCCCACTATTCTTTACAACTCTTCACCTTCTTTATACCCCCTCATTTGGGCACAGAACCCACACCTTTGAGTCTCATAACCTTCTCAACCTCCAAATGTTGGGACATGTAGGGCCCGTTCGACCAACTGCAATAGGTAGGATTAGGGCTAATGGAATTGTAAAAGTAGCAAGAAATGCATGTGTACGGTATTGTCCCTAGATTGGGTGTATCCCATGATCCCTAATACTATGCTTAGGATGTAGGTAATTAGAAGTAGATCCCGATATCTCCTTTCAAATTACACTTAGAAATTTATCATCATGGGACTTGAAAATCCCATCTCACACTTTCCAACACAAGAAGCATTTTCCAAAGTCTATGAATCAATTTTTAATCCCAACCCACCCTCCTACCAAACATGTCGTGCCACAACTCATACCTGCCCCTGAACTCAACCACAATAGAGATTAGGCTTCTTTCTACAACCATAGGTACCAATGCCATAGAACGCATCATTAACAAAGGAATACCAATGTCGCGAGAGGTTGTTTCCCCTTTCATGTCAAGGATAGGTCTAAAGTTACACCTCGTTTCGATATACGGATCGAGACATAGATTCTTGAGCCCTAAGTAGAACTTTGTTTTAAGGGGGGTAAAACGGATTGAGTCCAATCTAGTTAGGTAAGCTAATATAGCCGTTAGATCAGAGTGGCGCAGCGGAAGCGTGGTTGGCCCTTCCCCACTGGCCTAGGATCGAAAGAAACTGGTCCAGGTTAAATGAAAAGATAGAAACCCTTAACTCCCTCTATGAATATAAATCAAGACGAGGACTGTTTAAACCAAGACCTAAATAGAAAATTTGAACCTTTCATGATGGGCATTCCCTAAGCTTTTAGAGTGATCGACTATACGGAGTTACTGAAATATACAACTGCGAAGTATTCACGGCTTGACCCAAATCCTCAATCCTGGACGACTACCAATGGACTCACTGCTTAGCCGAGCAGAAGACCAGGATCCACCAGGATTAGGAAGGGATACAACGTTGTCTACCCTGGCCAGGCGGACATTCGACGTATCGGGATCAAGCCCACTACAACCGTCCCTCGGTACTGGTCAACCACTGAAAATATATATCTTACTCTAAGTAAATGGAAATGGTCGTAAACCGGTAAGGAAATAAATTGTAGCGAACCATTGGGGTATAAGTCATGCATAAAGAAGTAGGTTTTAAGGGGGTTAGACCAAAAGGAACCAGACTTATATAGAGTGTAGACACCCTACTATGTATAGAAACATGAAATCAACAAAACTTAGGTGAACGAAATGATTAATCTTTCCTTATTATCCTTAGGTAAATTTCGGGGACGAAATTTTATTTTAAGGGGGGTAGATTGTAACACCCCGGATTTTTTGTCAACCTGGAGTTAGACGTCCTTAGGCAATGGGTCAACCATAACACTTTCAGAGCTCAATCTCAATCCCAAAGAAATTGCTTTTCAATCCATTTCCTTCAAAACTCACCATTCACCACCTCATTCTTCAAATTTCACTAAGTACTTTCATATTAGACACAACTCCTCAAGTTTAAATAGTAAAGAACACCAATCCTAGGGTATTAATGATGAAGAACAATACCGAAGCTAAAAATTACCGTGAATAGTAAATAAATGGGTAAAATGGGTTTCAACCCTTAAGCTTTTGGAATCTAACAAAATAGATGGGTTGGATGGATTAGCCTCTCTTACCCAAAAATCATATGCCACATGATGCATAAATTCATTCTGGTTTACAAACTGGCCCCGAAACGCCCCAAATGGAGTTTTAGGCCTATCCAAGCCCAAATACAATGAACCAAGGTGGGAGCAACATACATTTGGGGTCCCTAGGGTAAGGGGAACCAGCCCCATAGGGCGGCCATCGCCAGATGTGAGTTTGGTCAGCGATGGCATCGCCCATTCCGCGATGCATCGCTGGTCAAATTCCTCGGTTGGGTCCGGCCTTCGGGCTGGAGGTGTTTGGGGGCTAGGGTAGCCCCCTGGTAGGTGGGGCGTTCATTAAAATTCCTCCAAAATAGTACTTCTTTCACAAAGTGACCCTCCAAGCTCTTCATTCTCACTAAAACATCTGATTTTTGACAAAAACCACCCCTCCAAACTCTTTCTTCTTCCCTTTTCAAACACCCTTGCTCCACCCTTCAAATCTCATCTCAAACAAAAAACAACAAAGGCTACTTCCTTTAGAAATCCAACGAGAATCAACTAGCGCTGCACTAGATGACCTGTGAAATTCTCACCAATCGCTTTCAATACGATCTGCTAGAGTCAAAACGTATAGGATAGGTGACGCTACAATACCGTAAAATGTAGGATCAAACTCTATTCCCGATTGCTCTCGGGAGCACCTTGAAACTTTGTATCGGCTCTGGACCACACGTCGGAAGTCCAATTACCCCGAACTTAGACAATCCTGACCGCCTAGTTGGACTTGACAATCACCTCAAAAATCAAGTCCAAATGATATCCCACGACGATTTCCTTGAGTTCAGAGTGAAGAGTGTGAGAAATGTTATAAATTAATAAAATTTATGAAATCTAGCACGTGTCGCTTGTGCGACATTTTCTAAGCGTTCTAACCGTCAGAATTCGATCAAATTTTACCCTCGGATCAGGATAGGTGGCCCTTACATGTCAACGCACTTGTGGCCCTGATCGAGTACTGGTAGCCGTTGAACTAAAGCTGGTCCGCCATGTCCGATCTGGGAATACTACCGGACTGAAAACTTGATGTGAGCATGATCTAATATCCATGAGCTTAAGTCCGACCAGATTTGGCCAGGGGACCTCCAGAAATACTCCGTTGAGACGGAACAGTCTGTATTTGGACATAAAATAAGTATATTTGGCCCCAAGTCTATTTTCGTCACTTTTGGACTTATAAAAAGGGCTTAAACCCTTGCTCTTTCATTCCATACGAATTTGGAGAGAGAAGAGAGAAAAGAGAGGGAGAAAGAGAGAGAAAGGGAGGGAGATTTGGATCTCTCTCCTGGGATTCTTCCCTGCTGCTCCATGTTCCATAGCCACCGCTTCTGCACCGCAATTCTGGTATTTTCAGCTCCATTCTTAGGTAAGAAATCCTAACCCTAACCTGATTTGAAGCTTAGAATAGTTGTAGTATTGGTATAGCTAACCTGTTTCATGCCATAGGTAGCGTACCTGCCGTTGACGAAGACTTATCGTCTAAATCAACTCCGTTTCACAATTTCTGGTTTAAGGTGAGGATTTTAGACGCTTTGATTGACTAATTTCAAAGCTTTCAATGTCGTTTAATTGTAGATTATCGAAGAGAACGCTGTTTGACATGTAGAACATGCTGTCCGTTTTCCATTTCGTATATGTACGGGAAATATGAGATTTAGGGCATTTTGGGTATTTGTAGGAAATACAACATACGTCCGTATTTTGCTGAAATGCTTGACATGTAAATTCATCGTGTTATGATATTATGTATGCGTGTATAATCTGTTTGGCGAAGAGATTCGCCATAATGCGCACTTTGGGTCGACATACGCTATGTAGACTAAGGTGTGTAGACTAAGTGTTTGTATAAATGTTTGTATTAGTATGTATTGAGTAAATGGTATTGTAGATTAGTTTTGAGAATGAATTCTCAATCCATATGATGCTGTATATGATTTCCTATATGTTGGCTATATGTATTGATTTCATTATATACATGAAATGCATGTGTTGGATGATTTGCTTCAGTTGTATGTTGTAACATGTGTCAACATGCTTACATTCTTGCATTTCATTTCTGCTACTCTCATATGATTATTGATATTGATATTCAAGTGTTTGGGGCTATACATTAGTTCAGGCAGTCGGTAATGGATTGAATTCATGGTTGGCTTCTATTTGCCACGAAGGATGCGTCGATGAACGCGAGTCGTGTTTTGGGTTAGCGGCAGTGGTTAGGCCACACGAAGTGTTTCATGCACTTCATGTCGTTCAGCTTGAGATTCGTTCGTACTAGTCGAGCCCGTCAAGTAACCCGACTGGCCATTGTATGTTCACCTTGCATGAGTCATAACTGCTTGAACCTAGGGTACTGAACTTACCATTGAAAACCCTGTCAACCATGGTACCTTGATCTATAAAGACTCATGAGCTGTGCATGGTCGTATGGGACACTGTGGTCGAGCTGTCGGCCTACGCTGGGGCCACAAACCTTCCCGTAGTGACCAGTGAGCAACTCAGACTCGTGAACAGATTATGGTGGTATGGGACACTATATTCTTGCTATCGGCCTACATTGATCAGGTGACGAACCCTTTGTAGTGACCGCAAGCGTATTATGAGTCTGCGGGAGGCGACGACCCTTCTGTAGCGACAAGAGTACATTAGGCCTGTATTGATAAGGTAATGGGGGAGAGGTGCAACGAGTGTGAGCAACATCCCTGGCAGCCCTTGTAGCGACCTACAAATATAACATTGTATGAGATTGTAACATCCCGAAAATCGAGGGGTCGAGCAAAAACCCAACTCCCGAGTTCCAAAATGTTATTTATGCAACATAGATATGTATGATTGAATGTTGTCTGTGATAATGTATTAAACATGAGTGAAATTAAGCCAGAACAGCATATCATACTCCAGAGACAGTTAAATTAACCAGCGGAAGTCTGTAATAGTATGTATAACATATATAAACTGTTGTATGTCTCCAGAGTGTGGATATGTTACCAGGTTATATACATACATGTATACTCCAAAAGTAGACAAAATGAATATACATGAGTGCGCTAAAAATATAAAATGACAAGTGTCAAAGTATCTAATCAACCTCCCTGTAATCCCGTCAATCAGAACACGCATAAAGGAGGGATCCTCCTCATCATCATCAAATCCAGCTCCGCCTCACAGGCCGCGCCATCATCTGCAATCACAAAAAGGTCTGGTGGGTGTCCGGAACACCGTCCCGTAACGTGGGAGTGAGTAGCTAACTCAGTGGAATAATAGAGCAAAGATTAACATGTTATCAAATCAATCATGCGATAATAGTAACGCAGTAAATCAAACAATCCTAATACTGTTGTTAATGCAATTATGATATGACGTGATGTATGCCCTCACCGACGATCACCCTCATACGGCAACATCTTACGACCGCGGCATGCCACACTCCCTAGAGTGCTCCACATCTTCCAGGCACATGCAATGCTATGGTGATATGATTACCAAGTTGTTATTAGTCCATTCAAACAGCAGGATTGGGAAACTAAGGTACCTCCCTTGTATCAATCCCAACACGGATCCTGTCTAGGGTCGTCACTCCTAGTAATCTCATACGATGTACATTTTGTAGGTCACTGCAAGGGCTGCCAGGGCTGTTGCTCGCACTCGTTGCACCGCTCCCCCATCACCTTATCAATACAGGCCTACTATACTCTACTGCACGGAAGGGTCGTCGCCTCCCGTGAACTCAGAATACGCTCGTGGTCACTACAAAGGGCTCGTCGCCTGATCAGTGTAGGCCGACAGCTAGAATATAGTGTCCCATACCACCATAATCTGCTCACGAGTCAAGGTGCTCATTGGTCACTACGGGGAGGTTTGTGGCCCCAGCGTAGGCCGACAGCTCGACCACGATGTCCCATACCACCATGCCCGGCTCATGAGTCTTCGTGGATCAAGGTACCACGGTTAATAGGGTTTACAATGGTAAGTTCAGTACCCTAGGTTCAAGCAGTTATGATACATACAAGGTAAACAAACATCGGCCAGTCGGGTTACTTGACGGGCTCGACTAGCGCGATCGCATCTCGAATTGAACGACATGAAGTGCGTAAAACACTTCGCGTGGCCTAACCACTGCCGCCAACTCTCAACACGAATCACATTCATCGACGCGTCGTTCGTGGCTATGACCAGTCAGCCACGAATTCGCTCGGTTACCGACTGCCTGGACTAAGTCAAGTCCCACACATCTATGGTATCACATTAACACTATAAAAAGGTATTGGAATTGAAATATATCATGTGAGCATGTTAGCACATGTTATAACATTCAACTTAAGCAAATCTTCAAGGTATACTTCCCATGCATATTCAACTTAAGCAAATCCTCAAGCACATACATTCCATGCATGTAATGAAATCATGCATTTTGTCAACAAGTAGAAAATCATTTAGGTCAGCATAATAATTGAAAAATCAATCACAAACTATCAAATAACATCATTTAATTCAATACATACTAATACAAGCATTTATACAAACACATACACTACACACTTAAGTCTACATATAGTATGTCGACCCAAAGTGCGCAACTAGGCAAATCTCTTCGCCAAACTAATTATGCACGCATTCCTAACTTCCTAATGCGACAACAAACCATGTCAATCACATCAGCAAAATATGAATGTAAACAGTACTTCCTACAAATGACTAAAATGCCCTAAATCTCATATTCTTCGTTAGCTTACGAAACGGGAAACGGAGAGCATTTTGTACATGTCAAACGGCGATGCCGTCAAGAATCTACTATTAAACGACGTTGAAAGCGTTGGGAACCGTCAATCAAAGCGTCTAAAATCCTCACCTTATGTCTTGTAGACTCGGGAATTGAAACGGAGCGTATATGCTTCGTCTACGGCGAGTAAGGAGCCTAATACATAAGATCCATAAGCTACATCGCTATGGAAACAAGGAAAACTCAAATCAACAACTATTTAGGGTTTTTACTTACCTAGGATTGCGGTGAAATCGTCGGGAAAGCGGTAGAGGAGTGTTGCTTAAGCACGTGCAACACGTAGCACAAGTGGCAGGAAGAACTCTCCCACACTCTCACAATCTCTCACTCTTTTTCTCTCTCCCAAGCTAGGGCTTCTCTCAAATTCGGATGGGAGAGAGGAGTGAGGGTTTCAACCCCTTTTATAGCCTAAAACATGCCCAAAATAGGCTTGGGAACAATGTTTACTTGGTGCCTAACCAAATCGGGGCCGTTTCGGTCCAAAAGGGCATTTCTGGAGGTCCCCAGGCCAAATGCGGTCGGACTTAAGCTCATGCATACTGGATCTAGCACACATCCAGTTTTCAGACCGGTTGGGTTCCCAGATCGCACGTGGCGGCCCAGTTTCAGTTTAACGGTCACCGCACCAAGATCAGGCCTATAAGTCTCGTGATATATAATAGATATTTTTCCTGATCCAAGGGTGTAATTTGGCTGTATTCTGACGGTCAGAACGCTCAATACTGATGCATCAAATTGTGTGCCAGTTTTGAATTTCAAATTCCAATTCTAACCCTATTCTCACTCTCTTCGGTCCGGGCTCAATGAAATAGCCTGTGATTATCGGTTTGACTTGATTTTTGGAATGAGTGTCAAGTCCAGCTAGACGGTTCTAACGGTCTAAGATAGGAGGTATCGGACTTTCGACGTGCGGTCTAGATCCAATACAAAGATTCAAAGTGGTCCAGAGAACAAACCTGCTTAGAGTTTGGTTCGAGATTTTAGAGCATTATAGCACCATTGGTTCCACTCGCTTTGGGCCTTGTAGAACGTATTTAAAGTAATCAGGGACTGTTTCCCAGCCACTCCAACGTTGCGCTAGCTAACTTATGCTTAGTTTCTAAAGAAATTTATCCTAAGTGGTTTCTTTGGCTATGGAATTGGGTTCTGAACGATTTTTCAGGTGTTTTAATTGACCCACTGTCTAAGGACGTCAAATCCCAGATTGGCCAAAATCCGGGGTATTACAATCTACCCCCCTTAAAACACAATGTCGTCCCCGACATTGGCAAAGGGCAAGGAGTACTTTCTCTAAGGAAGGTTCAAATCCTATTTAATAACCTAATCGTATGTATATCCGAACTCAAAGGTTTCGATCTTGGGCCAGTGGGAAAGAGGCCAACCACTCTTCCGCTGCGCCACTCTGATCGAACGGTAGCGTTGACTAACCTAATTGGATTGGACTCAATACGTTCTACCCCCCTTAAAACTTGGTTTTACTTAAGGTTGAAGAATATTTGCATCGATCCGTATATCAGAACGAGGCGCAACTTAGGGGCTATCCTTAACCTAAAATGGAAACAGCCTTTCTCTATATGGTCTTCCTTGCTAATAATGCGTTCTATGGCATTGGTACCTATGATCATAGAGATGAGCCTAATCTCTATTATGATTGAATTCAGGGGCAGGTATGAGTTGGTGGCAAGATGTCTAATTCTCTACTGGCTTTAAGTCCTCGCCATTTCCCAAAGACAATGTGATCCTGTTTAGTTGTAGATGGTTGGGCCATCACAGAAGAAAGGTTGTATAGTGGGTCTAAGCCGGATACGTTGAACCTTCTGTCTAATCAGGACAGAAAATGCGTTGTATCAGTTCTTAATCCAAGTCGATGCCGATCCTCTGCTTGATCAGAGCATTGGATTCATTGGTAACCACTAGGAGTAAGAAATCGACTCAAACCGCGAATACATCGCTTACATGTAGTTCCTTTACTCTGCGTTCCCGAATGCAATAAGTCCTTGGGGAAGGCAATTCTAAGGGGTGTGCTAGTACATTCTAAGTTCAATCTGAGGGAGTTATAAATGTTCCCTTAGAGTGTATGGTTCCTTCCTATGGGCAACAACAGAAGTCTATAAGCCATAAAGGAATCTACCGAAGGAAGGGAGTCCCATTCCAACCAAATCTAACCTACTATCCCTTAGCATATATAGGCCTTACACTGCCTAAGACAACTAGTAGCCTAGTCTGTCACTCTGTAGCTATAATCCAAAGCCTAAGATTATACAGTAAATGGCTTTCTATTCCATTTCTACTACAGGGAATTCTTCTATCGCTTAGGGTCAAGATTTGTCTAACTGGAATTGGATTTCTTATGTCGTCAGATCCTTCAAATCTAGGAGTGCTAACACTAGATCCAAAAACGCCTAGGGCCTATGTAGCCGGTAGCGTTTAGTTGTCTTAAATGGAACCGCATTCCTAGTCCCATAGCGGGATAGGGAGTGACATGCTTGGTTGGAGGGTGGGGTGGGATAAAAATCTAATTTGTAGGCTGAATCCCGAGAGTTATAATACTCCCAATCTAGGGACAATACCTCACCACAAAATGAATCGGCATGCATTTCATTCAACAAAATTCGGCTATGATAAAGCCAAACCACAACACAAACACAGTTTCTACCTGTAACTTCACTAAACCTAACAACAACAAAACACAGAAATCCTTAAAACAAAAATCAAACAATCTACAGGGCAAAGGCATAGATGCCTAACTCTACCAAAGGACTTTACCACAGTCCCGACTTACCTTCTTTATCCCTGTCAAGTCTAATACTGTCTGTTGCTCACTAGAGGTCTCTCAGCCATATATTTTCAGTATCCCTTAAGCAAAGAAAATGGAGAAATAGGATTGAGAGGGAGGATGGTGAAAAGAGAGAAAAAGGCTAAAACGGCTTAACAATAGCCATGAAAAATGGGGGAAATGCAAGGAAATGGCTAACCAAACTAGAAAAGGGAGATCTAGGCGTTGTAGAGGGATGTTTCAAGCTCCCCTAGGATGTATTTTCAGAAACAAAAGAGAATGAAAAAGGGGAATGGAGCGCCTCACGATTTCAGCTCGATTTGGGCGTTGTAAGAGCTCCAAACGATGAAATCTTCAAGAGGGAGGGCTACCAACTTCAAAGGAATGATGGAGGGTGGTCGTTTTTGGCAGGGAATGGATCTAGGGGTGGTTTGGAACCACGGTTTTGGGTTAGGGCAGCAAGAAAACGAAAATGGGGCTAGGGAAGAGGACTTTTGTGAAGGAAGTACATCTTTTAGAGAGTTTCAAGGTACGGACCGCATACCATGGGACTACCCTAGCCCCCAAACTCCTCCATCCCAAAGATCAAGCCCATCCGACAAGTTTGACCGGCGATGCATCGCCGAACCGGCGATGGCATCGCCGGTGAAGTTGCAAACTGGCCTCTTAGGCTATATTGGATGGATTCCTCTTGCTCTAGGGATTCCAAAAAGGTATGGTGCACACTCTAGTTCATTGTAGATTGCCCTAGAGAGGCCAATACATTTTTAACATCCATTCAAGGATTTTCGGGTCCAATTTTCAATCCCGAATACAAAACCCTATCATGCAGCATATGATTTTAGGGTAGAAGGATCTAGTACATCCATATAGCCCATTAGTTGCTAAAGAAAGTGAATTTAGAATGGCCTTATGGCCATTTTTCATGAAATTTTACTATTCACTGTAAAATTTTATGAAAGTAAGATTTTATGTTATTTTCACATTAGAATTGATGCCTAATATGAAATGGATAAGAAATAATTGAAGATTGGGGTGGTGAGAGGAAGAATTTCGAAGATTTTCGGTGAAACGGGGGTTTTTAAGCTCTGGCGATTGAATACAGGGGTCGTGGTTGTCCCACGGCCCAAGGATTCACATTAACGGGTTTAGAATTGTTCAAAGAACAGCTCAACCCACTTACCTACAACCTAGGAGCTATTCGGGTTACTCTACGCGACCCGAGACGCATTACAGGCTCGATCTTGCGATCGATTCTAATAGACTTTGCCTATCGGCGAATCTGTGATCCTGGACGTGTTTCTAGACCCTTCTCGCACCCACCTAAGTCAAAGGAAGCGATAGCGTGCGTCGCGTGACCATAACCCAGGCCCGGTCTAATCCAAATCATGCTCTGATACCATCTGTAACATCCCGAAAATCGAGGGGTCGAGCAAAAACCCAACTCCCGAGTTCCAAAATGTTATTTATGCAACATAGATATGTATGATTGAATGTTGTCTGTGATAATGTATTAAACATGAGTGAAATTAAGCCAGAACAGCATATCATACTCCAGAGACAGTTAAATTAACCAGCGGAAGTCTGTAATAGTATGTATAACATATATAAACTGTTGTATGTCTCCAGAGTGTGGATATGTTACCAGGTTATATACATACATGTATACTCCAAAAGTAGACAAAATGAATATACATGAGTGCGCTAAAAATATAAAATGACAAGTGTCAAAGTATCTAATCAACCTCCCTGTAATCCCGTCAATCAGAACACGCATAAAGGAGGGATCCTCCTCATCATCATCAAATCCAGCTCCGCCTCACAGGCCGCGCCATCATCTGCAATCACAAAAAGGTCTGGTGGGTGTCCGGAACACCGTCCCGTAACGTGGGAGTGAGTAGCTAACTCAGTGGAATAATAGAGCAAAGATTAACATGTTATCAAATCAATCATGCGATAATAGTAACGCAGTAAATCAAACAATCCTAATACTGTTGTTAATGCAATTATGATATGACGTGATGTATGCCCTCACCGACGATCACCCTCATACGGCAACATCTTACGACCGCGGCATGCCACACTCCCTAGAGTGCTCCACATCTTCCAGGCACATGCAATGCTATGGTGATATGATTACCAAGTTGTTATTAGTCCATTCAAACAGCAGGATTGGGAAACTAAGGTACCTCCCTTGTATCAATCCCAACACGGATCCTGTCTAGGGTCGTCACTCCTAGTAATCTCATACGATGTACATTTTGTAGGTCACTGCAAGGGCTGTCAGGGCTGTTGCTCGCACTCGTTGCACCTCTCCCCCATCACCTTATCAATACAGGCCTACTGTACTCTACTGCACGGAAGGGTCGTCGCCTCCCGTGAACTCAGAATACGCTCGCGGTCACTACAAAGGGCTCGTCGCCTGATCAGTGTAGGCCGACAGCTAGAATATAGTATCCCATACCACCATAATCTGCTCACGAGTCAAGGTGCTCATTGGTCACTACGGGGAGGTTTGTGGCCCCAGCATAGGCCGACAGCTCGACCACGGTGTCCCATACCACCATGCCCGGCTCATGAGTCTTCGTGGATCAAGGTACCACGGTTAATAGGGTTTACAATGGTAAGTTCAGTACCCTAGGTTCAAGCAGTTATGATACATACAAGGTGAACAAACATCGGCCAGTCGGGTTACTTGACGGGCTCGACTAGCGCGATCGCATCTCGAATTGAACGACATGAAGTGCGTAAAACACTTCGCGTGGCCTAACCACTGCCGCCAACTCTCAACACGAATCACATTCATCGACGTGTCGTTCGTGGCTATGACCAGTCAGCCACGAATTCGCTCGGTTACCGACTGCCTGGACTAAGTCAAGTCCCACACATCTATGGTATCACATTAACACTATAAAAAGGTATTGGAATTGAAATATATCATGTGAGCATGTTAGCACATGTTATAACATTCAACTTAAGCAAATCTTCAAGGCATACTTCCCATGCATATTCAACTTAAGCAAATCCTCAAGCACATACATTCCATGCATGTAATGAAATCATGCATTTTGTCAACAAGTAGAAAATCATTTAGGTCAGCATAATAATTGAAAAATCAATCACAAACTATCAAATAACATCATTTAATTCAATACATACTAATACAAGCATTTATACAAACACATACACTACACACTTAAGTCTACATATAGTATGTCGACCCAAAGTGCGCAACTAGACAAATCTCTTCGCCAAACTAATTATGCACGCATTCCTAACTTCCTAATGTGACAACAAACCATGTCAATCACATCAGTAAAATATGAATGTAAACAGTACTTCCTACAAATGACTAAAATGCCCTAAATCTCATATTCTTCGTTAGCTTACGAAACGGGAAACGGAGAGCATTTTGTACATGTCAAACGGCGATGCCGTCAAGAATCTACTATTAAAGGACATTGAAAGCGTTGGGAACCGTCAATCAAAGCGTCTAAAATCCTCACCTTATGTCTTGTAGACTCGGGAATTGAAACGGAGCGTATATGCTTCGTCTACGGCGAGTAAGGAGCCTAATACATAAGATCCATAAGCTACATCGCTATGGAAACAAGGAAAACTCAAATCAACAACTATTTAGGGTTTTTACTTACCTAGGATTGCGGTGAAATCGTCGGGAAAGCGGTAGAGGAGTGTTGCTTAAGCACATGCAACACGTAGCACAAGTGGCAGGAAGAACTCTCCCACACTCTCACAATCTCTCACTCTTTTTCTCTCTCCCAAGCTAGGGCTTCTCTCAAATTCGGATGGGAGAGAGGAGTGAGGGTTTCAACCCCTTTTATAGCCTAAAACATGCCCAAAATAGGCTTGGGAACAATGTTTACTTGGTGCCTAACCAAATCGGGGCCGTTTCGGTCCAAAAGGGCATTTCTGGAGGTCCCCAGGCCAAATGCGGTCGGACTTAAGCTCATGCATACTGGATCTAGCACACATCCAGTTTTCAGACCGGTTGGGTTCCCAGATCGCACGTGGCGGCCCAGTTTCAGTTTAACGGTCACCGCACCAAGATCAGGCCTATAAGTCTCGTGATATATAATAGATATTTTTCCTGATCCAAGGGTGTAATTTGGCTGTATTCTGACGGTCAGAACGCTCAATACTGATGCATCAAATTGTGTGCCAGTTTTGAATTTCAAATTCCAATTCTAACCCTATTCTCACTCTCTTCGGTCCGGGCTCAATGAAATAGCCTGTGATTATCGGTTTGACTTGATTTTTGGAATGAGTGTCAAGTCCAGCTAGACGGTTCTAACGGTCTAAGATAGGAGGTATCGGACTTTCGACGTGCGGTCTAGATCCAATACAAAGATTCAAAGTGGTCCAGAGAACAAACCTGCTTAGAGTTTGGTCCGAGATTTTAGAGCATTATAGCACCATTGGTTCCACTCGCTTTGGGCCTTGTAGAACGTATTTAAAGTAATCAGGGACTGTTTCCCAGCCACTCCAACGTTGCGCTAGCTAACTTATGCTTAGTTTCTAAAGAAATTTATCCTAAGTGGTTTCTTTGGCTATGGAATTGGGTTCTGAACGATTTTTCAGGTGTTTTAATTGACCCACTGTCTAAGGACGTCAAATCCCAGATTGGCCAAAATCCGGGGTATTACAGAGATTACTAGGAGTGATGACCCTAGACAGGATCTGTGTTGGGATTGATATAAGCAAGGTACCCTAGTTTCCCAATCCTGCTGTATGAAAAGGACTAATAACAACTCAGTAATCATTATCCATATCGCATTGCATGTGCCTGGAATATGTGGAGCACTGAGGAATGTAAGCATGCCATGGGCGTAAGATGGTGCCGTTTGAGGGAGTATGTCGATGAGGGCATCCATCATGTCATTTCATGCATGCATTAATAACAGTATCTAGGAATGTTTGATTGTTTGGTTTACTATTAACGCGTGATTAATTTGATAACATGCTAATCTTTACTCTATTCTCCCACTGAATTGAACACTCACTCCCACGTTACGGGATGATGTTTCGGACACCCACCAGTCCCTATTTTAGCTGCAGATGATGGCGCTGCTTAAGAAGTGGAGCTGGACTTGTATGATGATGAGGAGGACTTCTCCTCTGTGTTCTGATCGATGGGATTACAGGGAGGTTGAGTTGATGTCGGGACACTTGTCATTTTATATTTTTGGAGCACTCATGTATGTTCTTTTCTTTCCATTTTTGGAGTATACATGTATATGATTAACCTGATAACATGTTCACACTCTGGAGACTTATAATCAATTATATATTTTATGTATTTATTACAGTCTTTCGCTTGCTAATTTAATTGTCTCTGGAGTATGATATCTTGTTTTGGCTTAATCCCACTCATGTTTAATACACCAATATAGACAACATCCAATCATAAGCATTTATGTTGCATAAGTGATGTTTTGAAACTCGGGAGTTGGGTTTCTACCCGACCCCTGATTTTCGGGGTGTTACACTAACTACGTTGTAAGGTGCCTTACCTGCCAATAGATTAAAGTGGAGCATCAGAAGCCGTCGAGACTTTTACAACTGTTACGGGTCACAGAGTGGAAGTCGGAGCACATATCGATGGATTTTATTGTCAAACTACCGAAATTAAGCCATCATCATGATGCGATATGGGTGATCGTTGATAAGCTAACAAAGTCAGCACACTTCCTTCCTATACTTATTTCTTCATCCCTAGATGCGTTAAGTAAGCAGCATATCAAGGAGATCATTAAGCTTCATGACATTCCTGTGTCCATTGTATCTGATAAAGACCTCAGGTTTACATCACGCTTTTGGAAGTCTTCATAAGGCCTTGGGAATGATGCTAGACTATAGCACGACTTTCCATCCTTAGACTGATGGGCAAACGAAGCGGGTAAATCAAATCCTAGAAGACATGCTTCGCAGTTGTATTCTTGACTTCAAGTGAAATTGGGATGATCACCTCTATTTAGTAGAATTCGCCTACAATAATAGTTTCTAGTTCAGTATTGGCATGACGCCATTTGAACCTTTATATGGAAGACTCCACAGATCACCAAGATGTTGGACTGAAGTGGGTGAAAGAACATTGTTTGGATTTGAACTAGTGCAAGAGACATCCGAGAAGATTGTCATCATCGAAGAATGTCTACGCACTGCTTAGAGTCACTAGAAGAGCTACGCTGACAATCGTCGAAGGAACTTGGAGTTCGTCATAGGAGACCATGTGTTCCTAAATGTATTCCTGATGAAAGGAGCTATGCAATTTGGGAAGAAAGGAAAATTAGCACCATGCTACATTAGATCCTCCGAGATCTTACAGAGAGTAGGCATCATAGCCTATAGACTAGCCTTACCTCCTTAGCTTTTTGGCGTCCACGACATATTTCATGTCTCTATGCTTCAGAAGTACGAGAGAGACGCATCGCATATTATTAACTGGGAGTTGCTGGAAATTTGTGAGGACGTCTCATACATAGAGTAACCGATTCGCATCCTTGACAGGAAGGAGCAAGTACTTCGAACAAGAATAATACCACTCGTGAAGGTTCAATGGGGGCATCATGGCGAGGATGAAGCTTTGTGGGAGCGAGAGGATGAAATCTGAGAGAAGTACACTTATCTCTTCATATGATAGGTATGTTAAATTTTGAGGATGAAATTTTTGTTAAGGGGGGTAGAATGTAACAACCCTTTTTTTTATGGGAACCGACCCCACTGTCCCTTGTGTGTGGCCCACCTGAGTTTTGGATTAGCTTCATTTTTTGCCTTTATCCTCTCACGGCCAGGCCAAGATGATGGACAGAGTAGATTTATATCATCGTTAGTGGGACCCACTATATCTAAAAATGAAGAAAAAAAACATGAATTATCTTCCGCACGTCATCGTCGACTGTTCACAACCCCAAGTGTAGGGTCGCGATGTAGTAATAATCTTAGTAAGACCGAGGTTGAATCCATGGGGACTAATCTCATGAGTATTCTAAAAGCAACTATAAGTAGAATTAGAAAAAGATGTAAAACTAATTCTAAAGTGATTGAGAGTAATTGTGAGAGATTTAGTGAAAAACTTAAGAAAATCAAAGGTAGGAAATTAGGGTTTTCAAGGATCCACTTATAGGTTCTCAGGATGATACCTTACATGATTCAAGGATGAAGAGATATGTCAGATCTCTAAACTTCTCATTCTAATCATCAATGGATGAGAGCTATGATGATTTGGAAGTGATTTCATCACCTAGCCATGCCTAGGAGACAAGGCAAACAACAAGATCCACCAATCACACAACCAATAATAAGAGAATTGTGAAGGTTAGGAAGGATTCCATCATCCTACCATGCCCAATGGACAATGGTGAACAATAGGATCTTCTAATTTCATAATCTCAATTCAGGAAAAGAAGATATCTCGAGCTATCATAAATCTATTGTAAATTGTCACCAAAAACCATTATAAACTAAAAATATTCCTTAAATACCAAACTAAAATCAAGATAAGTTCATCATAAACATGAATCAAAGCGATAGAAACATCCTATTATGCTACAAGCTTTACCTCTTACCCTAATTAAGAGATTTAGTCAACCATAGACATGATTGAACTAGAATCTCTTAAGAAAAATATAAAAACAACAAAGAAAAAAGAAGGAAAAACTCTTGGCGATGGTTTCTCCATACTTTTTCTCCACTCCTCAAACCCTAGATGATGCCTAGGGACGTCCTAGGGACTCCTATTTATAGATTTGTAACACCTCCTTTTGCACCGACTTTGAAAAATCTAGAAACCACCTTGAATTTACGCAGTTTTTCAAAATAGACTTCACTCTGTGCAATTTCACAGAATAACCTAGAGTTTCAGAATATGCTTCTTCAGCACACTTTCAGGAATATGTTTGTTTTCAGGACAATTTCAGGATTCCTTTTCTTGTTCTTCAAATATTTGATTCTCTTTATTCTTCACTTAGTTTTCTTTGATCTTTAGCATGTGAATTCTTCAATCTTGTCCTTCTAAGATTCATCCCTTGCCTTGGTGATTCTTGAGCATCAAATCCATGCTTTTACCCTTCTTTTCAATCCAAGCTCTTAATTTCACATTACAACACAAACATGAGTAAAATAGAACATTAAGCATTATCATGTTCATAAAACCAAGATATAAATGAGGGATAATATGCAATATTTGACCCTTCACCAACTAACCCACTCTTTCCCTCCCTTTTCGTATGGTAATGGGCACCGAAGCCTCCCACCAAATCGAAACTATCCCATAATCCCCACTCTTCCATTCTGTTACTCACCTCCTTAAAAAAAACAGAGAGAGAAACAAATAAAGAAACAATCAAATCAAAGAGAGAGAGAGAGAGAGAGAGAGAGAGAGAGAGAAAGAGAACTTTGTAGATTAAGAGGAGAGAGAGATTGGAGCGGGACCGAATCTTCAGATTTTTTTTAAGGTACATGATCTTCTACGAATCTGGAATTTTATATTTCTATGTTTTTAAATTTGAATTTCCGTGTAATTTTATTTATAATTAATTAATTAAAATCCATATAATAGGCTAGTTAATCCTTTAATTTTTAAATAAATTATTTTGTATTCTTAGTGTGATTTTAACTCATATATAAAAATTTTAGAGGCTTCTATCTATTAAATTTTTGTCATAAAAAATTGGTATATAATTAATTTAAAATATAAAATTCTTAAGAATTATTAATTTTAAACTATTATAAAAAAATGTTTACATGAATTTATAGTTTCAATTTGTTGTAATTTATTGAGTCATTTGAATTGAATTATTTTACCATCTATAATATAAAACCCACTTTAAGTTTATGGATTTATTAATTAATTAAAATTTATTTATATCTACCTTCAAATTAATCTAGAAATTTATATATAAAAAAATAACAATAATAATAAATAAATTTTTTTGTTTTAAATTAATTAACTTAAATACAAATTTTAAGAAAAATTTATGTATATAAATTAACTCAATAGCATAAATACTCTTGAAGATTTTAAAATTTTAATTTGAGGTATGATTAACATTTTAGAATAATTAATTTAATAAATCTAATATATATAAATATAGATCTAGGACTTTAGATTAGTTAATTTATTAACCTAAATCAAGAATTACCTTAAGATGTTTAATTGAGTTATAAGTTTATGTTATAATTTAATTTGTAGTTACTATTTATAAAATTAATAGTAATTACACTCACTTGGAATATGAATTCAATTCAAATAGTAAGAACTAAATCTATTTGAAATTAATTAAATGACATTAAGATTATTTATAAAATTGTTGAGAATTATAGACTTTGGTGTTTAACAATTAATATGAACTCTAGTATATATGGTTAAATAATTATTTAAGTTAGAATTTTAATATTATAATTTTTATACCAATATATAAAATATAAAAAGAAAATCACAAATTAAAAAGTCAACGGCTTTGGCATAATTTCCACACTATTATGAAACACGGCCTGTACCTTAGAAAATCCAAATTTACTGTGGGTACAGTAAACAGTCTTTTTTTAAAACAATTTTAGGAGCTAATTTTTTATCACCATCAAATTTATGCACCTTGTATAGATTCTGCATTGTAATGTAGAAATTAGATTTATTAAATTATTTTATTACTGATTTTAGAATTATTTATGTCATTCCTTCTCTTCTATTTATTGAATTAAAAAAAATAGAAAGAAAGAAAGAAATTATATTTGTATCAGTAAGTAGGACAATCATGTCCCTTGGGTGAGAGACCCTATGTAACACGCCAGATTTTGAGGGTCGAGCAAAGTTCTACTCCCGAGATCTAACACATCACTTATGCAACATTGATAATGATGTTTAAATGCTGTCCATATTAGTGCATTAAATATGAGAAAGATTATACTAAAATAGCATGTCATACTCTAGAGTTAATGTAATTAAGCAAGCGGAAGACTGAGATAGATATATAAAGTATATACGTGCCTCACAGCCTCTACAGTATGATCATATTACTGGGCTGAAATTTACACATGTTTTGGTTCAAACTAAACAAAATATCAAAATATGGAGTATTCAGCTAATCCTTATATCCCTGTAATCCCATCGAAGCAGCACGAGGTCTACGTAGACATGTCAGAGAGATGCACGTAGGAGAACTCCTCCTCGTCTAAGAAATCCAGCTCCATCACGTAAGCCTCATCATCATCTACAACTAAAACAAAGTATGAATAGTGTTTTAAAACACCGTCCCAGAGTGAGAGTGAGTGATCAACTCAGTGGTACTATAAGGTAAAAGTTAACATGTTATCAATTCAATCAAGGAGTAATGATAAAGCAATACAAGAATCACTTCCTAATTACTCTTGTTAATGTAGAAATGATATGCAGTAATAATGCATGACCTCACCTGCACTCCCTCGGCGACATCATCTCACGATCGCGAATGACAAACTCCTTAAACGTGCACTTTCTCTCCAAAGCACATGCAATGCGGTGTATGGTCATGTTAGTCAAGTAATTGATTAAGCTTTATTCATACAGTAAATTTGTGAAGCTAAGGTACCTCCCTTTATATCATTAACCCAAACGAAAGATCCATTTAGGGTCGTCAATCTTAGTTAATCACATATGATAGGCAAGTTGTAGGGCATCACCCCTAATGAAAGCAGTGGATAGGCAAGTTTAAGAGTTTACACTCGAGGTCACTATGGGGAGACTCGTCACCTCAGCGTAGGCCTAGTTTATACTCGAGGTCACTACGGGAAGGCTCGTTACCTCAGCGTAGGCTAACAACTCGACCATGGTGTCCCATACCACATGCCCGGCTCATAAGTTATGGTGGATCATGGTACCATGGTTGAAACAGATTTTACATTTGTAAGTGGTACCCTAGATTCAAGCAGTAGCGGCCATAGATGGTAAACACAAAATAAGCCAATTGAGTTATTTGAGAAGTTCGATTGGTACGAGCGTACACTTAATTAATCGACATAGAGAGTGTAAGCACTCCATGTGGCCAAACCACTGTCGACAATCACTATACGACTCGAATTCATCGAACGTATCTATTAAGGCAAAACTAGTTCGGCCACTCAATCAGGAATTATTACTGATTTCCTGGACTACGTAGTAGTCCCAATCATACTCAAATGCAATAGGTAGGCATATATATTACCCACAACAGCATTTAATAAATAATTCAAACATGATTCTCATTTAAGCATTTTATCAAACACATTGAGCATGTTATTATACATATGCATTTTTTCCATAAATCACATAGTAACAACTTACATTATATGAAGGAAACTATAAATGTAGTTAAGGTATTTAAGAATCCTATCTCATCACCCTCATTAAAAGTGATTCATCAAACAATTTCTCATTCAGACATTTTATCAAACACTTAGACTACACATTACCACCTACATGAACTAAATTAGTTACAGTATATATTATGACAAATCCTTTCATAAAGGAGTTGTCATACATACAACAAACATGTATTCTAGATTAATAGTCATGGTAAGCACAAATTATAATTACAATTTCATTAAAACATTTCTACAAACACATGAAATGCACTATATATTCACATAGTTCACACACATGTATAATTTATCGAATACATCATAACTAAGATCATATGACAGCAATCAAGTTAGAAATAAATCATTGCTGGCATTGAAAGCCTTGAAAACTATAACCTAAATTTTTATAGTCCGCACCTTTCGTTGGATTGCTCGTTTCAAACTCAGTTCGAACAAAATGTTCCCGAAAATGGAACGATGGCACCTATACGATGAAATAGATTGTCTGTTTCGTCGATTATTCTATTTGGGTTTCTAAACTAAGACTAGAGTTAGGATTCCTTACCCAAATCATAGTCGAGTCGGGTTAAGTAGAGTAGTAAAGAGGCAATCTAGTTCGTGTAGTCGTAGGAGAGTAACACTGCCACGATTTCCCAAACTCTCACTCTTCTCCTCTCTCTTTTCTCCTCTTTTCTCTATTCTCTCTCCTAGGGTTAGAGAAAATTCGTATGAGAGAGGGGTGGGGTGGTTTAAGGGCCTTATATAGGCTTAAAACTAATGTCATTGGCCCTAGGGCCATGGTATACTTAGGTTATAGCCAAAGGGTGCCTATTTCTAATGAATGCGACCCATTTGGAGGTCTATTATCTAGATATGTCATAAAGTAAGTTCCCTGACTATGGATCTAGTCCAGGATGCAATTTCAGTGCATTTGGATAGGTCGATCAACCGGGATGGACCCGTATCAGATCAATGGTCGTAATCAATTGATCGGGGCCATAAGTATACGAATATGTGCAAGGAAATTTTTCTGATCCATGGGTCTAGTTAGGTAAGAATTTGACAATCTAAAGTCTTTAATTTCAACCATAAGCAAATGGTCCAATTCACTTAAATTTGGATTCATTTTCTAAATATATTCGCATTTCTCACACACTTCACTCAGGGCTCAAGTTGTGTGTTTCTGAATATTTTTTGGGCTCGATTCTCGTGATGGTTGTCAAGCCCAATATGACGGTTATAACCCTATAGTTTCATGGTCATCGAACTTTCAATGCACGGTCCAGTTCTGATATGGAGTTTCAATGTGTTCCAGAGAGCAACTGGGTTTTGGGATTTTTCTGAGGTTTTTAGGTAATGTTGAGTTAGTGATTTTAATGGTTTTGGATCTTGCAGTTTGTATAGATAGTGGTTCAAGCTAATCCATCGATTAATTTAGTATAATACTTAATTAATTTCCATCTAATTTCTATAGAATTCGGTCTTTAGAAATTTCTGCTTGAGGTGGTACTCATGTCCTTGTACAGATTTTTTCAAGACGTTACCATCTACCCCTCTTAAAGAAAAATTTCATCCCGAAATTAGTACCCTTTCGTACTCCTTGAGGATCTAAGGGTAGTTCTTAAAGACCTCAGCTTCTGTTTCATAAGTAGCCTCTTCCTTTGTGTGGTAAGTCCACAATACCTTCACAAGTGGAATAACTTAGCTACGTAGCACCTGTTCCTTCCTATCAAGAATACGTGTTAGTTACAGCACATAGGTAACATCTTCACTTAGCAGCATCTGCTCCCACTTGATAATGTGGGTAGGGTCAGGAATGTATTTCTTCAGCATCGATACGTGAAAGATGTTGTGCATGCCTACGAGTGGTGTGGGCAAAGCAAGGCAATATGCTACCACACCCACTCAGTCTAGAATCTGGAATGGGCCAATGAATCTTGGTGTGAGTTTTCCTTTCTTGCCAAATAAAAGGACTCCCTTCATTAGTGAAACCTTAAGAAATACATGGTCTCCCACTTTAAATTCCATCTGTTAATGTCCGGTATCGTCGTAACTCTTCTATTTGCTCTGGACCGCGCCGCGAGAAGTCGACGCCTAATAATGTTGATCTTCTCTAAGATTTTCTATACTAAATCTGGGCCAATCAAACTCTTCTCACCAACTTCTGCCCAACAATAGGGTGCTCGACATGGGCGCCCATACAATGCTTCGTAGGGAGCCATGTCAATGCTCGCTTGAAAGTTGTTGTTATATGCGAACTCAGCATAGGGAAGACAGTCATCCTAACTATCCTTAAAATCAAGCACATAATCTCGCAATATATCTTTTAGTATTTGATTTACTCATTCCGTCTGCCCATCAGTCTATGGGTGGAACGCGATATTGAACTTTAGTTTCACTCCCATTACTTCTTGAATTCGAGTCCAGAAAATGGTTGTGAATCGTATGTCTCGATCTAACACAATCTCCATAGGAATTCCATGTAGTCATACAATCTCCTTGATGTACAGCTTGGCTAAATCATCTGCTAAGTTCGAAACTCTAATCAAGAGGAAATGAGCCAATTTCATCAATCGGTCCACAATCACACAAATGGAGTCATGTCTCTTCCTCGTCTTCGGTAACTCGAAAATGAAATCCATAGACATGAAATCCTATTTCCATTCAGCTATGGGCATAGGCTGAAGTAAACTAGGAGGTTAGTGATGCTCGGCCTTGACTTGTGGGCACGTGAGACAACGAGATACATAATCGACTATGTGGGCCTTCATGTTGTCCCACTAGTACGAATGCTTCATATATCTATACATCTTTATACTATCAGGATGCATTGCCATCCATGAATTGTAAGTGGTGTCCAGGACTTTCTTTCTCAAGTCATGGAGATTCGTAACACATAGGTGGCCGCGATATCTCAAACCTCCATCTAAGTCATCCCTCCATTTAGAGTCTTCACTGTCACTCGCACATTCTCTCATCTTCACCAATACTTCATATTCCTTCTAAGCCACAATGATTCGGTCATCAATAAATGGCTGCATTGGATGTGTGTGATGCTTTCGAATGACTCCTCTATTGTAAGCTTCTATTCGAAGTCTCGTACGAAATCTACCATATTCCATTATTCTATCATTAGTGGAGCTGTAAATTCTATCATCTTCTTACGTCTCAACGCATTGGCCACAAGGTTGGCCTTGCTAGGGTAGTAGGAGGCCTCAAACTTAAAGTCTTTCAAGGTTTCCATCCAACGTCGCTGCCTCATATCAGGTCTCTTTACGTGAATATGTACTTAAGGCTCTTGTGGTTGCAAAAGAGCTTGAACTCCTCTCTGTAGAGGTAATGTCTCTAGAGCTTTAATGTAAAGATAACTGCTGCCAATTCCAAGTCATGTGTGGAGCAGTTCTCTTCGTATTTCCTCAACTATTGCAATGCATAGCCAATCACTCTGTCCCTTTGTATAAGAACATAATCTAAACCAACATGAGATGCGTCGGTGTATATAGTGTATCTGACCCCTTGCTCTGACAATACTAGCATAGGTGCGAACATTAGCTTGTCCTTTAATTTCTAAAAGGCTGCTTATGCTTTCTTATTCCATGCGAACTTAAGATCCTTTCGATTGAGTTGCGATAATGGTCGGGCTATTTTGAAAAAGTCTTGAATGAATCGGCGTCAGTAGCCGGCCAGTCCGAGGAAACTCCTTACTTCTATTACTGAACCAGGTTGTTCCCAGTCCTGTACCAGGGTCACCTTAGCAAAGTCCATGATAATACCTTCCTTGGACACCACATGTCCCAAGAACTTGACTTATTCCTTCCAGAAGTCGCACTTCCAGTATTGTGCAAATAATTAATTCTTCCTTAGAGTATCGAAGACTACTCGCAGATGTTCTTCATGATCCTTCCGACTATTGGAATATATCAGGATGTCATCTATAAACATAATACGAATCAATACAGATACAACCGAAACACTCGGTTCATGAGGTCCATGAACATGGCCGGTGCATTTGTAAGCCCAAATGACATCACAAGGAATTCATAATGCCCAAAACTAGTTCTGAATGCTAATATCTACACGTCATCATCCCTTACGCGTAAATGATGATAACCAGACCGTAGGTCAATTTTTGAATAATATTGTTCCCCTTTCAACTGGTCAAACAGGTCATCTATCTTGGGCAGAGGATACTTATTCTTGACCATGACGTGATTCAGCCTGCGATAATTAATACACAATCACAGTGATCCTTCCTTCTTTATAAATAATACAGGTTTTCCCTAAGGAGATACGCTAGGCCGTATGAAACCTGATTCCAACAGTCATCTATTTGTCTCCTCAATTCCTCCATTTCACATGGAGGCATGCGGTATATTGGTAAGGAAATTGGCATTACACTAGGCACAAGGTCAATAGTAAAGTCGATCTCACGCCAAAGAGGTAGTTTAGGTATCGTCCTGAACACATCCGTGAAATCTTGGACTACAAGGGTGTCCCCAAGTGTCAGACCATCAACATTTTCCAATACGGAAGCGAAACAAATCATGTGGTAGGGCCAATTGACCTAAACTGGGAAAGTAAAGGTCGCGCCCTCAGGTCCATGGGTTGTCACCAATTTGGTATCGCAATCGATCTCTGCCTTCATTTCTATGAGCCAATCCATGCAGAGGATAACATCATAATGATGTAGCCAGGTGAAAATCAGGTTAATGTGCACCGTTCTGCTCCCTAAGTCTATCAAGCAATCTTTATAAAACTTATTAGCATCGGAGAAAGTCTCTGTTGCTGTAAGGACTCTCGTCCCAACCATAGGACTAGTTTTCAACCCCAAATGCTTGACTGTAGAGCATGATACTATCGAGATAGTGGACCCGGTGTCCACCAATAGAAATACAGGTGTACCTTGAATGTGGGTAGTGACTTCAAAGGCTAAAGGCACTGTAGTTGCTATCTCAAATGCTCCGGCTGCTAGTGCATGTACACGAGCTTGTTGAGAATGATTTGGTTGTGCTACCATAGGTTGTTAAGGTGGCCTACTTGGAGGTACAGGTGGACTGTAAAATGGTTGTGCTGGCAGTGCCGATTGTAGAGGTGGATCTGATATAGCTTGCGGTTCCTGACGGTTGATCTTCTGAGGTAGTGTAAAACCATTGTCCATCATCTTAGTAAAATAATAGGTGTCTATATGGCTCATATTCTTATAGTAGGTGCACCACAAATCTGATCGCCTCTGCTGGGTCGGTGGAGCCATAAGCCTAGGAGGCGAATCTACATGTGGCCTCTTGCCGAGGAATGGTCGGTTTGCTAAATCAAGTAGCGGCCTCGGGCCCTTGGGCATACATGTCTGAGATAATTTGTCTCCATCCTTCCTGGCTCGCAGAGACATGTTCACTAGCTCAGCATAATTGGGAATGCTAGCGCAACACAACTTAGTGTGGATTTTAGGCCGTAGTCCATTTGAAAAATGTCGCATTTTCATTGGCTCATCTACTAGGATTAAAGGAGAGTATTGGGCTAGCTCCGTAAATCTATTCTCATATTCTGATATAGTTATTCCTCCCTGTCGGAGGGGAAGGAACTCACCCTCCTTTTCATTATAGTAAGTGAGGGGGAAGTACTTTCTATGGAATCGGGTTTCAAACGTGTTCCACATCCACACTTATCCTGCGGGAACAGTTCGTAGGATGATATCCCACTAAAGACCAACCTCCTTCTCGAGCATATATAAAACTAACTTAACTTGATCTGCCTTAGTGTAGTGCAGCGGCTTTAACATCTTAGAGATGCGATCTGGCTAGTATTCAGCCTCCTAGGGCTTATGAGTGCCCACAAAGGTGGGAGGTCGGAAGCACTGAAAGTGTTCAAATAGACTGCTGGTATTCGTATTTCCAGCAGGATGCACAGATGGTGCAGGTGGGGCCATACTCATGTTTTGGGCAATGACCCCCGTAATAGTGGCCTAAACTTACTGCTGCTACATTAGGAGCATCATCTGCTCTAACCTATCAGGGGGAGAAGCCACCGAAGGCACATGTGGTGTTGATGTAGACGCGTGGTTTTATCTCAGAACCAATGGTGCATTCTGTGTTGGCCCATTGGTGGGGCTAGTGGCCGACTGTGAATCCAGCATGGTATCACTATATGGGCCTAAGCTGGGGTCCATATGGCTATCGCTTAGGGGAGGTGCCCCATCAATTGATCTGCCAAGTGGAAGATGTGTCATATTCCAAGTGGTTTTCGGAGGCATTCCTTATGTACAACATAGGGTGCAACACGTGTAAGATTTAGAATAACATTATTCAATTTCCCAAACATTCTACACATTCCAATTCAAAAGAGCTTCATGCATTTCATTGAACCAAAAATTGTCAGAATACAAGAGAAGTAGTATTACATGAATCATGATAGAAGATCCATGTGAGCTAAATCTAGTAGAAGTTTCACACCGACTAATCCAACATATAACTAAGCCTACCAAGGCTATTGCATAAAAAGTAAGAAATAAAGCAAACCAATAGATGACTGCAACATATGTCTAATCTTCTGACTGTGGTGAAGGTGGAGGTGCACCCTTATCTTGTATACAGCACAAGAGGGCCTTTAAGGTGCGAGACATCTTCTTGCATTTTTGTTTCAAGTAAGCCTGATTCTCTTCAAGCTTTTGCTTCAATTCGGCTAGGTCTCCTTGATTTCCTGACTTAGGGTGGCTTGATTCTCTTCAATCTGAGTCATGCGGGCTTCCAATGCGGCCCGATCACGATGGTTTTCATGTGTAGCAAGAGGTCCCTCATCAGAGTCTCAGGACACCTCTTCTTCATCACTTCCTTCTTCCTCACTGCTTTCCTCTTCATTACCTTCTTCATCTTCACTCCCATCATCCTCTTCACTTTCTTCCTTTATCTCATTATCGGACTCATCAAGCCTTGCTTGTCGTTGCCTGGGGCCTATGCCCATATTTTTGAGTGTAGTGTTACTGATGATATGAATCGGGGCATTGTTCTTCATATAGAGCTGGAAGCTAAAATTTTGGGCGATCTTATAAATAAGTCGACCGAAGGGAAGTGGGGCATCTCCCCATGTAGATTGTGCAGTACCCATAATCTGAGACAAAATGAATGTAGGCAGGCATAACTTATCTCTCTAACCAGTTATGTATAAGAAATCCACCATAAGTTGAGTGCATTCTATGCGATTACTCCACCTGGAATACACGTTATACGTGAATATGTGGTGGAATAGGTAAAAATCATTTATCATTTTGGTTGATGCAAGGCTATTTCCTCATCTCCACCACTCAAGCTGGACGTAAAGGAAACGTGTGTGGTGATTTCTTTCTCGTTCACTAGTAAGGTTTGTCTCACTATCATGTACAAGTCCACGTTCCATACCCATGATATGAGCCACCACATCTACATTGACTATGGCCTTCTCTCTTCCCAAAGGGATTGTAAACTGAGAAGGTTCCAATAGTGGGTTTCGTATATGAGCATAGAGGTCTCATACTGTGCTTTCATTCGCATGAGTATTTCCCTCAAATGTGGAACCCCATCCATTTTCTAGGAGCCTGTCCATCACTAGGTACAACCTGAAAAGTCTTTCATCAACCTGAGCCTCAAATACAACTTTACGGTAGGGATCTTTCGATGGGGATCCACGAGTCATGATCCTGTTTTGATTTTCTCTCTCTCAGCTCTTGTGCTTGCTTTAACGCCCCTCTTCTTCTTTGAACGGGTTAGGCGGATAGGCCCGGCTTCATCCATGGATGCCCTCTTCTTCCACATAAGGGAAAGGAATGTGAAGAGGGAGAAAATAGTAGCAACTAGCTCAAAAAATGCCACGGAGTTGAAGAAAACTTGAAAGGTGAGATAGGTTGTGGATTTGTAGGGCTATGAGACATAAAAGAGAGCTTTTGTGCTCAAATAGGTAGGAAATGAGAGGACGGAGGCTTGTAAGAAAGGGATTTTGAGGAAAATGGTGGAGAATGGGTGTGTAATGTAGAAGAAGAATAAGTTTTGTGTATGGAAGGGAGATTTGAGAGAGAAAATGTGATTTGGGAGGGGTTTGGAGGATTTAGAAGCTTGAAATGAGAGTGGAATAGAGATAGAGTTAAAATAGAGTGCCCCACACATATTACAAGGCCCTGCACAAGTGGGTGAGGGCGGCGGGCCGCAGGAATCGCGGGCCAGCTAGAGGTGTGGGCGGCTTGCCCCCAACCGGGCTGTGCCACCACGGTCCTCTAGATTGCTAGTGGTGCCTCCACCTGGGAGTAGTGTCCGCCCCCTCCCTAGGTGCTGAAAAGGTGTGGGGGACCCCCTGGCTCGCACTATATTTTGTGGTTGGGCTCCTATGGCCGTGAGATGTATTTTCTCGACCCATTCACACATATTCATGCCTTTTTGGCATGTTTTATGTTTGGTATTCATCGAGTGATAGCTTAAACCCATCGATTGACAGTCTAAAATAGAATCGAGATCATTTCCTGTGATCTCAGAAGCATACGGGTTACATTTCAACGGTCAATCTCGTCCATCGGTGAAACTTGGGATCTTACGATCATTTCTACATTTTATCACCCCCTTTGAAGTTAAAGTACATCAGTGTGCATCGTGTTACCATAATTTATGTCTATTTTAATCCAAATCATGCTCTGATGCCAACTTGTAACGCCCCAGATTTCGAGGGTCGAGCAAAGCTCTACTCCCGAGATCCAACTCATAACTTATGCAACATAGATAATGATTGTTGTTTATATTAGTGCATTAAACATGAGAGAGATTATACTAAAATAATATGTCATACTCCAGAGTTAATGTAGTTAAGCAAACAAAAGACTGAGATGGATTTATAAAGTATATACGTGTTTCACAACCTCTATAGTATGATCATATAATCGGGCTGAAATTTATACATGCATTGGTCCAAAGTAAATAAAATATCAAAATATCAAGTATTCAACTAATTCGTGTATCCCTGTTTTCCCATCTAAGTAGCACAAGGTCTACGTAGACCTACCAGAGAGTTGCATGTAGGAGAATTCCTCCTTGTCTAAGAAATCTAACTTTGTCGCGCAAGCCTCATCATCATTTGCAACTAAAATAAAGTTCAGTTGGTGCTTTAAAACATCATCCCATAGTTGGAATGAGTGATCAACTCAGTGGAACTATAAGGAAAAGGTTAATATGTTACCAATTCAATCAAGCAATAATGATAAATGAACACAGCAATCACTTCTTAATTACTCTTGTTAATACAGAAATGATATGCAGTAATGACGCATGCCCTTGCCTGCACTCCCTCAGTGACTTCATCTCACAATCGTGCATGTCAAACTCCTTAAACGTGCGCTTCCTTGCCAAAGCACATGTAATGCGGTGCATGGTCGTGTCAGCCAAGTAATTGACTAGGCTTTATTCATACAGTAAATTTGGGAAGCTAAGGTACCTCCCTTTATATCATTAACCCAAATAAAAGATCCATCTAGGGTCATCAATCCTAGTTAATCACATACAATAGGCAAGTTGTAGGGCATCACCCCTAATGAAAGTAGTGAATAGACAAGTTCAAGAGTTTACACTTGAGGACACTATGTGAAGGCTCATCACCTCAGCATAGGCTTAGTTTATACTCGAGGTCACTACAAGAAGGCTTGTCACCTCAGCATACGTCGACAGCCCGAATACAGTGTCTCATACCACCGTATTCGGCTCATGAGTTTGGGTAACTCACTGGTCACTCTGGGGAGGCACGTCACCCCAACGTAGGCCGACAGCTCTACCACGATGTCCCATACCACCATGCCCGACTCATGAGTCTTAGCGGATCGTGGTACCATGGTTGAAATGGGTTTTACATAGGTGAGTGTATCCTAGATTCAAGTAGTAACATCCATACAAGGTAAACAAACAATAGGCCAATCGAGTTATTTGATAAGTTTGATTGGTACGAGTGTACACTGAATTAATTGAACGTATCTACTATATGGCTTGGATTCATTGAACGTATCTAATGCAGGGAAACTAGTTCGGCCACTCAATCAGGAACCGTTACCGATTTCTTGGACTATGTAGTAGTCCTAATCATACTCAAATGTAATAGGTAGTCACATATGTTACTCATAACAATATTTAACAGATAATTGAAACATGATTCTCATTTGAGCATTTTATCAAACACATTGAACATGTTATTATACATATGCATTTCGTCCATAAATCACATAGTAGCAATTTACATTATATGAAGGAAAATATAAATATGGAGAAGGTAGTTGAGAATCCTATCTCATTACCCTTATTAAAAGAGATTCATCAAACAATTTCTCATTCAGACATTTTATCTAACACTTACACTATACATTACCACCTACATGAACTAAATTAGTTATAGTATATATTATGGAAAATTCTTTTATAAAGGAGTTGTCATACATACAACAAACATGTATTCTAGATTAATAGTCATGACAAGCACAAATCATAATTACAATTTCATTCAAACATTTCAACAAACACATTATATATTCACATAGTTCACACACATGTATAATTTATCAAATATATCGTAACTAAGATCATATGGCAGCAATCAAGTTATACATAAATCATTATTGACATTTAAAGCCTTAAAAACCATAACTTAAACATTTATAGTCCGCACCTTTCATTGGATTGCTTGTTTCGAACTTGGTTCAAACTAAATGTTCCCGAAAATGGAACGATGACACTTATACGATGAAATAAGTTAGCTATTTTGTCGATTATTCTATTTGGGTTTCTAAACCAAGATTAGGGTTAAGATTCCTTACTCAAATTGTAGTTGAACTGGGTTGAGTAGTGTAGTAGAGAGGCGATCTAGTGCGTATAGTCGTGGGAGAGTAACACCACCACGATCTCCCAAACTCTCACTCTTTTCCCTCTCATTCTTTACCTCTCTCTTTTCTCCTCTTTTCTCTCTTCTCTCTCCTAGGGTTAGAGAAAATTTGCATGAGAGAGGGATGGGGTGGTTTAAAGGCCTTATATAGGCTCAAAGCTGATATCATTTGCCCCGGGGCCATAGAATACTTGGGTTATAGGCAAAGGGTGCCTGTTTCTGATGAACGGGGCCCGTCTGGAGGTCCATTATCCAGATACGTCATGAAGTAGGTTCCCTGACCATTGATCTAGGCCAGGATCCAATTTCAGCACATTTGGATAGGTCGATCAACCTGGACGGACCCGTATCATATCAACGATCATTGTCACTCGATCAGGGCCACAAGTATACGAATTTGTGCAGGAAAAATTCCCTGATCCATGGGTGTAGTTAGGTCAAAATCTGATGGTCTGAAGTCTTCAATTTCACTTGTAAGTGAACGGTCTAATTCACTTAAGTTTGGGTTCATTTTCTAAAGATAGTCGCATTTCTCACACACTTCGCTCAGGGCTGAAGTTGTGCGTTTCTAGATACTATTTGGGCTTGATTCCTGTGATGGTTGTCAAGCCTAATATGATGATCGTAACCCTAGAGTTTCGTGGCCAGGTCCGATACGGAGTTTCAATGTGCTCCCAAGAGCAACTGGGTTTTGGGATTTCCCTGAGGTTTTTAGGTAATGTTGAGTTAGTGATTTTAATGATTTTAGGTCTTGCAGTTTGTATAGATAGTAGTTCAAGCTAATCCACCAATTAATTTAGTTTAGTACTTAATTCATTTCCATCTAATTTCTACAAAATTCGGTCGTTAGTAATTTCTGTCTGAGGTGATACTTGGTCCTTGTATGGATTTTTCTCAAACGTTATAATCTACCCCCTTGGGTGAGAGACCCTAAAGTTAGAAATTCAGGCACTCATGTCCCTTTGGTGAAAGACCCTAGAGCTTGTTGGATCTATCAGAGTGTCCTTTTGTATACGACGTATAAGTACAATTTTGTGCGTGGACATATGTCAGTAGTACAACTAGAGCAGTAGTCTGACCATCTAATGTATAAATGGGTCCCTCACCACGAGGTACTGTGCATGGGCGTTAATGCAATGTGGCCATACACTGAGTACAGTGTTGTAATTGATCTTGTATATTTATTTAATTAATTACGTTGAATCATCAAATGGTATCACATGCATATCATTTTTACATTCATTTTACTTGATGTTAACATAAGTCATGTTGTTATGTTTATTTCAAATATATTACTTACTTAAAGACAAAAAATTTAGAATTTTAGATTTGTGTTTGAGATGATCATACCGAGTCATTGTACTGACGTTAAATTTAAACCATACAGGTGTTGAGTTGGAATATTTCGAGCAGGTGAGCTTATATTATTAGTTGCATTAGGTTTAGTTTGAAATTTTAATGTTAACGTAATAAGTTAAGTTAATTTAATTAGTTGTTTTAGTTATGGTTGTATGGACAATGTTTCTTAATTAAGTTTAAAAATTTGTAGTTGTCCTCCTTTATTTTATATGCACATAGCCTTGTAGGAGTGAGTATTTACTTGTGCATTAATGATAACATATAAATGATAGTTCATGTGCTTGGAATTTGGGTTTTGAGTAGCCCTACTCAGGTACCCAATTTTTGGGGCGTGATAGTGTTAGTTTTGGAAGGGCCAATAGACGGAGTGTTGCGATCACATTCTCAGATGCAAAAATGTCTAATGGCTGGCCGAAGGAGATGGCCCTACTTTGATGGTAAACTTGTCCCCATGTCATCTTTTCCCGAACCTATCACGCCCCAAACTCAGAAACCAGGCTCACAAAATTCCTAATCGCCGAATCCAGTGCCGACAGCCTCTGTAGTACCCCATTCTTGGCTCCTAGCACACATATACCAGATTCTGATCCTAGAATCCTACAAGGAGAAATTTTCAACATGAATTTGATTCGCAATAAGCATAACCATAAGTATAACCCATGAACAATAACCAAGACATCATCACAAAATCCACTATGATCAAAAGCTTTAAGGTACAATGCACATAAAGTGAAATATAATGATAATAGTAACAGAAACTTCTAAAGCTCGACTACACGCTCCTACTCCAACTAAGCTACGGCTATGACCTGACGTCACTTGCATGCATCAATCGTGCATGAGCTTATAGAAAGCTTAGAGGGTTGTGAGAGTGTGTGCGCAATATAAGTGTCCTTAGAATGAAATATCAGAGTAATGCAGTTATACTGGTAAGTCCATAAATGCAATCAGCCGTACCATGGCTATGCAACGCAAGGCATGAAAGCTATCGATCATATTAAGGTCATGTGATGCAAGGCATGAATGATGTCAGCCATACCAAGGCCATGTAATGTGAGATGCTACTTAAGAAAACCAATCCTCATCTGAATCTACATATCAATGCAGCTCATCACTAGAGCATCAAATATTAGTACAATTCTCACTCTGAAAAATCACCGGAGTTTAATACGCTCCAAATGACACTGCCCCTTTCCCGGGCGCCAGTCCAAGTGAGCGTAAGAAACCTCACTATCTGTCTAGCCAATAGCCTGCCAATGCCTATCCGACACATCGATAGCGAACCCATTTATGAGGTAGTCATACTCAACCTAGCAATTTCCCCTACCTTCTAGCGGGTAAGGCTACAACCCCTTCCAACTGACCAAAACACATTAGGAGACGTGGACTCATGGTATGCAGCCCTCGTTCGCTCATATATTGTAACACCCCGGATTTTTACCAACCTGGGGTTAGATGTCCTTAGGAAATGGTTCAATCAAAACACATTGGTAACTGCTCAGAACCCAATTCCATAGCCAAAGAAATCACTTAGGATTAATTCCTTTAGAAACTAAGCATAAGTTAGCTAGCGCTACGCTGGAGTAGCTGTAAAATTGTCCCTGATCGCTTTAAATATGTTCTACAAGACCCAAAACTTGTAGAACCAATGATGCTATAATATCCTAAAACCTTGGATCAAACTCTAAACCCGTTTACTCTCAGGAACTCTTTAAAACTTTGTATTGGATCTAGACCGCGCGTCGAAAGTCCGATACCTACAATCTTAGACCGTTATGACCGCTTGGCTGGACTTGACAATCGTTACGAAAATCAAGGCCAACCGACATTCAGAGGCTATTTCATTGAGCCTGGAGTGAAGAGAGTGAGAATAGGGTTAGATTTGGAAATTTTCATTCAAATCTAGCACATGACTTAACACGTTAGTATTGAGCGTTCTGACCGTCAAAATTCAGCCAAATTACACCCTCGGATCAGGAAAAATTTGTCTTTCATGTCATGAGACTTGTAGACCTGATCTAGGTACGATAACCGCTGAATTGAAAATGGACCGCCACGTGCGATCTACGAACTCTACCGGACTGAAAACTGGGTGTGAGAAACATCCAGTGACCATGAGCTTAAGTTTGACCGAGTTCAGCCAAGGGACCTCCCGAAATGGTCTTTTGGATCGGAACAGTACTGATTTGGATATAACTTAAGTATACCTTGACCTGGAGTATGTTTTGGACATGTTCGGGCTTATAAAAGGGCTTGAAACCCTCCATATCTCTCCCAACAGAATTTGGAATAAGCCCTAGATTGAGAGAGAGAGAAAGTGAGAGATTTTGAGAGAGTGGTGGGAGAGATTTTCCTGCCACCTGCTGCTGCTACTGCACATGCTTAAACGACGTATTCCAATCATTTTGTTGGTGATTCCGAAGCTTTTCTAGGTAAGGAAAACCCTATCCACTTTCTGATTTAGCATTCCGTCAAATCAAATAGCAAAGTAGCTGATATAACTTATGAAATAGGTTGCCTGTTCGCTGTAGACGAAGCGTATACGCTCCGTTCGAAACGATACGTCTCTAGGGTAAAAGGTGCGGATTTTAGACGCTTTGATTGGCTATTTTCAACGCTTCAATGTCGTTTAATAGTAGATTATCGACGGAAACGCCGTTTGACATGTACAACATGCTGTCCGTTTCCTGTTTCATAAGCAGACGAAAAATATGAGATTTAGGGCATTTTAGTCATTTGTAGGAAATACTGTAAACATCCATATTTTTCTAAAACGATTGACATGGATTTTTGTCACCTTAGGATACTAGGAATGCATGCATTATCTGTTTGGCGAAGAGATTCGTCTAAATGCGCACTTTGAGTCGACATACACTATGTAGACTTAAGTGTGTAGACTAAGTGTTTGTATAAATGTTTGTATTAGTATGTATTGAATTAAATGGAGTTGTGAATTAGTTTGAGATTGAATTCTCAAATAATACGCTGATGTAAATGATCTCCTTCATGTTGGCTATGTGTATGATTTCATTATATGTATGAAATGCACGTGTTAGATGATTTACTTAAGTTGTATGTTATAACATGTGTTAACATGCTCATATTGTTGTATTTCATTTCCATTACCTTTATATGATTGCTGATGTGGATTCATAAATGTTTGAGACTATGCTTAGTCCAGGCAGTCGGTAACCGAGTAAATTCGTGGTTGGCTTATCTTTACCACGAACGACGCGTCGATGAACGCGAGTCGTGTTTGGAGTTGGCGGCAGTGGTTAGGCCACACGAGGTGTTTTATGCACTTCATGTCGTTTAACTTGAGATGCGCTCGTGCTAGTCGAGCCCGTCAAGTAACCCGACTGACCATTATATGTTCACCTTGTATGACTCATAACTGCTTGAACCTAGGGTACTGAACTTACCATTGTAAACCCTGTCAACCATGGTACCTTTTTCCACAAAGACTCATGAGCCGGGCATGGTGGTATGGGACACTGTGGTCGAGCTGTCGGCCTACGCTGGGGCCATAAACCTCCCCGTAGTGACCAGTGAGAACCTATGACTCGTGAGCAGATTATGATGGTATGGGACACTATATTCTTGCTGTCGGCCTACACTGATCATGCGACGAGTCCTTTGTAGTGACCGCGAGCGTATTCTGAGTCTACGGGAGGCGACGACCCTTCCGTAGCAGTGAGAGTACAGTAGGCCTGTATTGATAAGGTGATGGGGGAGCGGTGCAACGAGTGCGAGCAACAGCCTTGACAGCCCTTGCAGCGACCTATAAAATATACATCGTATGAGATTACTGGAGTGACGACCCTAGATAGGATCTGTGTTGGGATTGATATAAGGGAAGTACCTTAGTTTCCCAATATTGCTGTATGAAAAGGACTAATAATAACACAGTAATCATATCAACATCACATTGCATGTGCCTGGAAGATGTGGAGCACTGAGCGGTACGCAAGCATGCCGCGGACGCAGATGGTGCCGTATGAGGGAGAATGTCGGTGAGGGCATCCATCATGTCATGTCATACTGCATTAACAACAGTATTAGGATTGTTTGATTATTGCTTTACTATTATCGCATGATTGATTTGATAACATGATAATCTCTGCTCTCTTATCCCACTGATTTGATCACTCACTCCCACGTTACGGGATGGTGTTTTCGAACACCCACCAGTCCCTATTTTGGTTGCAGATGATGGCGCTGCTTAAGAAGCGGAGATGGACTTGATGATGATGAGGAGGATCCCTCCTTTATGCGTGTTCTGATTGATGGGATTACAGGGAGGTTGATTAGATGCCTTCACACTTGTCATTTTATATTTTTAGCACACTCATATATGTTCATTTTGTTTACTTTTGGAGCATACATGTATGTATATAACCTGGTAACATGTTCACACTCTGGAGACATACAACAGTTTATATATGTTATACATACTATCACAGTCTTCCGCTTGTTAATTTAACGGTCTCTAGAGTATGATATGATGTTTTGGATTAATACCACTCATGTTTAATACATTAACACAGACAACATTCAATCATATACATTTATGTTGCATAAGTGATGTTCTGAAACTCGGGAGTGGAGTTTCTACTCGACCCCCCGATTTTCGGGATGTTACATATATCCACTCGGTCTCGACGTTGGAGTCATCATTTGGTACCATCGGGTTTAGGGATTTTCACCCAAGGACATCTATGACACCTCGATGCTAGTAACGGTATTTCCAGTGTCCAATCCTGCCCTCCACGATATGCCTATGGAGATTTTGACCCTGATGTCACTAAGGCGTACAACACTCACAACAACAATGCAAGATGCATGAGTCACACAATCCAGTCATACATCAATCTTGTGCATACAATACAATCACGTGCAACAACTCTACCTATCAGGGAGCCCAATAACAACCTATCCAATGGCACATGCAATGGTCAACTACATCTCATACCAAGCATGCAGATGATGTGTATGGGCATGTGTCATGATGCTATACTAACATGTACTTATAATCGGTATCAATAATCAACTCAACAAAGGGCCTAAGGGAAGGTTATAATGTGGACATTTAACCATCATTGCCCATCAATGTGGACATTTAACCAACATTGCTCCCAAAGAGTGGCGCACATAGCCAAACGTATAATGGGCCCTTGGCCTCACACAAGGGCCTAATATACATCACCATGGGCCTCACTGAAGGGCCTAATACTCATCATGATGGGCCTCACTCATGGGCCACATATGCATCACATTGGGCCTCACTCATGGGCCTCATACACAACACATCGGTCGTAATACATGGGCCTCATATACATCAAATGGGTCACAATACATGGGACTCATATACATCAAATGGGCCACAATACATGGGCCTCAAATACATCACAATAGGCTGCATCATATGGACAACACCAATGAGCCCACTGACCTAGCCGGTCCACCTACACCATTCATCTATTTTAGAGATCATTTTAGAGCATTTCCCAAAAATGAATCATATCGAAAGATCACCTGGATCATACCATAAATAACAGTGAAAATAATGGTTTTCATTATTAAACAAATCACATGGCCTACAATAATGTTTATTTTTCCATCCAATCTGATCATACGGTCATAAAGACCTGAATTAAGAGGAAAAAGAAATATCATATTGATCCGAAACTTCTATCCTCCCAAAATGATTTCAATGGTGGATGTTCAATCCCTCACTAGTTTGCAGTGTGGTCCACCTGATAGATGGTTGGGATGAAGTACATACATTATAGGTGGGTCCCACTAGATGGACGGACGACGAGGAAATTTCTCACATACATTACACGGGACCCACATTACTTACTGACGAATACAACAACTATATAGCTGGCAAGTTTATTGGCTCACCATCCAGATGATGGATGGTGGGATATACACGCGTGGCCCACCAGAAAAATGGATGGATGGTCTGGGTATCACGACTCATGATCAAACCAACTTGCTGACGTCAATACATCAACTATATAGCTGGTGTGGTGGTAGACGAGCCAATCCTCTTCCATAGTGGGTGGGTCTCACGTGCTATCCATCAGATATTATATATATATATATATATAGTATATTCCATCGTCCAAGCCCTGAATGGCCTAGATGCAAATGCATGTAATGAGATAGAGCCTTGAGGCACCGTCCGTATGGATGGTGTTGATATAATACATTCATTAAAGGTGGGTCCACATGTGTGGCCCACCAATGACTTGAATAAAGCTGATATTTATCTTTTCCCCTCATTAAGGCCTGTCCAAATGGATAGGCGGCAGGGTGGGCCCCACAAGTGGATTGTGGACAACATGGATAAAATATGTAAATCTTCGGGTGGGCCATCAACAATGAGAGAGAGAGAGAGACGGTGTAATGGAGGGACCCCACCACTATGGGCCCCTCTTAGATTACAATACATACATCAAAATGGGTCTCATCTTAAGTGGGCCCTTAAATGAAAATCAACGGTAGATATCCTAAAATCACCCACCTATATCACTCCTTCTTTAGTTCCTTTGACTCCTTGGCTCTTAAGATAGCTCTTTATGGGTGGATGATGAAGGTTGGATGGTGGAGATGAGAGTTTTTTTTTTAAGGTAGGGAAGTGGGCCACACTAGGCTCTTTCTCTATGGGAATTGCTTAGATGGTTGCTCTCCTTGGGAGCTTGGGGGTGAAGAGAGAAAATGAGAGAGAGAGAGATAAGTGATGGGATGGAAAGGGATGGAGTGATGGGTGTGATGAAGGGATGGTTGGAGAGAGAGAGAGAGAGAGAGAGAGAGAGAGAGAGAGAGAGAGAGAGTTGACTTTTGGATGAGAGAGGTATGGGTTGCCATGCCTTGTTGGTAAGAGAGGGATGGGTGTTGATGAGATATGTACTTGACTTGTACATTGATTAATTGATTTGATATTTGGTAGATATTCTCTTGGGATTTGTAACGCTTAGCGTTTCTTCGGAATATATGCGGGCCCACAACTCCTGTCCTGGGTTTTGCATTGGAGCGCGAGATATGGCGTTGGAACCACGATGACAGCGTGGTTACTAGGGTATGAGTTTCGGGTCAAGTCAGCATAGATATATAGGATTCGACTTAGGGTCACACAAATGCCAGTTATAGGCTGTGGGTCATCAAAATTCAACGGGAATGATTGTGGGAGTCTACGGAACAGTATGGTCTAAGATACGGGTCTTACAAAACTAGTCCTTTTGGATGGTATGGGATCACCGTTTGACGTCCCCTAGACCATTTTATTCTTGGTCTGAATGCTTCTTGTGGAACATTTTACATGGATACTATTTCCTCATGCTGCGATTTGCCCCCATGGAAAACGACAGAACGCCACACCCTTATAATCCTTTCCTCTCTTTTCTGTTGGCTTGGGAGGGATTGAAATCCTCATCTCTGAAGTGTGGATGGTTTAGATTGGAGCTGTGTTCCACAATGTGGTCGTCCTGCATAGCCAAAGCTTGAGGTGCGTCCGGGCTTTGTTATCGAAAGTGGGGAGGTGCCATTCTTGGGCCGACTATTGGATCCGGTGAGGTCCACAAATGATGATCTTTCGGGAAATCCAATCCCTACATCAATTCCCTCATGTTTTTTTGGCCCAATATCTAAAATATAAGGCTGATCTGAGTTTTAGGTGGGCCACACGATAAGTCAGGATGCAGGGTGGTGCTCACCGCTTGAAATCCCCACACGCATGTTAGATTGTTCAAATTATGTGGGGTCCACTTGTGATGATTTCTCAAGGAATCCACTCCATCTATCCTATTTGTTACATCATTTTAGGACGGGAGGTAAAAAAATAAAACAATTTTGTTAATCAAGTGGGCCAGAGGTTCCTACTGAGTCTTGAGAACATTCGCCGCTGAAAACTAAATTGAAATTCTCATCTGACAGTGCCATGCACATGGTACATCTTATTTACAAATTTACCCATTATTTTGTCCAAACTTCTGTCGTCCATAATTCACGACTTCACTGTCCAAAGTGATGAAATTTGATGGGTGATATTTATTTTCCACACTCTTTCCAATGCTTAAGTTTGAGCCTTGTCTCTTACAGATGGCCAAGATACCATTTTAATGGACAACACTACTTTGAGGTTTGATGTGACAATTATATACATCTAATTGAAACATTACCTGGTCGTTTGGACATATGACATAAGATCTTCATTATGATTGAATTATCTTAACATTCGGATGGCCTGATTAGTACTCTTTGAAATAGCGGTGAAGACCGCTTGAAGTTGAAGTAGGAATATGCCAATATGTCCTAGAGGGGGGTGAATATGACTTTATAAAGTTTTTACAATGTATTTAAAAATTCTATTACACTAATCCTATGAATTTGCAATCATCAGGATTACTCAAATGTAACTCTACTAGCTTCCAAGCCCGGTAGAGGATCCAATCACAAACTATTCACAAATTAATAAAATGCAACCTAGTTTATGATGGATATTATTGTGTATGTGTGTGAGGTATGATCTCAGGTATAATGATGTGAAGGCATTGAAATAAATCACAGGCACAAGAGGATAGCAATCGCAAACACAGTCATTTTTATAGTGGTTCGACTACTTGTCTACTCCACTCCCAGTAACCGCACTTAACCCTTGAGTGTATTGGATTTCACTAAGGAGGTTTTACGTGATTCACCTCTGACCTAAGGTTTTAAATCAGGTTCACCTTCAAAATTTACAACCTACACTGAGGCTAACTATTTATGATCTCACGAGTAAGGGTCAACACAACGCACCCACTTTTAGGCACACTGGCCAAGGATCTTTCATAAGACCCTAACGGAGGTTTCACCCGGTTTACCTCAAACCCAAGGTTTTACATAGTTCACCTCAAACCCAAGGTTTTATTGGTTCACCCCTAACTAGATGTTTATGCTCTCCACAGAGCAAGGGTCTGCACAACACACCCACCACGTATACTCCTTCCGGGGGCCTCCTTGAGGACTTCAAGGGTGAGAAACACCTTAGACCTAATCCTACAAAGGAATGGTCAAAGGGGTCCTCTGGATTTTAGATACTTACAGATAAGTAGATGAGTCTCATTCAGCACACGACGAAGATCTTCTCCTTGTTGATGAAGAGTCTTCTGCTCCTATGATCCGCAACACAAATGATGTACCAATATATGGCTAAGGGTTGGGTCAAGGTTATGATGGAATCCTAGTCTCTAAATGTTTTCCTATTAGGAAGGTAGAGCGATTCCAATCATTTATGCATTCGAAGTGTCCAAACTTAAAGATTTTCCATTAAAGTAGTAGCTGGAGGATCTTTGAATGTAGAAGTTTATTCCCCAATCTACTTTATTGAATATCAATGATGAGGGTGGATTAAAGGATGAACTCCCTTGAGAGAAAGGGCTTTGGGTATATGATTTAGGGTTTAACACACAAAAGCACTCTCTTCTTTCTCTGACAGTAATTAAAGACAAGTTCCTTTTAAATAGGAAAAAGGTTCCAACCGATATAAAACGGTCACATTTATAAGAGTTTAATATCATCGAGTGTATACTCTCGATTGTATCGATGGTCTCCTCAATGACACAAACTCAATGTCATACACTTTTGAAAAACCTTCTGCCAACTGATCAAGGGAATCGAGACTCGTGTTGATGCCATCGGATTTTGAATTCTGATATTATCGATACAGGATCGAGTCTTCGACATTTGAAAAATGAAAGAAACTTGCATAAAATTTTTCAGGTCATTAGATATGATCAGGGGATACTCGATATCATCAGAATTTTAATGTCAATGATATCGGAGGTCGTATCGATGCATCGATAAATATAAAGATATTATCAGTGAGCTTACTGGACAAGTTTGTCCTTTATCGATGCAATTAATCCGGCCTCATCGATATTTAGAATATCGATTTATCAAGTGACCCCCGATCCAAGTTAAAAACCACCTGAAAAATGTTGCTGGAGAACTTTGCGCCCATAACCAATATCATCGAAATCCTTTCGATATCATCGAGATTCGAACTCCTATGGTATCAAGGAGAGCTCCAATATATCGAAGCATATATAATTTTTCTGAGTAAAAACAGGGGCACCGGATCTGCATGTCGATATTATCGAGCCACCTTCAATGGGCTCGAGATTCAAATATCGATGATATCAATACGTGTGTCGATACATCGATAATTTCATCCAGATATGTATTTAGTTGCTGGACACATTAAGTCCTCATTCGATTTTACTGATTGGTCTTTCGAGGACATCAACAGCACAGGTCGATCATATCAAGTTGTATATCAATACAATCGACAGGGCAAGAAAACTTAGAGATTTTTTTTATTTTTGAAAGTGTTTTCTTACATAAAACCCTAATATGTTCTAACTTCTTTTTAAGGGTTTTATTCACCTGTTGTTTTGGGACAAGGGATGTGAGGCTTAGGTTTACCTATGGTGAGCTTCCACACATCTAGTTGAGGCAAACACTTGAATAGATCTTCCTGTGAGGCTCTGCAGTCCGTCAGACTTAACACACACGCTAATTGACAAACTAGGGCACTAGCAAGGGTACTTTCAATCTCCCCCTTATCAATTACATGATAAAATATCCAAAACACCCAAGGACAGTATTTAGACAGACATCCTAAATTGTGTGTACGTGCATTTTACACAATTTTACAAATTTTAATGAACCCATGTACACAACTAGATCTGCTCCCCTTTACTGTAAAACTCCCCCATTCTTGGCGCAGCTGCTCCCCCTAACACCTGCAACACCATTCTATCAGATCTACAATTTTCCATCTAGGGTGTTTTGAACTATTCTCCCCCTTTTTATCAGTCATTAACAAAGATATAGCGGTTGATATTGACTGAAGTAGATGGCATATGAGAGAGCCAACAGATCAGTTGAAAGCATACATCAGTAGCAAGCAGCATGAATGCATATGAAAGGACGCAGTGACATAACCAGATAATATATTCATGAAAAACATATACATTCCATAACAGAGACAGGGGATGTTAAGACAATTTTGGGAGTAAAAGAGGAGAATGATATTCAGTCATATCTAAAATATATATATAAAAAACTGCCACAGATAGCAACAAAAGTATAATCATCCAAAAAGATAAAACAACCCTAGACGCGCTTGATTTTCAAAGGACAACGACACTTATCAACTAATGCTTAATGTCCTTGAGGATTGTTGTGTGTGAGCAGGACCACCACTTGCTGAGTGGTTTCCTGGAGGACGTCGAGTTTCTCTTCAATTGCAGTGAGACGCCTTTCACGATTTTTCAGATGGTCCTCCATCCCAGCTATCTCATTTAGTAAGTGACGTTCAAGGTGATGAGATTGGCGGTTTGTGATCAGCTCAGGGCTAACCGTTGGCGTTCAATTTGACCCTCCATGTGTAAGATAAATTGACGGTGGAGCATGTTGGACGGCCCTTGGCATGGAAATGATATGCCTGGGGTGAGACAAGGAAGGACACAACTGTTGTGCCACCTGCGCTGCATCACTGTCAAACCTTGCTTCCGGATACACTACATCAGATGTGGCAGGAAGCCCTACATGATGTGCTAGTTTGCATATGAGCACGGGAAAGAGTAGTGTCTCCCTATGATTCCTCAGATTACACGAATGATTTGATTGAGGAGAAGTGTTGGCAAGCACATTTAATTTTCTTGATATATATATCATAAAGCACATTGATCACAAATGGAGGAAGATGATCACCATTGACATCGCAGGGATATACATTAGACCCAAAATTGCTATGAAGAATCTTGAAGGTGGGTCCAAGATAGTTGATGTGAAGCATATTTTCATCAATTCATGGAAGGGTTGTGCCTTGGCATAACACACAAGTTATTTCTCCCTACACACCTAAACCGTTTAGATTCCTGCTAGTCATTGTGATTCGAGTGACCTCCAGATCGAGAAGATGAGCCAAGGTGATTGGAGTGATCACTTTTGAGTAGTGTGTCAGTTTGATCCGAATGCTAGGGGGATCATCGCTAATGATATGATAGTGATTGAAAAATTCATGGATCACCCCTAGCCAATATGATCCTCCAAGATTGAGGATATTCTGCCAGCCTATTACTTCCAGAAGTAGGTCAACCGCAAACGGTTCTTTGACACTATTGAGCACTAGATGTTCAATAATGGCAAATGGAATTCCTTCCATTGGTTGATGCCTACTAGATTCCGATGGTATGTTCTTTGATTTTAGAGAATGAAGAGACGACTTACCTTTTCCCCTGATCGTGGTTTGAAGAGGTGAGATGCTGGTAAGGGCTCGTGAAGTACTCAGAAAAGAGAAGGAAAGAGTATGAATTCAAGTGTACTCTTCTCTTAATATAGCCAACTTATCGATCATATTGTTCAGTTATCGATAGCATCGTCATGACTTTCATCAAGAGTCATGCTGACGATTGTTGGAAAATAGTAATCCCATTGAATGCAGTCCGACTGTTGGGAAGAACTGACAGTTAAAGCATTATATTCCTAAGAATCGTCAATTGCATCAATATGCTATCTCGATGGCATCGATGATGAAATCAAAACTGCGTACATATTATCGGAGCTGTGAAAATTTTGACATTTGTTCATTAGTAGTTTAGCCATGAATATCTTAAACTTTAGATATAATTATGTAATCCATTATTCCTGAGATATTTATCAATGAGATCATATGCCAATTGATTTTTGAAGGTCACAGAACCTGTTTGTGTCAAGAGGCTTTGTGAGGATATCGGCAAGTTGTTTCTCAGTAGTTACATAATCCAATACAATGATCTTGTCTTCGACAAGTTCTCGGATGAAATGATGACGAATGTCAATATGCTTGGTCCGAGAGTGCTGAACTAGATTTTTTGAGATGTTTATAACACTTGTATTGTCACAGAAAAGACTCATTGTAGGTTGTGTAATCCCGTAGTCTAATAGCATTTGTTTTATACACAGGAGTTGTGCACAACAGCTACCTACAACTATATATTTAGCCTCTGCAGTGGATAATGAGATTGAATTTTTTTTCTTACTTTGCCAGGAGACCAAGAAATTACCAATATAAAAACATCCTCCACTCGTTGATTTTTTATCGTCTAACTTTCCAGTCTAATCTGCATTAGAATAGCCAGCAATTATGGTGGATGTTTCATACGGATACCATAGACCAAAGGTGTTAGTCCCTGCTACATATTTAATAATCCTTTTAACAACCATTAGGTGGGATTCTTTAGGATCTACCTGATATTAAGCACATACACCCATAATAAAGGATATATCTTAACGACTAGCTGTGAGGTATACTAAGCTTCCAATCATACTCTGATAGAGGTGTTGGTCCACACTTTTACCGTTAATATCTTTGGAGAGCTTAATTATGGTACTCATAGGCTTGTAATAGGTACGACCAGTCTCAAGCCCAAATCTTTTCACCAAGTCTCTTGCATACTTGGTCTGGTTTATGAAAATTCCATCATTTAGTTGCTTGATCTGTAGTCCTAAAAAGAAGTTCAATTCGCCAACCATACTCATTTCAAATTCTAATTTCATGAGGTTGGTGAATTTTTGTGCCTCATCTCCACATGTTGATCCAAACACTATATCATCCACAAATTTGTGCAATAAGCAAGGAGTTCTTTGTTCTTTGAGTAAACAGTGTCTTTTCTACACTTCCTTTATAAAATTCATGGTCTAACAGGAATTTTGTTAATTGTTCATACCATGCACGTGGTGCTTGTTTGAGACCATACAAAGCTTTGTCCAGATGATAAACATAATGGGGGAACTTAGGATCTGAAAATCCTTTTGGTTGTTCTACATAAACTTCTTCAATAAGATCCCTATTAAGAAAAACACTCTTAACATCCATTTAAAATAGTTTAAACTTTAGTGTGCATGAAATGGACATAAGAATTTTAATAGACTCAAGATGAGCGACAGGGGAAAATGTTTCAACAAAATTAATCCCTTCTATCTATGAGTATCCCTGAGTGACTAGTCTTGCTTTGTTTCTAATCACATTGCCTGACTCGTCAGATTTATTTTTAAAGACCCATTTGGTTCCAATGATATTTATATCAGTTGGTCTAGGAACAAATTTCCACACCTTATTTCTCTAGAATTGCCGAAGTTCTTCTTGTATAGCATTTATCCAGTGTTCATCTTAAAAAGCTTCTGCAATATTCTTAGGTTCAATCTTTGAGGTAAAGTAGAAATGACTGTAAATACTTTCTATATGTCGTCTAGTTCTTACGCCGTCATTAGAATCTCTAATGATTTGTTCTCGAGGGTGATCCTTAATAATGAGAATATCAGGTGACGGTTGGGATTTATCCAATGATGGAGATTTGTTATCTGATTTAACTAGAATGCATGACTCCACATCATCTTTTAATTCCTTTACAGGGGTATCCTCATCATGAGGATGATCATCAATAACCACATTGACAGACTCTTGAATAGAGAGGGTTCTTAGGTTGTATAATCTATAAGCACGACTATCCATGACATACCCTAGAAAAATACCTTCATCACTTTTAAACTCAAAATTCCCTAGGTGATCCCTATCTCTGAAAATATAGCATTTATTGCCAAAGACCCAAAATTATTTCACACTAGGTAGCTTCCCATACCATGGTTCATATGGAGTTTTGTTCAGACCTGCTCTAAGATATACTTTATTTATGATGTATCAGGCAGTATTGACAGCTTTTGCCTAAAAACTTTTTGCCATATCTTTTCCATTCATCATAACAGACCCCATTTCCTGTAATACTCGAATTTTCCTCTCAACAACTCCATTTTGTTGTGGGGTTTTTGGGTCTGAGAATTCATGATGAATTCCTTTTTCATTGTAATATTTTTCAAATCTTTCATTTTCGAATTCCCCACCATGATCGTTTCTGATGCAATTTATGTCATATCCTTTTTCATTTTGAATTCGTTTTGCCAAGACTACAAATTCTTCAAAGGCATCTGATTTCTCTTGAAGAAATGCGACCCAAGTAAATCTTGTATAGTCATCTACTATCACCAGAAAGTATCTTTTCTTGCCATGACTTTTCACTTTGGTAGGGTCAACCAGATCCATATGCAGCAGATCCAAAGGTTTTGTTGTTGCTATTATGGTTGTCTTTCTGTCCAACTTTTTTCTGTTTTCCTTTTAGACATTCCACACACACTATTTTTTCTTCTTTTCTAATTTTGGGAAGGCCTCTAACTAAGTTCTTTGAGCTAAGTTTAGCTAAATTCTAGTAGTGAACATGTCCCAACCTTTGATGCCACAATTTGGACTCATTCTTTATAGCCATATTACACTTTGTGGACAACACATTCTCATTTGTACTTTCAATGACATAATAGTTATCACTAGTGCGTAAGCCTTTTATGAGAGATTTTCCTGTGTGATCTACAATTCTACACACATCTTTTGAGAAGGTGACCGGATGTTCTTTGTCACAAATTTGGGAGATACTGAGGAGGTCAGGTTTCAGGCCTTTTACACAACGAACATGTTTAATTTTTGGAAGGCCTGGTATTGATATTGTTCCTTGTCCAATAATTTTAGTTGAGCTAGCATCTCCAAATGTGACAGATCCTCCATCAATGTTTGAATACTCATAAAAGTGAGTTTGATCACTAGTCATGTGTCTGGAACATCCACTATTAAGGTACCATTTTGAACTATTTCCAGCTTTCAGAGCAGTATTGATTACATGGTAATTATTTTAATTTGTTACATCCTCTAGGACCTTTTTGATCATGATTCCAACTTCTGTCAAGATCACTCTCTAGGCGGTGAAGCTCTTAACGAGAGACCCTCACTGATACCAATTGAAATAGCAGTGAGGATCGCTTGAAGTTGAAGTAGGAATATGTCAATATGTCCTAAAAGCTGGTGAATAGGACTTTTTATCATTTTTACAATGTATTTAAAAATCCCATTACACTAATCCTATGAATATGCAATCATCAGGATTATTCAAATGTAACTCTACTGGCTTCCAAGCACGGTAGAGGATCTAATCACAAACTATTCATGAATTAACAAAATGCAACCTAGTTTATGAGGAATAGACTGTGTATCTATGTGAGGTGTGATATCAGATATAATGATGTGAAGGCATTAAAATAAATCACACGCATAAGAGGATAGTAATCGTAAACACAGTCATTTTTATAGTGGTTCGACTACTTGTCTACTCCACTCTTGGTAACCGCACTCAACCCTTGAGTGTACTGAATTTCACTAAGGAGGTTTCACATGGTTCACCTCTAACCTAAGGTTTTCAATCAGGTTCACCTTCAACCTTTACAACCTACACTGAGGCTAACTGTTTATGCTCTCACGAGCAAGGGTTAACACTGCGTACCCACTTTTAGGCACACTGGCCAAGGATCTTCCATAAGACCCTAACGGAGCTTTCACCCAGTTTACCTCAAACCTAAAGTTTTACTGGTACACCTCTAACCAAATGTTTATGCTCTCCATAGAGTAAGGGTTCACACAATGCACCCACCACGTACACTCCTGCCAGAGGACTCCTTGAGGACTTCAAGGGTGAGAAACACCTTAGACCCAATCCTATAAAGGAATGATCAAAGGGGTCCTCTGGACTTTAGATACTTACAAATAAGTTGATTAGTCACATTCAACACATGACAAAGATCTCTTCATTGTTGATGAAGAGTCTTCTGCTCCCTTGATCCACAACACAAATGATGTGCCAATATATGGCTAAGGGCTGGGTCAAGGTTATGATGGAATCCTACTCTCTAAATGTTTTTCTATTAGGAAGGTAGAGCGATTCCAATCATCTATACATTCAAGGTATCCCAGCTTAAAGAATTGCCATTAAAGTAGTATATAGAGGATCCTTAAATGCAATGATGAGGGTGGATTGGAAGATGAACTCCCTTGAGAGAAAGGGCTTTAGGTATATGATCTAAGGTTAAACACACAAAAATACTCTCTTCTTTCACTCACAGTAACTAAAGCCAAGTTCTCTTTAAATAAGAAAAAGGTTTCAACCGATATAAAATGGTCACATTTATGACAGAGTTCGATATCATCGAGCAGGTTCGATATCATCGTGTGTATACTCTCTATCGTATCAATGGTCTCCTCGACAGCACAAACTCAATGCCATACGCTTTTGAAAAATCTTCTGCCAACTGATCGAGGGAATCGAGACTCGTGTCGATGCCATTAGATTTCAAACTCCGATATTATCGATACAAGGATTGAGTCCTCGACATTTAAAAAATGAGAGAAACTTGCATGAATTTTTCAGGTCATTAGATATGATCAGGGGATACTTGATATCATCAGAATTTGAATGTTGATGATATTGGAGGTCATGTCGATGCATCGATAAATTCAAAGATATTATCAGTGACCTTGCCGGACAAGTTTGTCCTTTCTCGATGCAATCGATCTGGCCCCGATATCATCGATATTTAGAATATCGATTCTATCGAGTGAACCCCGATCTAAGTTAAAAAAACCACCTAAAAAATGTTGCTGGAGAACTTCGCGCCCATGACCGATATCATCAAGAGCCTTCCAATATCATTGAGATTTGAACTCTGATGGTATCGAGGAGAGCTCCGATATATCGAAGCATATATGATTTTCCTGAGTAAAAGAAGGGGCGCTGGATCTGCCTGTCGATATTATCGAGCCACCTTCAATGGACTCGAGATTCAAATATCGATGATATCGATATGTGTGTCGATACATTGATAATTCGGTCTAGATATACATGTGGTTGTTGGACATATTAAGTCCTCATTCAATTTTATCGATTAGCCTTCCGAGGAAATCGACAGTGTAGGTCGATCATATCGAGTTGTATATCGATACAATCGACAGGGCAAGAAAACTTAGAGATTTTTTTATTTTTAAAAATATTTTCTTACCTAAAACCTTAATATGTTCTAACTTATTTTTAAGGGTTTTATTCACCTGGTATTTTGGGACAAGGCATGTGAGGCTTCGTTTTACCTATGGCGAGCTTCCACACATCCAGTTGATTTAGACACTTGAATAGATCTTCCCGTGAGGCTTTGTAGTCTGACTGATTCAACACACACACTAATTGACAAACCAGGGCACTAATAAGGGAAATTTCACTCTTACCCTACTTATAAGTGGATGTATGCTTAGTTTTGTAAATGGAAGAACACAATGTGAGTTTCTAGAGTGAATAGGGGGTAGAACGTGTGTACCATTAGATTTGAGTGCCTTGTTCACATGTGTAATTTTCTTATATTGTAGTTCTGATGGTGGGTTAAGCATATTCATAGGTGATGTACAAGATGAACGGATCAGAATCTCAAGTTGATGTGTATGAGAGGATGTAGATATCAAGTAGCTAATTTACTACGATCGGGTGATCTAAAATCAAAGTGGACGGTCAGATGGTCTCTATCTAACAGTACATATTTGATTGAGTGGTTGGTTTTGATGAAAAAGTGAGAATACTTGGATATATGATGATCCTATCTTAAAATTAACGATCAGATGACTTAATCTATTAATGAAGATTATTCTCACTGGTCAGATTCATGTTGGAGAATAGATTTAAGGTTAAGATAACTAGATTGGTATTATACACATGTACATTATAAGTTAAATTTTATGGTAATAGTTGGGAACTTTCAATACTCGAGTATTGAAAAGTTTAGGGCGTTACAATCTGCCCCCCTTAAACAAAATTTCAGCCCCAAAATTTAATTTTTTTGTTACACTGATTCATTATGTTTAATATTCCTCTACATTCCTCATGAGGTATATATATATATATATATATATATATATATACATATATATATATATATATATATATACATATATATATATATATACATATATATATATATATATACATATATATATATATCCAGGTGTGCGTATAATTAGCTATCGGGATGCTATAACCTACCCCCCTTAAATAAAAATCTCGACCCGAGATTTGGTATTTGGATTAAATCACTTATGTCGTGCTTGAATATGATTCGTAAATCCATGATCCCGATCATTCTAAATCCTTGGGAAATATGATAAAAAAATTTGTTTTGCCATTAAAGTATCCTAGGTTTCATAAAAGATAGGCCAAATTATCCATTCCACATTGAACCTAAGTTTAAGTGTCATCCTTTATATGAAAGGTTTTAAATTCCTAAAATCGTTTCATCTTGATAGCCTGTCAATCCCATAATTTTAATTTCTAATCCATACGTCCAATTTATTAAAAATTTAGAGCCTAAGCCCATAACTTATTCTTGAGACTCCATAAATTTTCACGAGGCAAGATTCCACGGTTTGGGAGGTGTTTCATCCTTGTGAGGTGTATAAAAGATTGTTGTGCAGCAGCAATTTCTACTCATATTTTCTATTGTTGGATTTTTATGGAGTTTTGTGCAGACCTAATTAAGACGAAGTTTTAGAGGAAGGTTAATGGAGACCTAAGTGATTTATCAAAAAATTTTAAAAATTTTCTGATGTGTCTTCTTTCTACAACTAGTGGAGATTCCACAACATGTCAGAATTTCATTGAAATAGTCGTATGGAATAATTAGAAGATCTTTATTCACATAAAATAAACTTGTTCTTCTTGATCGTGACTTTATTTAAGGATGAATTTTAGTTCAGAATAAGTTTATTTGAATTCTTGAGGTTTTATTATGAGGGTACATAGATTCATAGTTTCTAAATTTGACATCTATCACGTTTGATTTGAAACCTGAATATGGGTTTCTAATTCCTCAATTTCCTAACTCCTTTGGAAAACAGCCCTAAGTATATGTTTCCAATCCATGATTCTATCCTAGTCGCATAAGGCTTATGATGGTCCATGCCCTCTAGCCCATTTAATCTCATTATCATGCTCTGATACCAATTATAACATCCCGAAATTTCCATAGCCCGAGTACATACTCGTGCCCAAGAATTCTGGGTATTTACAATGTAAAAATTAGATGCTTTAAAATTGCCCCATCTTTTTCTTTTTCATTTAGATCACATCCAATTACATTCATGAAGGTAACCATCCATGAGAATAAAATTGACTTTATTTATTATTCCATTAGGGTAAAAGAATTCAATAAATTATCGAATGCCCTCTCAATGGGAGCTTATTACATTATCGAGTTTGAAGTAAAAATATAAATAAAATAATATCATAAAACTATCTTCTTATTCATTCAATATAATCTTCCATAGGGAGATGGTCCTCTACGTCTTCAATCTGTACATCACCTGCATCATCTGTATGGTTGGAGGGGGTCAATGCCCTACTCATAGTGATAATTATCCTTTAAGATTAGTAATAATTCAAGAAATTCATAAAAGTAATGTAAGGGTTCTAATACGTCTCGTACTCCACTACTATGAGTGGTATCAATATGCGCAACCAATATATATATGAATGCATGCCTAGAAAAGTGTGTACGTATCATCATATGTAATGATCATCACAATGTGGAATATAATTCATTGAAAACCTGATTCATCCCTCATCCCATAACTACGGAGATTGGCCGGTGTGTCTAACGCTACCATAGATTTACGTAAATACCTCAAGGCAGCACAACACACGAGTCAGATGAAATACATGACATGATTTGTTCATGGAGCGACTATTTGTGACATCCAATCCTGAAAGTGATATAACACACATTGTGAATTACTTACATCGATATGTACACCAATACCTAAACATGTAGAATTACACGTCGACCAAGAGGGTCACTACCCAGAGCGCATTACGTCCATGATAAATATTTGAATCCCTGGTTGTGATACCTCTAACTCATCACATGCACAAAAGGAAAATAAATTGAAACCTGTGAGTTTCAGAATTCCAAGATACATTCTCAAGCCATAAAGGGAGGGAGCAAAAGGCTAACCAAATAAAGGAGAAAAGTAGCATTAAGCTTTCTCAATAAAAGAGAAGAGTAGTGTTCACAATCCTAAGTGTAGGTTACAATGTAGTAATAATCTCAGTGAGACCGAGGTCAAATCCATAGGGACTGAACTTGTACGTTTTTGAAAGTAACTCGAAATAGAACTAGAAGAAGATGCAAATATAAATCTGGATAATAGGAAAGAGAAATTGTGAATATTATGATTAAAACTAATGAATTTAAAGGTGAGAACTAGAGTGTTGAGGATCCACTTGTAGCTATCAGGATGTTTCCTTATTTGATTCAAGAAACACAATTGGAATTAGCGTCTGATTCGACTCAATTGGAAGACATCAATAACATCAATTATGAACTTTCATTGACTTAATTCTCAATGGAGGAGAATTGTGAGGGTTGGAAGGGATTCCATCACCCTACCATGCCTAGGGGACGATGGTGAATAACAAGATTTACCAATCCCACAATCTCAAATTAGGAAAGAAGATACTCAAAGCTATCGCAGATCTATTGTAATTTGAGTCACAACAAATCATTAAAAACTAAAAGTATACATTAAATTTCAAATTAGAATCAAAGAAGTTCAACAAGAAAAAGAATTAAAGTAAGGAAAACATCCCAGCACGCTACAAGCTTCACCTCTTAACCTTAGCTAAGAGGTTTAGCCAACCATAGACATGATTGGATCTAAAACATTAGAAGACAGCATTAAAAACAAACTAGAAAAGAAGAAAAACTCTTAGGAAGCTCTTCCACCCATTGGCTCTACTCTTTAAAACCCTAGATATCTTAAAAAGTGTTTAGGAAACCTATATTTATAGACTTGTCCAGTCGTTTGTGCAAAATTGCCTCAATTTACTCAGTCTGCGTAACTCCGTGTAACACGTTCGATGACATCGAATAACCTTTGATGTCATCGAACGTAAGTTGAATTCTAGAAGTTACACCTTTGCGCACTGCATAAGTTCTTTCACACTGCATAAGTTCTTCTGTCATTGAACCTTCCTTCGATGTCATCGAAGGGTCTTCAATCCATCAAGAATGTGTTTAGAACAGTCTAGCGAGTTGCTTTAAATTTATTCAAAAATTTTGATGCCATCGAATGGGGTTCGATGTCATCGAGCAAATGTTCGAGTCATCGAACAGTTCCTCGAGCCATCGAAAAATGTCTTCAATTTGTCTAGCGACTAACTTGATTTTCAAGTAAAAATTCAGTGTCATCAAATTGTGTTCGATGTTATCAAACACTAGATTCAATTTCATCGAACTTTGGTCAATGACACAATAAGTGAAGTGAGTTTCAACACTTTCTTCTTTCGACTTCCTTTCTTCTCCACTTGGTTTTCTTGAATCTTGGTTTCTTGAAATCATCAATCTTGGTCTCCAAAGATCCATTCTTTGCCTTAGTGTTTCTTGAGCATCAAATCCATGCTTTTCACATTCTTTTCAATTTAAAATCTTAGATTCACCTTGTAACAAAAACATACACAAAATATACCTTTAAGCATTATAATGTTCATAAAACCAAGATATAAATCGGAAAAAATATGTAATATTTGACACTCAACACACTCTCTAACCAGTATTTTGCTAGTCCCATGCAAAACATGCATGAAGTGAACCTCAATTATCAATGTTCAAACCTTTTTTTAGCAATCAAGTATAATTGAGTACGATTAAGACGAGAAAGTGAGATTTTGAAACCTAGAGCTGAATCACATAAGAAATTGATCAAATAAATTCTTTTAACAATTTCATCGGAGTAATACTTCATATATCAAGTTTTTCAATGTGCTCCATGAAAGTGAACTTACTTCTGATAGTTGATCTAATTATTTAAAAATGTCAGCCATGCTCACCATATCAAGATTTATTGAATAATCAAGTACTGATTCCGAACTCATCCCCTTTTTCTTTTTTTTTTCTACTTTTTAATTTTATATTGAAAATCATTTGTATTCATTCAGTCTTTTCATTTTTATTCTTTTTCAGATTTTTCATTCTTTTTCACCATACACGACCTTTTTGTCGATCTCTTATTTTTTAACTGGTTCTTTTCATCTTTTAAGGTGGATAAAATTCTCTAGACTCAATTCTCCATATCTTTCAATGAACATCACACTAACAATAAAAAATTCTAGTACCATTCACAGAAGGTAAATTGAATGTCTTGTGATTTAGATTAACATGATATTCATCCTTCCTCTTAATCACTTGAGTGTAAGAACCGTGAGTGATAGGCTACTTAAATGTTCAAACTCCAACAATTCAAAAATCAATTTCTATCTTATCATCATACTCAATATAAGACCTCATCCATTCTGTACCATTTTTTATGCCTATGTGCACGATGATCGACGCCCTTGTCCAGACCTGGACATCCATGCATAGTGCACACCCGACTGACCAGATCCCCAAGGTTTCGAAATAGATTTCATATCGACCGTCCCATTGTCGCGATTGCGTAGGTACCACTCGTGCATTTGTACGATGCTTCGTTAGTGAGATACGTGTGAAGAATCGTTAGTGTATCATGTGCACATGACGCCATATACTCCACTCCACACATATGCATAACACATGACATGCACACGTGTACATGCCACACATGGGTGAGAGAATCTCTACCATGTGTGTGATGTCACCCTCCCATGCCATCCCTCTCTCATATGCTCCCCAAAGTTAACTTCTCTCCACACCATACGTTATGCATGACATTATCACACCATGCCATCCCATGGCCCTTTAATCCACAATTAATTACTAATCATGAATTAATTGTCATAATTCTATCCTAAACTAACAATAATCACATTATCCTAACCAAACCAAAATTTTATCCATTTCTCTACAAATACCACTCCATCCCTTAGCATTTCACCATTTTTCTACATGAGAGAGAGAGAGAGAGAGTGATTTTGATGGGCCATCAACTCCATCAATCATATCCCTTCCATCCATCTTAACCATCTATCTAATCCATTAAGGTGAGTACACCCTCTCCACTCTTATGGTTTGTTTTCTTTTTTATTATTTGGATGATTAATAGCAGTGATGATTTGATGATAATGATGTAAGAAATGGTGTGGATGTATAGGAGAAAATATGAAAAAAAATAAAAATAAATAACTTGTTATAGACTTCACGTGGGACCCATTGATAGTCGGTCCCACCAGAATCTTTGTTTGCCATCCAAGCTGTCCAAAGTGTGGCCCATTGGGCTGGCCAAACACACACACACACACACACACACACACACACACACACACACACACACACCCATGCACACATGTGCACACAACACCATAAAAATAAATAAATAAAATAAAAATTAAAAAAAGACAAGAGGGGTGGACGCTATTGTTGCTAGCGTCTAGAGGACGCTGCAGCAAGCAGCATCCCTGCTGCTACTTAAAAGAGGAGAGGGAAGGAGTTGTGGGACCATAGCAGGCTCCACCCATGACGTATGTAATCAATCCATGCCATCCATTCAATTTTCCAGCTCATTTTAGGCCTTGATCCGAAAAATGAAGGTAATCCAAATATCTGGTAGGCCACACCATTAAAAAAGATTTGTTTAATAGTAATAATCTGTTAGGGCCCATTGTGATGTTTCTATACATAAAAAAATACTGAATATTAGGCTTGTTAGATTTGTCTCGGACCATAAAATTCAACAAATAGAGTGGATTGTCCTGATGTGGGCCCCACCTATGAAAAACCTTAAGAAAAAAAACATATATACAAACAGCACTTGACGCTGTTGTTTTCAGTGTCCAGGTGACGCTGCAGCAACCAGCATCCTGGTGCTGGACGCTGGAGGGACAGTGGGCCCCACCATAGGCCCCACCATGATGCATGTCGACCATCTACACCATGCAATTGGTGGGTCCCCTTTAAAAATGGGTCACCCCCAAAAATCAGCTGTACATGGAACTCAAGTGGCCCACACCATATATATATATATATATATATATATATATATATATATATATATATATATATATATATATATATATATATATGAAGCTAGATAAATCAACAAGATTTGTGGGTTTGATCAAGAGGTATATCTTATGTCCAAACCGTCCATCCATTTGGCGAGTCATCTCAAGGCTTGAGAAGAAAAATAAGATAGATTTAACTATCAAGTGGTCCACATTACAAAAAGTAGCGGGGGATTGAACATTTGCCATTGGAACCCTTTTTGGGTCACAGAAGTTGTGGACCAATATGAAATTTGTTCTTCCTCTCCTCATGAATTGTTTAACGGTGAAATCATTATCTTCACTACTATTTGTGGCGCGGTCCAGATAATCTTTGGAGATGATTCATTTTTGTTTGGATAATGCTATAAAATTATCTCTAAATATAGATGAACAATGTAGATATAATAAATACATCACTTTGGGACCCATGTAACTTTGATCTCCTTGAACCATTCGTACAAGTTGGAGCTCGAGAATATAAAAATACTCGCTAGGATTCACCTGAAATATAGATTCATATGAAACTTGGACTAACCCCCTTAACCAAGTGGGACACACAGAATGGATGGGCCGGATTCATGAACCGCATCTCTGTGGGGCCAACAAATAATTATGAATGTTTTAATGGAGGGTAACCCTCTCGACTTTTATGTGTGGTGTGGCCCATGCGAGCCACAGATTGACTTGATTTTAAGCCAAGAGGCCCACCTAATGTCTACATCAAATCTGCACTGTACACTGTCTTTGATAGACCATTTTAGTACTTGAGCCCAAAAATAAAGCTGATCAAATTTTAGGTAGGCTGCACCACACGAACAGTAGAAATTAAACATTTACCATTAAAGACTCCCTGTGGGTCTACCATAATGTATCTGATTTATTGAGTCCATACATCATCCTTGACTAGCCCATTGCATGGTAAAAAAAGCAGGCTGATCCAAAGTCCACCCAGACCATACCACTTGAAACAATAAGGAACGAACTCTTATCATTAAAATTTTCCGAGGGCCGACGTTAATGAAGCAATGTATATCCATACCATCCATCGACTTTACCAGATTGTTAAAGTGGATCCTAACCTAAGGTGGGTCACACACAACTCAACTTCATGGAAAATCCCCGTGGACTCCACTGCATAGGACCCATTGTGAATTTCGTTGGTGTGTGGGCCCAAGAATGTTAAGGCCCATTTTGAGTGAATGTCATGTGGGCCCATTAGTGGTAGCCTTGTTTGGGCCAACCATTGGGCCTCTTTGGCAAGAGTTTGTAATCTCCATGTGTTGAATGTATGACAAACTGGTATTGTAATTTTTGAAGTGATGATGATGAACCCCTTAAATGGGTTGATTGTGAACAGCCCTTGACCACTTGGCACTTTGGTTAGAGTAAAGTACCAAGTAATAGGATCGTGTGACTTGTTTAAACCATAAACATGTTCAATTATAACAAATATGTAGACTCTAGTGGTGTGAGGGTGTGATATACCTGTTTGGCCCATTAATCATGTGGGTATTTAATGTATGTATGGCCACGTAATCGTAGGCAATTGTGAAGTATATGTAGTCATCTAATTGTATGAATTTAGGGTAATTGTGTGACTACTTGTCTAAGTGGATTTATGATTGTGGCCCTTAACCATATGATCAGTGACAGGAAAAACAGTATCTAGTTTAGCAAAATGGTGTTGAATATGTAGCTTATAAATCTTGTAATCATGCGTGATGTGGATAGCCGTAAATCATGTGGGTATGTGGGGAATGTGTGGCCCAACCATATGATCATGTGGTGCTTAGGTGACTGCTAAACTATGTGACATTATGGTACTGACTGCCTAACTATGTGAAAGTTTAGTAAAGCGGTTGCCCCATTATGTGGGCTATGAGGTTGTGAAAGTACATTACCATCTAACCTTAAATCCTTTATTATGGCAAGTAGAGTGACATTTTTGTGGCCACCCAACCATATGGACTTCTGATAATGGAGTGGCCATAAGAACATGTGAGCATGTGAGAATTGTGTAATTACTCAGACCCATGGACTATGCTGATGGTGTAACCTCTTGGGTATGCGAACTTAGGACGTGTGTCAGATCGATTATAGACCCCACCTTGATGTAAGTATTGCATATTTCACCATTTATCCATTAGGCTAGCTAATTTTAGAACATGAATCCAAAATGACCTAGATCCAATTCCTAAATAAGTCAGACAATATGAAAGTATTAATTGAATGTATAACTTTCGAACACTTGTGAACCCACTCAATGTACGTATTTTATCCGCACTGTTCAATTGTTTTTCCAAGCAAACAGTTTGATCATGGAACCCACTGACCTGTGCCTTGTGCATCAGAACTGTTCTTCCATATACTACCTTAATGTATGTGAGTTACTTATACTATCTACTTGTTCAGACCCACCGTAATATTTGTGTGTGGACCCATCTACTTGCATTACCACTTGTAAGTAGGACCCACTACGTTGTATGAGACAAACTCATGTCATCTAACCGTGACTAACTCTTATGTGTATATTATATACTTAAGTCATTCAACTTAGGGCTCACTATATCTTATGAGGCTTACCTGTGCCTTCCAAACCATTATAAAACTACAATGATAATTATTTACAAATTCAACCTACTAACAACCCACATGAAGGTGAAGCCCACTACATTATATGAGTTTCACTAGCACCATTCATCCCGTGGCTCATTTATTATTTGTTATAATTATGCCTTTCATCTCATAATCACTTCGTGCATGTACTTTGCATCATCATCGCTCATTAACAATAAGGCCCAGTTAGGGTATAACCATGTGGTCCCAATAGAAGAAAATCATGTCAGACCAAAGCCGCTAATGGAATATCTATGTCGTGAAGGATATAGTGTAATTCTGAATACAATTAATGCTTGTGAGTATGATGCTATGAATGATATTAGTGATGTTGGTGATTATGGTTAATTGAAGTATGTGATTTAATATCTTGATTAATGTTGTTCCACTTCCCAGCATACTAAATTCATCTACTTAACCATGTTTATATTGATCATACTCATGCACCAAGGAATTATGGTATGTGCAAGTGTACTTCAATACATTTGTTCATGTATAAGAAATGTCCTCTTTAGTTTAGTCACATGACCATAGATTGATATAGTTGATAGTGGCACATGATGATTACATGTCATTTTTGGCTTAAAGGTTAAACAAACCTTAAACTCATGCATTTTATGCATACCACATGCACTTGAACGTATGCCTTATCATAATTGCTTGAATTCATGCATAATCATGACATACATGATGATAGAAATACCACAGCCATTCCGTATAACATGAGTTGCATATTGACGACGAAATGTACATTTATAAAGATGACTTGGGTTATCCCTAACAATGAACGAGACACCGAAAGTGTAGAAATAGTAGGGGATGATGTGCCCCTTGGGTTGAAAGTCCCTAAACCCCGATGCTAGTTAGGGATACCTCATCGTCGGGCTAAGTGGACCTCACTCCCACTGACGAGGTTGGGTTGAGAAGAGGTGGGTCTAGCCTGCTTAAGGACTGAGGTGCAAACAAGGACTGATCTGACCCGCTGTTGAGGAGAAGCACAAATGAGGTCCGCTACTAGTATACAAAATGGTGGTTGTAACCCCATTGGTGGATAGTGAGGTCGATTGTTGGTGTCTGGTGCATGGTTGCCGACCACAGTGTTTTCTCGAGATATACAGTTATGATATGCCATGACAATATGATGATGATGATGTGATTACGGATGTGTGTAATATGGTTATGGCTATGGTATGGGAGGAATGAAAATATGACTTGGTGATGCTGGTAGCATTGACTCGGAGTATTACTATGATGCATATGCATTGCATTGACATTAGCATCATACCTTACGTCCTACACGCTTTTCACCATACATGATTCCCTTATAGTGTATTTATCTTTCTTGCATGTAGGACAGACTACACACACGTGTGTCCTCACTAGGTTTTTCACCTAAGTTTCCTATTTTTCTTTTTTTTTTTTTTTCATGTCAGGATTAGCTTGGAAGACTTAGCTTTTTCAATGCATTATATCTATTTTTTGATACATTATATCTATTTTTTGATCTGGAAATGTTGACATTGTGTACCTTTTGGAAAGCATTGTACTTGTAACCATCAAGATTTATAATGGAGAGTGTTGCTTGGTACTTTGATCGTGGATCTTCACGCTCAGGTATTATTATGTATATATAAAAAATTCAGTCGAACATCTTCCTTGTGGTGCGTCGAACTAGGGATTGGGTGTATGGAAGTTGAGTGCCGAATTCGGGGCATCACGAAAGCTGTCCGTCCCCAGATTTGGGGTGAGACACTCAACATATACTTAAGTACAAAAATTATCAATTTCCAAACAAGTTTTATCTTGAAAAAATTAAAAAATTTTCACGTTTCTTTTGCTCAAAACTAAGAAAATGTTGATTAGTTTACCTAATCCACACCCCTAACCTAAAATTTACATTGTCCTCAATATAAAAGATATAAGCATGTAATGCAAAAGAGGCAACGAAAATAAAGGAGTAGTAATGGAAAGATAATACATAAAGAAGGAATTTTTTAAGCTCTCCTAAAGATCTCGGCATGAAGATGGGTTAGCATAAACATTAATCCAACAGAAAGCAAACTATGTTAATTCTAAATTCTATGAAAGTAATAAACCTAAATAAAGCTCCTTCAGACTATGAGGTCAATCTTGGTAAACAGGATCAATCAAAGGTATGGACATGTCCTCTGAATCAAATTTCTCAAAAAATGGCTTTAAACGATGTCCATTCACTTTAAAAGCATTGCTATTATTCAGATTTGTTATCTCAAAGTCCCCATAAGGATAGACATTAATAAAGGGCTAGTCTGATGAGATTGGAGTTTACCCGAAAAAAGATGTAACCGAGAATTGTATAAAAGGACTTTTTTACCAGTCAAGAATGCTTTTCGAAGGATGTTCTTGTCATGGAACATGTTCATCCTGTCTTTATAAATTCTCGAGTTCACATATGCATCATTCCGAATTTTCTCGAGTTCATTTAATTGAGGTTTGCATAGCGAGCCAGTGTTGTCCATGTTAAAATTCAGATTTTTGATAGCCCAAGAGGCTCTATGTTCCAATTCCACATGTAAGTGGCAAGCCTTCCCATAAATAAGTCTAAAGGGAGACATTCCAATAGGGGTCTTAAATGAAATATGATAATCCCATAAAGCATCAGTTAAGGAGATTAACTAATCCTTGCGATCAGGGTTAACCGTTTTCTCTAAAATGTGTTTAATCTCCCTGTTAGAAATTTAAGCTTGGCCCACTTGTTTGTGGGTGATATGGAGTGCTCACCTTGTGAGTGATGCAATATTTCTTCGTTAAGTTTGCAAATGGCCTATTATAAAAATGTGAACTCCATCACTAATGACGACTCGAGGTGGTCTGAAGTGAGAAAGGATATTTTGTTTTAAGAATTTAATGATCGTTCGGTGATCATTGTTCTGGCATGAGATTTCTTCGACCCATTTAGTGACATAGTTTAATACTAATAAAATGTATAAATTTATAGAATATCAGGGAATGGTCCCATGAAATCGATGCCCTGACAATCAAATGCTTCAATGATCAAAATGAGATTCAAGGGCATCATATTTCAACGGGACAAATGTCACACCCTAAATCCAGGGATGGATAACTTCCATGATGCCCTGAATTCGACACTTGACTTCCATACACCAAGTCCTGAGTTCGGCACACCACAAGGAAGATCTTTGCTAAATATATATAAATATATATATATATATATATATAAAATACCCGAACATGAAGATCCATAATCAAAATACCAAGAAACACTCTCCATTATAAATCCTGATGGTTACAAGTACAATGCTTTTAAAAAAGAACATAACGTCAACATTGCCAAATTGAAAAATAAATACAATGCATCGAGAAAGATAAGTCTTCTAAGCTAATCCTTCTCTGAAAAAATGGAAAATAGGAAGCTTAGGCAAAAAGCCTAGTGAGTACACACGTGTGCACTATGTATCCTACATGCAAACAACATAAATATGCTAGAAAGAAATCATGTATGGTGAAAGGCGTGTAGTACGTAAGGTATGATGCCAATGCCAATGTAATGCATATGCATCATAGTAATACTCAGAGTCAATGCTACCAGCATCACCAAGTCATATTTTCATTTCTCATATACCACAACTATAACCGTATTATGCGCATCTGTAATCACATCACCATCATCATATTGTCATGCCATATCATAACTGTATATCTTGGAAAAACACCTTAGTAGACACCCATGCAGTAGACACCAGCAATCGACCTCGCATACCGGCCCTATGGTGGATTTTCACCAGGCATGCCAGTTGCGGACCTCATATCGCTTCTCCTCACCGCCAAGTTAGATCGGTCCCTGTTTACACCTTAGCCCTTAAACAGGTTGGACCCACCTCTTCTCAACCCGACCTCGTCAGTGGGAGTTAAATCCATGATCCATGTATCCACTCAGACCAATGGTGAGGTATCCCTAGCTAGCATCAGGGTTTAGGGACCTTCAACCCAAGGGGCATATCATTCTCTACTATTTCCACACTTCTAGTGTCCTGTCCCTTTATAGGGATAACCCAAGTCATCATCATAGATGCACATTTCATTATCAAGATCCAACTCATTTGCATGACTGTGGTATTTCGATTATCGTGTATGTCATGATTATGCATGAATTTAAGCAATTATAATAAGGCATACATTCAAGTCCATGTGGTATGCATATGATGCCATGATTTTAGGGTTAGCTTAACCTTTAAGCCAAATATGACATATAATCATCATATGCCACTATCAACTATATCAATCGATAATCATGTGACTAAACTGAAGAGGACATATCTTACACATGAACAAATGTATTGAAGTACACTTGCACATACCATCTTTCCATGGTGCATGAGTATGATCAATATCAACATGGTTAAGTAGATGATTTTAGTATGCTAGGAAGTGGAACAACATTAATCAAGATATTAAATCACATGCTTCTATTAACCATAATAACCAACATCACTAATATCATCCATAGCTATTATAATAACGAGCATTAATTGTATTCAGAGTTACACCATATCCTTCCCAAGATCGATATTCCATTAGTGGCTTTGGCCCGACATGATTTTCTTCTATTGGAACTACATGGTTATACCCTGACATTATGGTTAATGAGTGGTGGTGACGCAAAGTACATGCACCAAGTGGTTATGAGATGAAAGGCATAATTATAACACATAGTAAATGAGCCACAGGATGGATAGTGCTGGTGAAACTCATATAATGTAGTAGGCTTCACCTTCAAGTTGGTTGTTAGTAGGTTGAATTTGCAAATAATTATCATATTAGTTCTACAATGGTTTGGAAGGCACATGTAAACCTCATAAGATACAATGAGCCCTATGTTGAATGACTTGAGTATATAATATACACATAAGAGTTAGTCACAGGTGGATGACGTGAGTTTGTCTTATACAACGTAGTGGGTCCTACTTTCAAGTGGTACTGCAACCAGATGGGTTGACACACAAACATTATGGTGGGTCCCAACAAGTAGATAGTATAGGTAACTCACATACATTAAGGTAGTACGAGGAAGAACAATTTAGATGCACAAGCCACACATTAGCGGACTTCATGATCGAATTGTTTGGTTAGAAAAATAATTAAACAGTGTGGATAAAATACATACATTGAGTGGGTTCACAAGTGTTCAAAAATTATACATTCAATTAACACTATTTCATATCGTTTGACTTATTTTGGAATTGGATTTAGGTCATTTTGGATTCATGTTTTAGAATTAGCTACCTTAATGGGTAAATGGTGAAATATGAAAGTGCACCTATTAAGTGCCCTGGTTTGTCAATTACGTTGTATGTTGAGTCAGTCAGATGACAACACCTAACAAGAAGATCAAGTCAAGCGTCTGCCTCATCTGGATGTGTGGAAGCTCACCAAAAGGTAAATCATAGCCTCACATCCCATGTCCCAAAATACCAGGTGATTAAACCCTTAAAAAGAACTAGAACATCTTAGGATTTATGTGTAAGAAAACTTTTTATCCAAAAAATTTTTTTTAAAGTTTTTCTTACACTGTCGATTATATCGATTCCCCTTTTGATATGATTGACTAGCTCTGTCGATGTCCTCGGCATATCAATCGATACAATTGAGTGGGGAAAAAAAGCGTCCAGCAATCAAACAATCTTCTGGATGATTTATCGATATATCGACCTTCTAGTCAATATCATCGATATTCGAAAATCGATCATGTCTAAGGTGGATCGATCGTATCGACAGACTGCTTCCGACGGCCCTATTTTTCTAAAGAAAACTATCATCTGCTTCGATATATCGATGACTGTCCGATTCAATCTGAACTCAAATATCGATCATATCGGGAGTCAGTCGATCATATCGACTGTGGGGCGCATGTTCTCTCCAACATGAATTTCAAGTTGCTTTTAATGTTGATCGGGGTGCCTGTCGATAAATCGATATTTATATATCGATCATATCGAGACCAAGTCGATTGGATCGAGTCAGGACATAATTCGTCCAGCAAGCTTACATGTAAAATCTATACGATTTTCGATCCCATCGAATGGTCGCCGATATGATCGTTGTACAAATTCTGATGACATCGACTGGTTCCCCGATCATATCTGTGATCCTGAAATTCTTTAAGACTTCTCTCTTATTTTTCAACTGTCGATAGAATCGAACCATCACTCGATGGAATCGGAGTTCAAAATATGATATCATCGATGTGTGTCTCGATCCCATCGACCAGTTGGCAGAAGGTTACTAAAAGAGAAATGACAATTGAGTTCTTATCATCGAGAGGTCGGCCGATACAATCGAGAGTATACCCTCGATCATATCGACGACTGATCGATGATATCGAACTCTGTCATAAATATGACCGTTTATTTCCGTTGGAACCTTTTGCCTATAAATAGAGAGAGTTGTCTTCATTGCTGGGAGAGAAAACAGAGAGTGCTTTAGAGTATTTTAACCTTCCTATCATTTACCTAAGCCCTTTCTCTCAGAAAGTTCATCCTCCAATCCACCCTCATCATTGATATCTCATAGAGTGGATTGGAGAATGAACTTCTGCATTCAAGGATCATTCAGCTACTACCTTAATAACATATCATTAAGCTGGGATGCCTTGAATGCGTAGATGATGGGAACCTCTCTATCTTTCTTATAGGAAAATCTTCAGAGAGTGGTATTCCATCATAGCCTTGACCCAACCTAAGCCTAGCATATTGTAACACCCTGAAAATCAGGGGTCGTGTATAAACCCGACTCCCGAGTTCCAAACCGTCACTTATGCAACAAATATGATTATGATACCCTGTTGTCTGAGTTAAAGCATTCGTATGAGTAAAATTATACCAAAACTGCAATCCATACTCCAGATTCAGTGATAAAAGCAAGCGGAAGACTGAAGGATATATATATATCACTGTATGGAAAACAAAATACATCTCAACTGTCTCCAAAGTATGAATACATCACTGAGTCTCATATACATGAAATAAAATAAAAATCAAAATGTCTGAAGTCCAACTAGTATGTCCCGCCAATCCAGGCCACCTATGCAAAGCCGTCGTGAAACTGCATATAAGAGAACTCGTCCTGGTCCTCATCATAATCCGGCTCTGCCTCCTGAATCGATGCCTCACCTGCATCTAAGACAGGGTCTGGTGGGTGTTGTGAACACCATCCCGTAACGTGGGAATGAGTGATCAACTCAGTGGAATAATAGAGCAAAGATTAGCATATTTCAAATCAATCATGCGATAATAGTAAAGAAATTAATCAAACATTCCTAAGTACTGTTATTAATGCAATATGACATGACATGATGGATGCCCTCACCGACGATCTCCCTCATACGACACCATCTTATGCCCGCGGCATGCTTTCTTCCCACAGTGCTCCACATCTTCCAGGCACATGCAATGTGATGGTGATATGATTACCGAGTTATTATTAGTCCATTCATACAGCAGTATTGGAAAACTAAGGTACCTTACTTATATCAATCCCAACACAGATCCTATCTAGGGTCTTCACTCCTAGTAATCTCATACGATGTTACATTTGTAGGTCGCTGCAAGGGCTGGCAGGGCTGTTGCTCGCACTCGTTGTACCGCTCCCCCATCACCTTATCAATATAGGCCTAATGTACTCTCATTGCTACAGAAGGGTCGTTACCTCCCGTAGACTCAGAATACGCTCGTGGTCACTACAAAGGGCTCGTCACCTGATCAGTGTAGGCTGATAGTAAGAATATAGTGTCCCATACCACCATAATCTGCTCACGAGTCATAGGTGCTCACTGGTCACTACAGGGAGGTTTGTGGCCCCAGCGTAGGCCGACAGTTCGACCACGGTGTCCCATACCACCATGTCTATCTCATGAGTCTTTATGGATCAAGGTACCATGGTTAATAGGGTTTTCAATGGTAAGTTCAGTACTCTAGGTTCAAGCAGTTATGATTCATAAAGGATGAACATACAATGGCCAGTCGGGTTACTTGACGGGCTCGACTAATACGAGCGCATCGCAAGTCGAACGACATGAAGTGCGTGAAACACTTCGCGTGGCCTAACCACTGTCGCCAACTCAAAACACGACTCGCGTTCATCGACGCGTCATTCTTGACAAAGATTAGCCAAGCACGAATTTACTCGGTTACCAACTGCTTGGAGTAGGTATAGTCCCAAACATTTATGAATCCACTTCATCAATCATATAAGAGTAACAGAAATGCATTATCACTATGTGAGCATGTTAACACATGTTATGACATACAACTTAAGTAAATCACCTAGCACATGCATTTCTTACATATAATGAAATCATACATATAGCCAACATAAAGGAAATCATTTACATCAGCATATTATTTGAGAATTCAATCTCAAACTAATTCACAACACCATTTAATTCAATAAATATTAATACAAAGACTTAGTCTACACACTTAAATCTACATATTGTATGTTGACTTAAAGTACGCATTTGGGCGAATCTCTTCGCCAAACTGATTATGCACGCATTCCTAATATCCTAAGGTGACAAAAAACCATGTCAATCATATCATCAAAATATGGATGCAAACAGTATTTCCTACAAATGACTAAAATGCCCTAAATCTCATATTTCTCGTATGTTTACGAAACAGAAAATGGACAGCATGTTGTACATGTCAAACGGCGTTGCCGTCGATAATCTACTATTAAACGACATTGAAAGCATTGAAATCAGTCAATCAAAACATTTAAAATCCGCACCTTTTTCCCTAACGGTGTATCGATTCGAACGAAGCGTATACGCTTCATTTACGGCGAACAGGCGACCTATTTCACAAGATGTATAAGCTACTTTGCTAAGGAATCGACGGAACGTTAAATCAACAAGTAGTTAGGGTCTTTTCTTACCTAAAAATGTGGCGAAATCACCGAAAAAGTGATTGAGATGCGTTGCTTAAACATGTGTAGCAGGTAGTACATGTGGCAGGAAAATCACTCCCACTCTCTCTCACAAACTCTCACTTTTTCTCACACTCTTGCTAGGGTTTCTAGCAAATTCGGATGGGTGAGAGAAGTGAGGGTTTAAAGTCCTTTTATAAGCTAATTTCTTCCCAAATTAGGCTTGGGAACAAAATTTACTTAAGGTATAACCAAATCGGGGCTGTTCTGGTCCAAAAAGGCATTTCGGGAGGTCCCCTGTCCAAAGGCGGTCGGACTTAAGCTTATGGTCACTAGATGTTGCTCACACCCAGTTTTCAGTCCGGCAGAGTTCATAGATCGCACGTGGCAGTCCAGTTTCAATTCAGCGGTCATCGCACCTAGATCAGGTCTACAAGTCTCAGGATATGAAAGAGAAATTTTTCCTGATCCGAGGGTGTAATTTGGCTGAATTCTGACGGTTAGAACACTTAATAATAACGCGTCAAGTCACGTTCCATATTTGGATTTAAATTTCCATATCTAACCCTATTCTCACTCTCTTCACTCCAGGCTTAATAAAATAGCCTCTGAACGTCAGTTGGGCTTAATTTTTGAAATGATTGTCAAGTCCAGCTAAGCGGTCATAACAATCTAAGATTGTAAGTATCGGACTTTTGACGCGCGGTTTAGATCCAATACAAAGTTTCAAAAGGTTCCTGAGGACAAACCGGTTTAGAGTTTGATCCTAGGTTTCAGGATATTATAGCGTCATGCATTCTACAAGTTTTGGGTCTTGTAGAACGTATTTAAAGTGATCAAGGACTATTTCACAGCTACTCTAGCGTTGCGCTAGCTAACTTACGCTTATTTTCTAAAGTAATTAATCCTACATGATTTCTAGTCGAGTTAGTACTTGAGTTTCAGCACGAATTTTTCTAGGGCATTACACATATATACATCTTTGTGTTGCGGATCAAGGGAACTGAAGATTCTTCATCAACAAGAAGGAGATCTTCATCATTGCACTGAAAGGGACTCATCAACTTATCTATAAGTACTAAGAGTCCATAGGACACTTGCAATCATTCCTTTTTAGGATTGGGTTTTAAGTGTTGCTCACCATTTGAAGTCCTCGAAGGAGGCCTCCGACGGGAGTGTACGTGCGGGGTGCGTTGTGTGGACCCTTGTTTTATGGAGAGCATAAACATCTGGTTAGGAGTATGCGAGAAAAACTCCAGGGTTAGAGGTGAACCGAGTAGAAATCTCAGGGTGCGTTGTGTGGACCCTTGTCCTGTGTGGGCATAAACATCTAGTTAGGAGTACGCCAGTAAAACTCCAGGGTTTGAGGTGAACCGAGTAGAAACCTCTGTAAAGGTTGAAGGTGAACCTGATTTAAAACCTTAGGTTTGAGGTGAACCATGAAAAACCTCCTTAGTGAAATCTAGTCACTCAAGGGTTGAGTGTGGAAGTCGGGAGTGGAGTAGACAAGTCGTCGAACCACTATAAAATGACTGTGTTTGAGATTGATATTATCTTTCATTTATGTGATTGCCTTGCATGTCTTTATATATGATCACATTTTATGCACACACAGTCATATCCATCACAATCTCATCTACACATTGTTTGTCTTTTAAATAGTTTGTGATTGGATCCTCTATTAGGCTTGGAAGCCAATAGAGTTAATTCTTGAGTAATCCTAATTTATACTCTGTGATAGGATTAGTGAGATAGGACTGAAAAATAACTTATAAATCTTTAAAAAATCTGATTCACCCCCCTCTAGGACATATTGGGATATTCCTACTTCAACTTAAGCGATCTTCACCGCAATTTCAATTAGTATCAGAGCAGGTCTCTCTTTAAGGGCTTCATCGCCTAGAGAGTGATCTTGACTGAAGTTGGGAATATGGCCAAAGGAGAGGGCTCATCGGTCTCTAGACCTCTAGTATTTGATGGTTCAAATTATGCTTATTGGAAGTCTAGGATGCACTGTTTGGATCATGATGTTTGGACATAGTTGAAACTGGATATGTGCCACCGAGCGATCAAATTATTCTTGAAAATGGCATAACTATCTCCAAACCTAAATCCAACGAAATGTGGACTGCATTCAAGAAAGAAAAACAAACGTCTGAAGTAAAAGTATTGAATGCTATCCACTGTGTTGTGTCCCAAGAATCGGGTGACACATCTAAAGAGGCAATCAGATGGAAAGCAAGCATAATACAGGCAAATCTGTTAAAAAGTCCAAAGAGCCTCAGTGCTAGAATTGCAGAAAATTTGGACAATTGTCCACTGAATGCCCCAACAGGAAAACCAAAGGAAAAGCCATGGCAGCTACTTGGGATGACACTAAAGAATTAAACTCTGACTTCAGTGATTCAGAAAGTAAGGGAGATTGAAAATCATTGAAAATACTCATGGCCTCCTCATCCACAAACATCCCGGTATTAAATGAGAAAATTGATGAACTTTAAATCAAAGAGTCATTTCCATCTAATGATAAGAAAGAATGAATTTATCCCTAAAATATGAATCCTTGAAATTGATCAAATAGAATGAACTGCTGAAAGATGAAAACATATGGCTTAAGAATGAAAATCATACACTCAAAATTGATGCAGAACAATCTAGAAAAACTGTTGAGTTAAACTACAATTTTTCCCCAGAGTAGTGACAAATTAGAAAGACTTTTAGGGATTGGAAGACCTAGTAAAGATAAGAGTATGTTGGGCAAACCAAGCTCCAAAAATATAGCATAAACACTTGAGAAATCAGCTGCATCAGGAAGTAGATCTAGGGTCACTCTTGTTTGTCATTTATGTGGAGACTCAGGTCACTACAAACATCCATCTTCACCAAGAATGACAAAGAAAATGGATGAGCTGTTGAATTAAGTGGCCCAACTGAATCAGAAAAAATTGATCAATCAAGAGAATGTGATTCAGTTATCAAATGTGCCCAAACAAACCCATAGTGAAGTAAAAGCAACACCTTCAAGAAAAACAAGCAATTGTGCTAAGGGGTTCCTAGATAGCGGTTGCTCAAGACATGTAACGGGTGACATATCCCTTCCTGCAAATTATTCAAATATTGATGATGGGATGGTCACATTTGGAGATGGAAGCACCACTAAGGTAATAGGGTATGGGACTATTATTCTTGGATTAGAAATGCTCAAAAATGAGAATGCTCTCCTGGTAGAAGGGTTGACACATAACCTTCTAAGCATTTCTCAAATATGTGACAACAAGCATGAGGTTACATTCGACAAGCTATAGTGCAAGATCCTGGACTGATCAAGAAAACAAGTTATGAAGGGTCTTCACACCAATACTCACTGCTATGTCATAAAAAATAAACAAATTGTGATCCATATGCCCAGTAACAATTGAGCGTGGAAAACAAGTCAAGGTCATGGCTTGAAGATCTGGATGGATGTGAGAAATGATGCATTGTTGGAAATTATCATAAGATATCTGAGGTTTCTATGCCTTAAAAACTTTTTGTGGATAAACATTTTGATGTTTATAATCTTAGATGGTACAACTGTTCTTATATACTGAAGCTGACATGAAAATATTTAAAGATATATATGTATGGAGGATTATCGAAGACTGGTCGAACGAATCATCTGCACAAAATCGATCCCATCAATGACCTTTCGAGAATCTGAAACATCGGGTCGATTTGTTTGCCCTCGAACTCATCATTGATGACATCAATTAAAGGTATATCGATAGAAGTCGGGTGAGCGTAGTATTTCTTCTTCCAGAGCATTTTTCTTCTCTTGGTTAGCTATTTTTTTGCTCTCATACAAAGTGCCTCAACTAGAAACAAGCAAGGTAAGAAAAATGTAACTGCCTCATATTCATTTCAAGATTTAGAAATCGTGGCAGAATGAGCTGTTCATGGTAAATGTGTTGAACCTGTTGGGATCATCAATCTTTTGGAACTGATCGGATGGGGTATTATCGTGAATGTTGGAAGGGAATTTCAACATCTCTTGTGCATCAGTTTCTGAACTTAATCTACAATGTTGACAATAATCCTTCATTCATTTCAATTACTGTCAATAAAATGGACTAAGCACATCACTCTCAGACTGATTAGTCGTCTGGATGGTGTAGAAGTTACTAGGATACCCGTGTCGGAACGAAATATGAATGGTTTTAGTGTATGGGGTGAAGTTACTCAACGGAGCTACGATCCCTAGAAATGCAGAGAATGTTCTTCATGTCAAATATCTCAATCCTGCATACAAAATTCTTCACAGCATTTTCAGTACAAATGTCTATCCCTGTGAAGTCTCTGGGAACATGCTGCCTCCATACATTCTAAATGTGTTGTATGATGCTCATCTTGGTATTCACGTCAGCCTACCCACTCTCATTCTTCAACAATTAATTCGGGTGTTTTCAAATGAATCTATCACTACACTTCCATTCCTGTGTCTTGTGACCAAGCTATCACGTCAATTTGGGCTGCCTCCTACTAACGATCTCCCAAACTCGCGCATTTGGTATAATCAAGAAGACATTTGCAATATCATTTCCAATGCACCTTGTGGTGGAGTCAATTCAAGCTCAGACAAAGAATATTCTGTTCACAGCTCCGTCTCTGACAAAAATATTCAGGCCGTCATCAATCAAAACACTGTACACAATCTGCTTGGTAGACAATCCTACATGATGAAATGGCTGGATAAGTGTGAAGTCCATCTACTGGAGATCGAAACCATGCTGTCCACTCTACAACATGATACACAACAAATTCTGAACGTCCTGCCAGCATAATAGAGGTTGTTGATTGTCTAATAGAGTGTCCAATGCATCACAGACCTGGATTTTCACTGAAATGCTAAGGGCATCAATATTTGTTTGAATGCTCCTTGTTCAGGTAGGGTGCATTACTGAAGCTCAATTGTTTTTGGATTAAAAATCTCTGAGTAAAGAAGACTTAGTCTTTTGATGGTTTTCTGTTCTTCTACTGCTGTCTGGGGCAGTATGAGTGTTGGATATTTTGTTAAATATGGCTGAATGTAATTCTCACTGTTCCCACCATACTATCGTATGTGTTCTCCCTACTTTGTTGCAATCTTAAGGTTATGGTCTGAATGCTTATCTATTAACTTCATACTGACTGCTTCATTGATGTATGCTTTACACTGTCTTCATTAATGTCTTCATTTATATACATCTATCTCTGGTTCTCCCATATGCTTCAATCTTCACTCAATATCATGTCTTATACCTTTGCCAATGACTGACAAAAAGGGGGAGAACAATTTAAACACCCTAAGAAAAAATTATAAATCTTTGTTGCAGGTGTTAGGGGGAGCAACCGCAATAAGTAAGGGGGAGTTTTTGAATTAAAGGGGAGAAGTTTATTGGGTGTGTACATGGGAGTTTAGAATTTATAAAATTGTGTTAATACATGTACACACAATTTAGGATGTATCCGTTTAGATATGTTCCTAGGGTGTTTTGGAGATTTTGTCACGTAATTGACAAAGGTGGAGATTGAAAGTGCACCTATTACGTGCCTTGGTTTGTCAATTACGTTGTATGTTGAGTCAGTCGGACGACAGTACCTAACAAGAAGATCAAGTCAACCGTCTGCCTCATCTGGATGTGTGGAAGCTCACCAAAAGGTAAATCATAGCCTCACATTCCACGTCCCGAAACACCAGGTGATTAAACCCTTAAAAAGAACTAGAACATCTTAGGGTTTGTGTAAGAAAACTTTTTATCCAAAAGAAATCTTTTAAAGTTTTTCTTACACTGTCGATTATATCGATTCCCCTTTCGATATGATCGACCAGCTCTGTCGATGTCCTCGGCATATCAATCGATACAATCGAGTGAGGACAAAAAGCGTCCAGTAATCAAACAATCTTCTGGACGATTTATTGATATATCGACCTTCTAGTCAATATCATCGATATTCGAAAATCGATCATATCTAAGGTGGATCGATCGTATCGAGAGATTGTTTCCGACGCCCCTTTTTTTCTAAAGAAAACTATCATCTGCTTCGATATATCGATGATTTTTCAATTCAATCTGAACTCAAATATCGATCATATCGGGAGTCAGTTGATCATATCGACTGTGGGGCGCATGTTCTCTCCAGCATGAATTTCAAGTTACTTTTAATGTTGATCGGGGTGCCTGTCGATAAATCGATATTCATATATCGATCATATCGAGACCAAGTCGATTGGATCAAGTCAGGACATAATTCGTCCAGCAAGCTTACATGTAAAATCTATACGATTTTCGATCCCATCGAATGGTCGCCGATATGATCGATGTACAAATTCTGATGACATCGACTAGTTCCCCGATCATATCTGTGATCCTGAAATTCTTCAAGACTTCTCTCTTATTTTTCAACTGTCGATAGAATCGAACCATCACTCGACAGAATCTGAGTTCGAAATTCGATATCATCGATGTGTGTGTCATCCCATCAACCAGTTGGCAGAAGGTTTCCAAAAGAGAAATGGTAATTGAGTTCTTATCATCGAGAGGTCGGCCGATACAATCGAGAGTATATGCTTGATCATATCAACGACTGATCGATGATATCGAACTCTGTCATAAATATGATCGTTTATATCCATTAGAACCTTTTGCCTATAAATAGAGAGAGTTGTCTTCATTGCTGGGAGAGAAAGTAGAGAGTGCTTTAGAGTGTTTTAACCTTCCTATCATTTACCTAAGCCCTTTCTCTCAGAAAGTTCATCCTCCAATCCACCCTCATCATTGATATCTCATAGAGTGGATTGGAGAATGAACTTCTGCATTCAAGGATCTTTCAGCTACTACCTTAATGACATATCATTAAGCTGAGATGCCTTGAATGCATAGATGATGGGAACCTCTCTATCTTCCTTATAGGAAAATCTTCAGAGAGTGGTATTCCATCATAGCCTTGACCCAACCTAAGCCTAGCATATATACATCTTTGTGTTGCGGATCAATGGAGATGAAGATTCTTCATCAACAAGAAGGAGATCTTCATCATTGCGCTGAATTTGTGGCTGAGATTTGTGGCTGAGATTGATTCCCTATGTAGGGCGTGTTTGACGAACCTGAACCGTACTAGAGTTGTCAGCAGTGGTTTGGCCACATGGAGTGTTTACACACTCCATGTCGATCATCTAAACATGCGCTCGTGCTAGTTGAGCTCGTCAAGTAACCCAATTGACCCAATGTATGTTCTTCATGTATGGACGCTCTTGTTTGAATCTAGGGTACTAAACTTACCAGTGATATCCCGTCAACCTTGGTATCTCGGTCCGCTAAGACTCATGAGTCGTACATGGTGGTATGGGACACCATTGTCGAGCTGTTGGCCTACGCTGGGGCGAAGAGCCTCCCCGTAGTGACCAGTGAGCAACCTAGACTCGTGAGTCGATTATGGTGGTATGTGACACTATATTTGAGCTGTCAGCCTTCTCTGATTGGTGATGAGCCCTTTGTAGTGACCTTGAGTATATCCTGAAACTGCATTGGGGCGACAATCCTTATTGTAGTCTAAAGGATAGAACTAGACCTGTATTGATTGGTGACGAGCCCTTTACAGTGATCTAGAACTTTAATATTGTATGAGATTGTCTAGGACTGACGATCCTAGAATGGATCATTGTTTGGGTAATGATATAAGGGAGGTACCTTAGCTTCTCAATCCTGCTATATGAAAAGGACTAATAATAATTCGGTAATCATACTGATAACATCGCACTGCATGTGCCCCGGGTTGAAGAGAAAAAAGGGAAGAAAGCATGCCGTGAACGTAAGATGGTGTCGAATGAGGGAATGTAGGCGAGGGCATGCATCATGAAAGCATTATAACCTTGCATTAATAAGAGTATCTAGGAATGTTTGATATGTCTACTTTATCATTACTGCTTGACTTAATTGATAACATGTTAATCTTTTCTCTATGATTCCACTGAGTTGATCACTCATTCCCCCATTCTGGGACAGTGTTTTGAATACTCACCTAACTCTGTCTTAGCTGCAGATGATGACGTGACTCAAGAGGCGAAGCCTGATTACTATGATGATCAGGACGAGTTCTCGTATATGCAGTTCTCAGATGGTTTAGCTTAGGTCGATATGATCAACGAAGCTACAGGGATTACCATTGTAGTTGAACTATCCCTTTTATATTTTGATTTTTTTAAAACTATCACATGTATTTGGTGGCTCAAAAATGTATTCATACTTTGGAGTTCGACAGTGACCTTTTGAACTCATGTACACTTATATACATCTTACAGTCTTTCGCTTGCGATATATAACTTGATTTGGAGTATGAATTACTATTTTGGTATAATCTCACTCATGTTTACTGTACGAATATGAAAAACATTCAATCAGCATTATCTGTGTTGCATAAGTGATGCGTTGGAACTCAAGAGCTGAGCTTCTATTCGACCCCCGATTTTCAGGGCATTACAAGTTGGTATCAGAGCATGATTTGGATTAAACCAGACCAGGGTTATGGTCACACCCCGTACGCTGACGCCACTTTAGCATAGGAGGGTGTGAGAACAAATTAAAAACAGGTCTAGGACTCCCAGTGTCGTCAATTGGAGAAAATTTAATGAAAATAATCACCGAGATCGAGTCCGTGCACACTCTTGATCACACATGATGACCCCAAACCACATTTAGACCATCAATTGACGAGTATAGACCATGTTTCATCCCATTCCAGCTGTTAAAAATTGGTAAATGTGGATGTACATCGGATTTATTTTGAAATGACCCGAAACGACTCGAATCGGAAGTGGGGGGCCAAACGGGCCACTTCTGGGGGGACCTAAGGTGGGACCCATGTTTTTCTGGACCCAGGGGGTGGGGAGGACCTCACCCGAATGTCAAGCCCTCATCGATTTGGCGAGGCCTCACCGATCGGTGGGCTGGGCCGTCGGGCTGATGACATTTGGGGCCTAGTGGGACCCAATGGTCCACGGTTCGTCGTTTAAAACACCCCCAAACGACTACTTCCTTCACGAAACCCACCTCTAAGCTCTCCCTTTCCTTCAAAACAGCTCCTTTCTCTCTCAAATCGTCCTTCCAATCACTCTTTCTTTCATTTTTCTTCACTCTTTTTCTCCCTCCACCGTTCTCAGCTGTACCCATCACCCAACCCTCTCATTTCCTTTGATTTGAGCTCTCAAATCCCCTATTTGAATATCAAATTCGTGTAAACCCATCAACTCATCTTATTTTGCTATCTTTCCTCTTTATTCTCTTTCATTTGAGCCTTTACACCCCCCATATAAGGCCCAAATCCGGGAAGACCTAAAGATCTCATCCCTTTCCTTCCTTTTCTTCACTTTCCATGGCTTTCTTGGAGCTTGTTGCGGCTCAATTCTCGATTTCCACCATTCTCTCTCATGGGAAAGAAACGAGCCCCTATGAATGAAGCTGGGCCTAGTCACCCCGCTCACTCGAGGAGACCAAGAGAAACCACCGCGAGTCCAAGCACTAGGAGGGAGTTGCAGACTAAGCGAGGTCTTGATCCCCAGGCTCCCGTTGGAAGAGTTTTGTTGGCAAAGCTATCCCATGGTGTTTATGAGGGCTGTAGGGTTCTTTTTGAAGATCATATGGATGGATGACTATTTGGCGAATACTTATTGTTCGAGAGCCTGGAAGAGGCTAGGTGGGGTCCGCTATTTGAAGGCGAGTCTCGTGCAAACGTGAGAACTATCCGAGCCTTCTATGCCCACATTCGAGAGCCTACGTTAGAGCCCTTGCAGTTCAAGATCCCCTTTGGCAGAGACCGAGAAGCCACAATTAACGTTGGGTTGATAGCTCGGCTCCTGAATGTGCCACTTGGTGAGGTACATGCTAGTGAGAGAAATATAAATAGTGTACATGAAAGGGATCGCTGCACCAGGTTTCTTTGTGGTCGTCTAGTTAAATGACAGCCTAACAGAAGCCTCTTAGCAACCCATATTTCAGGTGATTTTCGTCTACTTCACCACATCTGCACGTTCAACGTCTACCCCAGGTAGAGCAATCGCAACGAGTATACGCGTCTCATGGTGGATTTCCTATACCAAGTGGGGTAGGTAGTGAAGTTGTGTATGCCAACGTTTGTACTGCGACAGATCATCCTTATCACGCGATCAAGAAGAACGACTGAGTCACTCCCCTTCGGCCGACTCATATGCAAGATTGCACTCGAGTTTGGCTATAGACTTGGGGCAGAATTGCCAGCGCCGGTCCATTACATCAGTGAACCACTCTCAACCAGATGAAGATCGGGCCACAGCAATGACATGCGGAACTTGAAGAGAGCAAGGATGAAACAGAAAATGAAGAAGAAGAAAGTGAAGGAGAAGGTGGGGCTGAAATAGAAGAATAGGAAGAACAGGAAGAAGAAGAAGAGGAGGCTCAAGACACGAGTGAGAGCTCTCCTCCTACGGCACCAGAGCAGGACGCTGGTCAGGCCGCCAGGGATACCTGTATAGCTCGACTTGAGGAGAGTCAGGCTTTCCTATGATAGGATATCATGGATCTTCAGGGCCTTGTGAAGCACAAGTTCAAGAAGGTGACTCACACGCTGAAGACTATCCTGTGCTGCCTACGGGATAAGGGGGTCCCTTCTCCATCGCTAGATTTTGATGAATAGTCCCTTAAGTCATCGTTATTTGTTTATAGTTGTTTGTGTTTGTGTGTAGCCTCTATAGGCTTTGTAGTTTAATAGTTGTTTTAATGTTAAAGCGTTGTGCTTGAAGCTTAGTTATATTAACTCACATGCATCTTCTGTCATGATTCATGTAATACTATGCCTCATGTATTATGACATTTTTGGTAATGAAATGCATGAAGTTGCCTTAAATTTGTGTGTAAATGCTGCGTAAATAGGTTTATGCTTATATTGAATCTGATCTGGGTTTCGCTCTATGTTGTGTAGGGAATGCCACCTAAGTTCACGCGGAGCACGGCACGCCTCGCATTGAGTGATTCGATGGACCAGGTACCTTCTTAGAGTGATGGTCGTGCGGACCCTAGTTTAGGCCCGGTTCGTGAGACGATGCCTGAGTCGCAGCCTTCGATTGGTCCTACAGTTGGGCCGCCACCTTACACACTATCGGTTCGTGAGCAGAACTATGGGTCTTCTACAACACAGCATATGCCACCATCAGCTCCACCTACAAATAGGTTAGAACTATTGTTGACGATGATGCACCAGCAGCAGGAGTAGCATCAGCAGCAGCAGATGAGACACCAGTAGCAGCAGCAGCAGCTCTTGGCCACTATTGTAGGAGCCCTAGCTCAGGGTGGGAGTACGACACCACCTTCACCATTTGTATGGCCTGCTGAGGTTGTAGGGCCTTTCGCTCAGGATGAGGGTGTGACATTACCTACACCTACTATATACCCTACGGGGAATTCGGGTACCAATAGCCTCCTAGAGCAATTCCAACGCTTGAGGCCCCCTACATTTATGGGTTCTCACAAACTCGAGGAGGCCGAATATTCTCTTGATCGCATCTCCAAGATGCTGAGGATGCTACACTGTACGGAGCCAGATCAGGTTGAGTTGGCCACCTTTATGTTGGAGAAGGAGGCCAGCATGTGGTGGGATAGTGTCCTACGGACTGTTGTGGTTGACTGTGTTTAGACGTGGGCAGCATTTGAGACCCGCTTCCATGAGAAGTACTATCCCCTTACGTACCGGCATGACAAGGAGAATGAATTTTTACACCTCAAACAGGGAGGCATGTCAGTGACAGAATATAAGCACTAGTTTACGGAGTTGGGCAGATACGTCCCTACTATTCTCGCTGACACGCAGATGCGGATGCGACATTTTTTTGAGGGCATGCGACCCGACATTCGCTCGAAGATGTGCTGTGCTAGCATACCTTCTTATGCTGAGCTAGTTCATATGTCTATGCGTGCAGAGCAGGACGGGGGTCGATTCTCATGTTCTCGTGGGCCTATGATCCCTAGGCCACTACCAGATATACCGAGTAGGCCATTCCTCTGCAAGAGGACCCGTACCGACTCTCCTCCCAGGATCGCGGTGCCACTAGTTTTGATGAGGCGACCTAGAGTGATATGTACCTTCTGTGGGAGACCGGGTCATGCTGCGTAGAGCTGTTTTGCTCGTATGAGAGACAGCGGGTTTACGCCACCGCAGAGGATAGACCGCTCTCGCCCTCAGGCTCTATCGACTTCACCCCTACGGTTTGCACCTGCACATCCATTTTTTTGACCACCAACACCCCAATTTAGGCCGCCTAAATGGCCTATGGTACCTCATCCAAATCGCCCGCAACAGGCTCGGGTGCATGCACTTACAGCTAAGACTTCTGAGGGTGTAGATCTAGCACCGAGGTCATTCGAGGGTACGGCTCTTATCCAAGGTACTTCAGTTTTCTTACTGGTGGACACTGGGTCCACTACTTCTATGATTTCATGCTCGACAGTCAAGCGACTGGGATTGGATACTGCTCCTACGAAAGGAGTGAGGGTTATCACCGCCGCTGGGACATTTTTCAAAGTTACTAAGATTTGCAAGAGCTTCCCGATAAACTTGGGGAGCAGGACTGTATTAATCGACATGATTTTCTTTCCTCTGTTCCATTATGACGTTATTCTTGGTATGGATTGGCTCACTAGGATGCGAACGAAAATTGATTACGAGGCTAGAGTGGTGACAGCCTATGGACCTGAGGGCACAGCTTTTACTTTCCCAGTTCAGGTCAGTCACACTTCTCGGATGAGTTGTTACGCTTCCTTACTGAAAATTGTTGATGGCCCGACAATTGAAAACACGCCTGTAATTCAGGATTATGAGGAGGTGTTTGCGATGATACCTGGGGTACCACCACAACATGAGATCAATTTTTCTATCGATCTCATGCCAGGTGCGGCATTCTTTCATTACCGATGTATCGTATGTAGCCGTGTGAGATGGAGGAGCTGAGGAAATAAATTAATGACCCAGTGTGTCTCCTTGGGGAGCACCTGTGTTGTTCGTCAAGAAGAAAGATGGGTCGCTACGGTTATGTATTGATTACCGCAGGTTGAACCAGCTAATTGTGAAGAATAAGTATCCTTTGCCCAGGATAGACGACCTGTTTGATCAGTTGAAAGGGGCGTGATACTTTTCAAAGATTGACCTATAGTCAGGGTATCATCAGATATGCGTCAGGGATGAAGACGTGCAGAAGACTGCATTCAAGACCACCTTTGGACATTACGAGTTCCTTGTGATGTTGTTCGGTCTTACGAATGCACCGGCCGTGTTCATGGACTTGATGAACAGGGTGTTCCGATTTGTCATCGTGTTTATCGATAATATTTTAGTATATTCTGTGAGTCGGGAAGAGCACTAGAGACACTTACAAGTAGTCTTAGATACTCTAAAGAAGAACTAGATGTTCGTGCAGTACAAGAAGTGCAACTTTTGGCGGGAGGAAGTCAAGTTCTTAGGACATGTAGTGTCCAAGGAAGGGATAACAGTGGACCTTGCTAAGGTAGCCGCGGTTCAGGACTAGAAACAGTCTGGTTCGATTACTGAGGTGAGGAGTTTTCTTGGTCTGGCAAGCTATTATCGACGCTTCATTCGGGACTTCTCGAAGATTGCCAGACCATTGTCTCAGTTGACTTGAAAAGACTTGAAGTTCACCTGGAATAAGAAGGTGGAAGCAGCTTTTCAAGAGTTGAAGGACAGACTGATGTCCGCCCCTGTGTTAGTATTGTCAAAGTAAGGGATCAAGTATACTATATACACTGATGCATCTCGAGTTGGTCTAGGTTGTGTCCTTATGTAGAAGGACAGGGTGATTGCATATGCCTCAAGACAGTTGAGGAAACATGAAGAAAATTACCTTACACACGACCTCAAGTTAGCAGCCGTCATCTTTGCATTAAAGCTCTGGAGACATTACCTTTATAGAGAGGAGTTCGAGCTTTTCTGTGACCACAAGAGCCTTAAGTATATATTCACTCAATGGGACTTGAATATGAGGCAGCACCGATGGATGAAAACCTTGAAGGATTTCAAGTTCGAGGTCTCCTACCATCCAGGCAAGGCCAACCTTGTGGCAGACGCGTTAAGCTGCAAGAAGACTAGAGTTTACGAATCTACTTATGATTGCAAAATGGGATATGGTAGAGTTCATGCAGGACTTCGAGCAGAAGCTCACTATGGAGGAACCGTTTGAAGTCGTCACACACATTCGCGTACAACCCCTCATTGATGACAGGATTATAGAGGCCTAGAAGGGCGATGAGCGATTGTCTGAGCTTCGAGATCAGGCTAGCGATGATGAGGATGTCGAGTGGAGAGTTGGTACGAATGGGGTCTTGCGTTACCGCGGCTGCCTATGCGTCCTGAATCTTCATGACTTGAGACGGGAGGTTCTCGAGGCTGCGCATAGTTCGAGGCTTGCGATGCATCCGAGTAGCATGAAGATGTATCAAACCATGAAGAGATCGTACTAGTGGGATAACATGGAGGTTCATATTTCTGAGTTCATATCTCATTGTCTCACGTGCCAGCAGGTCAAGGCAAAGCATCACCGACCTCCTGGACTGCTTCAGCCCATGCCCATAACTAAATGGAAGTGGGACTTCATCTCTATAGACTTTATATTAGGACTTCCGAAGACGAGGAAGGGACATGATTCTATTTAGGTGATCGTCGACAGATTGACGAAGTCGGATCACTTCCTTCCGATCAGAGTCACGAACTCTGCAGACGAGTTGGCCAGGCTGTACATCAAAGAGAGTTCGTCTGCATGGAGTTCCCTTGGAGATTGTGTCGAACAGAGACACGCGATTCATATCTATCTTTTGGACTCATATCCAGGAAACGATGGGTGTGAAGTTAAAATTCAGTACTGCGTTTCACCCCTAGACCGATGGGCAGACGGAGCGGGTGAATCAGATTTTGGAGGATATGCTATGGGCTTGTGTTTTGGACTTCAAAGACAGTTGGGATGACTGTCTCTCGTATGCAGAGTTCGCCTACAATAACAGTTTCCAGGTGAGTATTGGCATGGCTCCTTATGAAGCCTTGTATGGGCGCCCTTGTCGAGCACCGCATTGCTGGGCAGAGGTTGGCGAGCACAGTTTGGTTGGACCAAAGTTAGTGCAGGTGAAATCAGAGAAGATCGACATTATCAGACGTCGACTTCTAACAGCCCAGAGTAGACAGAAGAGTTATGCCGATACGAGGAGGCGACCACTTGAGTTCAAGGTTGGAGACCACGTGTTCCTTCGAGTTTCTCCTATGAAGGAAGTCTTACGGTTTGGCAAGAAGGGGAAGCTCACACTGAGGTTTATTGGTCCATTTTAGCTTTTGGATCGGGTGGGGGTAGTAGCGTATCACTTGGCTTTACCCACACCACTCGCAGGCATACATAACGTATTTCATGTATCTATGCTGAAGAAATACGTTCCTGATCATCCGACACGTATCTTAGATAGGAAGGAGCAGGTGTTGCGTAGTAAGGTCATTTCACTGGTGAAAGTTCTGTGGATGCATCATACTGAGGAGGATGCTACTTGGAAAATAGAAGCTGAGGTCAGAAAGAACTACCCTCAAATTCTCGAGGAGTACGAGAATGTACTAATTTTGAGGATAAAATTTTTCTTTAAGGGGGGTAGATTGTAACGACTCGAAAAAATTTGTACAAAGACCCGAGTACCAACTCAGGAAAAAATCCCTCAGGACTGAATCCTTTAGAAACTAGACAAGAATTAACTTACTAACCTAGATTACCTATGAAATTAGCACTAATAACTTTAAATACGATCTGCAAGACTCAAAACTTGTAGAATCGTTAACGCTAGATGACCCTGAAATCTCGAATCCAACTCTAAACCCAGTTGCTCTTGGGAGTACTTTGAAACTTGGCATCGGACCTGGACCGCACGTCGAAAGTCCGATAGCAATGAACTTAGACGATTATACCGCCTAGTTGGACTTGACAATCACCTCGAAGATCGAGTTCAAACGATGTCCTAAGACTGTTTCCATGAGTACGAAGTGAAGAGTGTGAGAAAGTGAAGATTTTTAAGAAATTAATTATGAATTTAAGAAATCTGGCTCATGTCGCTTGCGCGTCATTTATAAGCATTCTAACCATTGATTTTTAACCCAAATTCACCCTCGGATCAGAGATGATGGCCCATACATGTCAAGTACTTGTGACCTTGATCGAGTTTTGGTGACCGCTAAACTGAAACTGGTCCGCTATGGTCGATTTGGGAATCTAATCTGACTGAAAACCTAACTTGATCAAGATCCAGCATTTATGAGCTTAAGTCTGAACATTTAGCAAAAAGACCTCCAAAACTGCTCTGTTGGATCGAAACAAGGCCGATTTGGATATAACCAAAGTAGACCTTGCCCATGAGACTATTTTAGTGAGTTTTGGGCCTATATAAGGGCTTGAAACCCTCACCCTCTCTCACCATACGAATTTCCTACAACCCTAAGAAAGAGGAGAAAGTAAAGAGAGAGAAGGTGAGAGAGTGGTGGGAGCTACTCCTGGGATTCAATTCCCGTTATTCCACGTGCTTATATATCACTAACGGATCGCTATTCCGGTGATTTCAAATACACTATTGGGTAAGAAAACCTAACCCTAATCAGTTATAGGGTTTCAACTATTTAAAGTGATGTAATAGCTAACCTATTTCATGTAATAGGTTACCGTTGGGCCGTAGACGAAGCGTGAGTGAATGAACTGAATTCATTATGCGTTAATCGGCGTAAGGTGCGGATTATAGATGTATACATTATGGTTTTCAAAGCTTTCAATGTCAGATAATGATTTATTACTGATGTGGATGCTATTTCACATGTTAAACGTGTTGTTTGTTTCGCGTTACGAATACGTATGAAAATGTATGCTGTAGTGTATTCTATGTATGTGTTGAAATACCTGTATACGTATAAATTTTAGATCTGTGATTGCCATGATAAGTAATTATTAGTACATGCTTGTTATGTATGCGACAACTCCTTAGTAAAAGGATTTTCCCAAATAGGCAATATGCTAACATACGTGATGTATGTTAAATAGTGTAGTCTAAGTGTTTGTGTAAATACCTGAATGGGTTAGAAATAGGTAAAGTATGATTTTTAAGGGTATTGAGATATGTATCTCAATCACCTTACTTGTGTGTATGATTTCCTCTATGTTATATTTAGCCTATTATATTCATGCTAACTGTATGCATGATTTCCTCCATGTACTGTATTCATGTTTAAGTTATATTTCATACCATGCTCATATGAATGTGGAATTTGAATTAAATGTCTATTATTAAAATTGTATGTGATTGGGGCCATGTTATGGTCCATGCATTCGGTAACAGGCTTGAATTCGTGGTTGAGATTGATTCGTTATGTAGGGCATGTTTGACGAACCCGAACCATACTAGAGTTGTCGACAGTGGTTTGGCCATACGGAGTGTTTACATACTTCATGTCGATCGTCTCAACATGCGCTCGTGCTAGTCGAGCTCGTCAAGTAACCCGATTGACCAGATATATGTTCACCATGTATGGACGCTCTTATTTGAATCTAGGGTACCAAACTTACCAGTGAAATCCCATCAACCTTGGTACCTCGATCCGCTAAGACTCATGAACCGGAGATGGTGGTATGGGACATTATGGTTGAGTTGCGGCCTACGCTGGGGCGGCGAGCCTCCTTGTAGTGACCAGTGAGCAACTTAGACTCATGAGTCGATTATGGTGGTATGAGACATTATATTCGAGATGTCAGCTTACTCTGATTAGTGAAGAGCCCTTTGTAGTGACCTCGAGTATATCCTAAAACTGCATTGGGATGACGAGCCTTATTGTAGTCTAAAGGATAGAACTAGACCCGTATTGATTGGTGACGAGCCCTTTACAGCGATCTAGAATGGTAATATCGTATGAGATTATCTAGGACTAACGATCCTAAAATGGATCATCATTTGGGTAAGGATATAAGGGAGGTACCTTAGCTTCCCAATCCTGCTATATGAAAAGGACTAATAACAATTCAGTAATCATACTCATAACATCGCACTGCATGTGCCCAGGGTTGAAGAGCACAGAGAGAAGAAAGCATGTCCCGAACGTAAGATGGTGTCGCATCAGGGAGTGTAGGCGAGGAAATGCATCATGAAAGCATTATATCCTTGCATTAATAAGAGTATGTAGGAATGTTTGATATGTCTACTTTATCATTATTGCTTGATTGAATTGATAACACGTTAATCTTTGCTCTATGATTCCACTGAGTTGATCAATCACTCTCACATTCTAGGACGGTGTTCTGAACTCCCACCAGACTCTGTCTTAGCTGCAGATGACGACGTGACTCAGGAGAAGGAGCCTGATTACTATGACGATCAAGATAAGTTCTCGTATATGCAGTTCTCAGACAGTTTCGCTTAGGTCGATATGATCGACGGGGCTACAGGGCTTACCATTGTAGTTGAACTATCCCTTTATATTTTATTTTATTTTGAACCATTACATGTATATGATGGCTCAGAAATGTATTCATACTTTGGAGTTCAACAGTGACCTTTTGAACTCATGTACAGTTCTATACATCTTACAGTCTTCCGCTTGCGATATATAACTTGATCTGGAGTATGAATTACTGTTTTGGTATAATCCCACTCATGTTTACCGCATGAATATGAACAACATTCAATCAGCATTATTTGTGTTACATAAGTGATGCTTTGGAACTCGGGAGCTGAGCTTCTGCTCGACCCTTGATTTTCAGGGCGTTACAAATATGGACAACATTTAAACATCATTATCTATGTTAGATAAGTGATGCGTTGGATATCGAGAGTAGAGCTTTGCTCGACCCTTGAAATCTAGGGCATTACAAGTTGGTATCTGTAACACCCTGAAAATCGGGGGTCGTGTATAAACTCAACCCCCGAGTTCCAGACCGTCACTTATGCAACAAAAATGGTTATGATTCAATGTTGTCTGATTTAAAGCATTCACATGAGTAAAAGTATACCAAAACTACAATTCATACTTCAGATCCAGTGATAAAAGCAAGCGGAAAACTAAACAATATATATATCACTGCATGGAAAAACAAAGTAAATCTCATCTGTGTCCGAAGTATGACTACATCTCTGAGTCTCATATATATGTACATAAACAAAAGAATAATGTTCAAAATAGTCCCACTGAAGTCCCCTCGATCCAGGTCGCCTACGGGAAGCCATCGTGATACTGCATATACGAGAACTCATCCTGGTCCTCGTCAATCTCTGGCTCCACCTCCTGGATCTCGTCCTCACCTGCATCTATAACAGGGTCTGGTGGGTGTTGCAAACACCATCCCGTAACGTGGGAATGAGTGATCAACTCAGTGGAATCATAGAGCAAAGATTAGCATGTTCACAATTCAATCACGCGATAATAGTAAAACAGTAAATCAGACAATCCTAATACTGTTGTTAATGCAAGATGATATGACGTGATGTATGCCCTCACCGACAATCACCCTCATGCGGCAACATCTTACGACCGCGGCATGCCACACTCCCTAGAGTGCTCCACATCTTCCAGGCACATGCAATGCTATGGTGATATGATTTTCAAGTTGTTATTAGTCCATTCAAACAGCAGGATTGGGAAACTAAGGTACTTCCCTTGTATCAATCCCAACACAGATCCTGTCTAGGGTCGTCACTCCTAGTAATCTCATACGATGTGTATTTCGTAGGTCACTGCAAGGGCTGCTAGGGCTGTTGCTCGCACTCGTTGCACCGCTCCCCCATCACCTTATCAATACAGGCCTACCGTACTCTACTGCAACGGAAGGGTCGTCGCCTCCCGTGGACTCAGAATACGCTCGCGGTCACTACAAAGGGCTCGTCGCCTGATCAGTGTAGGCCGACAGCTAGAATATAGTGTCCCATACCACCATAATCTGCTCACGAGTCTAGGTGCTCACTGGTCACTACGGGGAGGTTTGTGGCCCCAGCGTAGGTCGACAGCTCGACCATGGTGTCCCATACCACCATGCCCGGCTCATGAGTCTTCGTGGATCAAGGTACCATGGTTAACAGGGTTTTCAGTGGTAAGTTCAGTACCCTAGGTTCAAGCAGTTATGACTCATACAAGGTGAACATACATCGGCCAGTCGGGTTACTTGACGGGCTCGACTAGTGCGATCGCATCTCAAGTCGAACGACATGAAGTGCGTAAAACACTTCGCGTGGCCTAACCACTGCCGCCGACTCTAAACACGAATCACGTTCATCGACGCGTCGTTCGTGGCTATGACCAGTCAGCCACGAATTCACTCGGTTACCGACTGCCTGGACTAAGTCAAGTCCCACACATATATGGAATTACATTAACAATATATGTAAAGGTATTAGCATTTAAATACAATCATGTGAGCATGTTAACACATGTTATAACATTCAACTTAAGCAAATCTTCAAGGCATACTTTCCATGCATGTAATGCAATCATGCATAAGGTCAACATGTAGGAAATCATTTAGGTCAGCATATTAATCAAGAAATCAATCTCAAACTACTACATAACATCATTTAATTCAATACATACTAATACAAGCATTTATACAAACACATACACTACACACTTAAGTCTACATATAGTATGTTGACCCAAAGTGCGCAACTAGGCGAATCTCTTCGCCAAAATGATTATGCAAGCATTCCTAACTCCCTAATGCGGCAACAAACCATGTCAATCACGTCAGCAAAATATGCATGTAGACCGTACTTCCTACAAATGACTAAAATGCCCTAAATCTCATATTCTTCGTTAATTTACGAAACAGGAAACGGAGAGCATGTTGTACATGTCAAACGGCGATGCCGTCGATAATCTACTATTAAACGACATTGAAAGCATTGTACACCGTCAATCAAAGCGTCTAAAATCCTCACCTAGTCTCTTACGGAAGCGTGATTTTGAACGGAGCATGTACGCTTCGTCTACGGCAGTAGGAGAACCTGATTTATGAAATGCGTTAGCTAACACGCCATGAATCTAGGTAAACCCTAAATCAGCAAGTTCTAGGGTTATTTTATACCTAAAAAAGGGAAGAAATCACCAGCCAGGTGATTGGGAAGAAGTGCTGAAGCAGCAGCAATCGACGGCTCGGAAGCGGGAAAAATCCCTTCCAATCTCTCTCTCAAACTCTCTCTCCTTTTCTCCTAGGGTTGCAATTTTCGGATGGGAGAGAGAAATGAGGGTTTCAACCCCTTTTATAAGCTGAAAAATGCCGGAAATAGGCTCCGGAAGGAAGTTTACTTGATGCCTATCCATTTCGGGGCTGTTTCGGTCCAAAAGCTGCTTTCTGGTGGTCCCCTGGTCGATTGCGATCGGACTTAAGCTCATGTGTACCAGATGTAGCTCGTATTAAGTTTTCAGCCTGGCAGGGTTCGCAGATCGCACGTGGCGGACCAGTTTCAGTTCAGCGGTCACCGCACGTAGATCAGGGCTGAAAGTCTCATGATAATAAATAGAAATTTTTCCTGATCCAAGGGTGTAATCTGGATAAATTCTGATGGTCATAACGCTTAATACTGACGCGTCAAGTCGTGTGCCAGATTTGAATTTGAAATTCCAAATCCGTCCCTATTCGCGGTCGCTTCAGTCCGGGTTCAACGAAATAGTCTGTGATTATCGGTTTGACTTGATTTTCGAGATGAGTGTCAAGTCCAGCTGGGCGGTTCTAACGGTCTAAGATAGGAGGTATCGGACCTTCGACGCGCGGTCTAAATTCAATACAAAAATTCAATGTGGTCCAGAGGACAAACCCGCTTAGAGTTTGATCCGAGGTTATAGAGTATTGTAGAGTTGTTTGTTCTACTCGATTTGGGTCTTGCAGAACGTATTTAAAGTGAGCAGGGACTATTTTCCAGCTACTCTAGCGTTGCGCTAGCTAACTTACGCTTAATTTCCATGGAAATTATTTCTACGCGATTTCGGGTCGAGTTGGTACTCAAGCCCAAGTACGGATTTTTCACGGGCGTTACAGTATCAGCACGTGATTTGAATTAAACTAGACCTGGGTTATGGTAACAAGATGCACACCGATGTACTTTGACTTAGGAGGGAGTGATAAAATGTAGAAATGATTGTAGGATTCCAAAGTTCCGCCGACGAGGGAGATTGAATATTGTAATGTAGCCCGTACACGTCTAAGATCATGTGAAATAATCTTAATCCCTTTACGGCTGCCAATAGCTAGGTTTGAACTAAAATTCGATGAACCACAGACTTCGAACAAATTAAAAAGAATGAATATGTGCTTCCTGGACTAAGAAAACACCTCACATGGGAAAAGGGGCCCCTTGCACGATTTTTGGCGGGACCCAGGGGGTCCCCCACACATTTTTGGCGTGCCAGGATGGGGTGGCCACCGCCCCTGGGCAGTGGCACTGCCGGCAGCCCAAGAGGGTGTGGCGCAACCACTCGAGCAGTGTCGCGCAGCCCGCCTTCATAGCGGGCCGCTGCGGCCTCGCAGTTCCTCTGGCCCACAGCCCTTCACACACACATGTGGGGCCCAATTTCATGTGGGACCATATTTGATCCATCTTTGTTCCCTTTTGTTCATTTCACCCCTCTCATAGCCCTCTAAACCCCTTCAAAATCCTATTTTCTCTTCCAAATCTCCTTTTCATATACATCAATCTTCATCTTCTTCCATATCTTGCACCCATCTCCACCATTTCCTTAAAAACCTCTCCTACAACTCTCTATTTCCCTCATTTCCCCTCATTTGAGCACCCAAACCCATCCTTTGTGTCTCATAACTCTTAAACTTCCCAAATCCACCTTATTCTCAAGCTTTTTCAACTTCATGGCCCTCTTTGAGCTCATCACTACCATCTTTTCCATCTCAATGCTCCTTTCCCTTATAGGAAAGAGAAGAGCTGCCCCAGATGAGGCCGGGCCGAGTCGTCCAACCCGCTCAAGGAAGCAAACATGCGTCGTGGCTACTACAAGTGTCGAGCGAGAGCAAAGGATGAAATGGGACCTCGATCCTCAAATTTCGTTGGAGAGATTGCTACCGGTGGGTGCCAAACTAGGTAGGTTCCATAATTGCATAGTTATATTTGAAGCACATGTGGATGAGAAATTATTTGGACAATACCCAGTGATGGACCTCCTGTTGGAGGCTAGGTGGGGCCCCATATTTGAGGGCAAGTCTCATGCAATTGAAGGCACTATTCGAGCCTTCTATGGACATATACAGAACCCACTACTGGAGCCTATTCAGTTTACTATTCCCTTAGAGAGGCAGGAAGCCATAGTCGATGTAGATATGATGATCTGAATCATGGGAATTGAGCGTGGTTTAGTACATGCTAGTGCATCTCGGCTCACTAGTTTACTAGAGAGAGATCACCGCACCCGATTTCTTTGTGGCCGACTGGCTCATTGGAGGCGAGGCAACAGCCTTCCATCGACCAAGATGATGATAGACTTTCGCCTACTTCACCACATATGCATGTACAACGTGTATCCTCGGTGGAGCACAGTACCGAACACACTCGTTTGATGGTGGAGTTCCTTTATAGGGCTGGACAGGGAGATGGGCTATGCCTGCCCAATTTTGTCTTATCACAGATAGTCAGGACCGCACGCTCTACTAGGGGAGAAACTTCACTCCCATTTGGTTGACTTATCTACAAGATTGCTCGTAACTTCATTTTCGAGCCTAACATGGATAATCTTGCACCCATCCACTTTATCAATGAAACTACGCTCAACAATATGGGGATTTTCCCAAGACAATGCCAAGCCCGCTTGGGTGAGTATGGAGATGAGATAGAAGAGGAAAGTGAAGAGGAAGAAAGTAGTGAAGAAGAGGAAGGGAATGAAATAGAGGAAGTGAGGAAGAAGGCAGTGATGAAGAAGAAAGTGAGGAAGAAGGGCAGGAAGAAGGGTAAGAAGAAGGAGAGAAGGCCCAAGATTCTAATAGGGGCCCTCCTACTCCTGCACATGAGGACTACCATGATCGGGTTGCCTTAGAAGCCCGTATGGTTAAGATAGAAGAAAACCAAGATGCCCTGAGATAGGAAGTCAATGAGAATCAGGTCTACCTAAAACAGAAATTCAAGAGGATGTCTCATGCTCTGAAGACCCTCCTGTGTTGTATGCAGGATAAGGGTGTGCCTTTACCTTTACTAGAGTCAGCAGACTAGACCCGTGTGTAGTTATCTTTTGGTTTTCCTTGTATCTTGCTATTCTTTATAATAGTCATGGTAGGCTCAGTTGGATGTTTGTGTGCTTAGTGTTTAAAGCTTTTGTTAAGTTAGCTTACATGCATTCTTTGTCAGGATTCATGTAATACTACACCTCATGTATTGTGACAATTTTTGGTTAAATGAAAGTCATGAAGCTTCTTTTGATTTGGAATGTGTAGAATGCCTGGAAAAATTGAGTAATGTTATTCTAAATCTCACACATGTTGCACCCTATGTTGTATATAGGGAATGCCTCCTAAAAACACTCGGAACATTGTATGTCTCACACTTAACAGATTGATTGACGATGCACCTCCCCTGAGCGATAGCCATATGGACCCTAGTTTAGGCCCGAACATCGAGACTATGTCGGATTCACAGTCGGCCACTGGCCTGACCAATGGGCCAACACCTTGTGCACCACCAGTTTCATAACCGTGCGTCTACTCGATGCCACACATGCCTCTAGCAGCTCCTCCCCCTAATAGGTTGGAGCATACGATGCTCTTAATGCTGCAACAGTAGCAAGTTTGGGCCATTATCGCGAGGGCCATTGCCCAAAACATGAGTATGGTCCTACCTGCACCACCTGTGCAGCCTGCTGGAAATATGAATACAAGCGATCTATTTAAATGCTTCCAGCACTTTTATCCTCCTACCTTTGTAGGCACTCACCAACCCGAGGAGGCAGAGTATTGGTTGGATTGCATATCCAAGATGCTAAAGCCATTGCATTGTACTAAGGCAGAACAAGTGGAGCTTGTGACCTATATGTTCGAGAAGGAGGCCAATCTTTGGTGGGACAGCATCTTACAAACCGTTCCCATGAGATACATGTGGACGTGGGATGCATTTAAAACAAACTGTCATGGAAAGTATTTCCCCCTCACTTATCGTAATGAAAAGGAGGGTGAATTTTTCTACCTCCGTTAGGGAGGAATGACCATGTCAGAATATGAGAACAGGTTCACAGAGCTGGCCAGATATGCTCCACTGATCCTAGCAAATGAGCTAATGAGAATGCGGTGATTTTCAGAGGATCTATGACTTGATATTCATACAAAGATGTGTTACGCTGGCATTCCCAACTATGGTGAGCTAGTGAACATGTCCTTATGAGCTAAGTAGGATGTAGATAGACTGTCTTGCACACGTTTACCAAAGGGCCCGAGGCCTCGGCCTAAATTGCCAAACCAATCGTTCCTCAGCAAGAGGCCATGTGCAGATTCGCATCCCAGGCCTATGGCTCCACCGACCCAACAGAGGCGATCAAATTTGTGGTCCAAATACTATAAGAAGATGCGCCATACAGACACCTATTGTTTTATTAAGATGATGGACAATGGTTTTACTCCGCCTTAGAAGATCAACCGTCAGCTACCGCAAGCTATATCAGCCCCACCTCTACGATCAGCACTGCCAGCATAACCTTTTTATAGATCAACCGTACCTCAAAATAGGCTGCCTTAACAACTTATGGCAGCGCAACCTAATCATTCCCAACAAGCACGTGTACACACACTTGCAAGTGAAGAATCTAAGTCAGCAATTGTTGTGCCTTTAGCCTTTGAAGTCACGACCCATGTTCAAGGTACACCTGTATTCCTATTGGTGGACACCGGGTCCACTATATCGATAGTATCATGCTCTACGGTCAAGCGTTTGGGGTTGAACACTACCCCTATGATTGGGGTGAGAGTCCTTACCATGACAGGGACTTTCTCTAACACTACTAAGTTTTATAAAGATTGCCCAATAGACTTAGGGAGCAGAACAGTGCACATTGACCTGATTGTCACTGCGCTGCATCATTATGACGTCATCCCCGGCATGGATTGGCTCACCGAATGTAACACCCTGAAAATCAGGGGTCACATAGAAATCCAACTCCCGAGTTCCAAAACGTCACTCATGCAACAAATATGATTATGATTTAGATGTTGTCTGAGTTAGTGCATTAACATGAGTGGGATTATACCAAAACCGCAATTCATACTCCAGATCCAGTGATGAAACGCAAACGAAAGACTAGAAGATATATATATATATATATCACTATCTGTAAAACAAAACATTCTCGATCTATCTCCAAAGTATGAATGTATCTCTGAGTCACATATACATATACCAAACCAAAAATCAAAAGTCATGCGATAGTCCAACAAGCAAAAATCCCACTGATCCAGGCCACCTATGCGAAGCCGTCGGAAAACTGCATGTACGAGAACTCGTCCTAGTCCTCGTAGTAGTCCGGCTCTAGCTCCTGAATCGCCTCGCTATCTGCATCTAAGAAGTCTTGTAGGTGTTGCAAACATCGTCCCATAACGTGAGAGTGAGTGATCAACTCAGTGAAATTATAGAGCAAAGATTAGCATGTTATCAAATCAATCACGTGATAATAGTAAAGCAAACAATCAGACATTCCTAGATACCGTTATTAATGCAAGTATGAGATGCAGTAATGATGCATGCCCTCACCGACATACTCCCTCATGCGACACCATCTTACGTCCACGGCATGCTTTCTTCCCTCAGTGCTCCACATCTTCCAGGCACATGCAGGGCGATATGGATTTGATTACCGAGTTTTTATTAGTCCTTTCATACAGCAGTATTGGGAAACTAAGGTACTTCCCTTATATCATTCCCAACACAGATCCTGTCTAGGGTCGTCATTCCTAGTAGTCTCATACAATGATATATTTTTAGGTCGCTGTAAGGTCTGTCAGGGCTGTTGCACGCACTCGTTACACCACTCCCCCATCACCTTATCAATACAAGCCTAGTCTGTAGTCTGGTTGCTACGGAAGGGTCGTCGCCTCACATAGACTCAGAATACACTCGAGGTCATTACAAAGAGCTCGTCACCAATCAGAGTACGCCAACATCTCGAATGTAGTTTCTCATACCACCACAATCGGCTCAGGAGTCTAAGGTGCTCACTGGTCACTACAGGGAGGTTTGTGGCCCTAGCGTAGGCTGACAGCTCGACCACGGTGTCCCATACCACCATACCCGGCTCATGAGTCTTAATGGATCAAGGTACCATGGTTATCAGGGTAATCACTGGTAACTTCAGTACCCTAGGTTCAAGCAGTTATGACCAATACAAGGTGAACATACAATGTTCAGTCGGGTTACTTGACGAGCTCGACTGGTACGAGTGCACCTCAAGCTGAACGACATGAAGTGCATAAGCACCTCATGTGGCCTAACGACTGCCGTCAACCCAAGCACGACTCAAGTTCGTCGACGCATCCTTCGTGGTGAATAGAATCCAACCACGATTTTGAATCTATTACCGACTGCCTGGACTAGAATATAGCCCTAAGCACTTGTAATCTAAATCAATAATCATATGAGTGTGACAAAAATGAAGCACAAATAATCCAAGCATGTTAACAACATACAACATAAGAAAATCAACCAAACATAAGCATTTCATATATATAAGGAAATCAATTCAATATAACAACACGGAGGAAATCATTTACATCATCATATTAGTTGAGAATCCAATCTCCAAACTAATCTACAACACCATTCACTCAATACTTACTAATACATACTCTTATACAAACACTTAGTCTACACACATTTGTCTACATAGCATATGTCGATCCAAAGTGTGAATTAGGGTGAATCTCTTCGCCAAACAGATCATACACGCCTAACTAGTACAATAAAATGATAAATACTCATGGCAATCATATCAGCAAAATACGGACGTATACAGTATTTTCTACAAATACCTAAAATACCCAAAATCTCATATTCTCAGTACGTAATCGAAATGGAAAACAGGCAGCATGTTTTACAAGTCAAACAACATCCTTGTCGATAATCTACTATTAAACGACATTGAAAGCTTTGAAAACAGGTAACCTAAGCATCTAAAATCCTCACCTTACGCCGTAAAAGCGTAACGGATCGAATAGAAACTCTATGCTTCGTCAACGTCAATATGATGACCTATTTCACAAGATAAGTCAGCTACTTCGCTACTTGTATCGATAGAATTCCTAAATTAGGTAAAGGTTAGGGTTTTCTTACCTATAATGAAGTCAGAATCACTGGAAACACAATTCAGAAAGGCTGGTGGAATGTCTAGATGGGTTAAAAAAAACTCTGACGGAGCTTCACCCGATTCACCCACACTTTCTCTCTCTTTTCTCTCTCTCAACTCACTAGGGTTTGGGAAATTTGCATGGGTTAGAAAGCTAAGGGTTTAAGGCCCTTCTATAAGCCCAAACATAACGAAAATGGACTCCAAGTCAAGGCATACTTAGGTTATAACCAAATCAGGTCTTTTCCCATCCAAAAGAACGTTTATGGAGGTCCCCTGACTAAATGCGGTAGGACTTAAGCTTATGGATGTTGTATCCTGATCACATTAAGTTCTCAGTTCGATCGGGTTTCCAGATCGCACGTGGCAGACCGGTTTCAGCTCAGCGGTCACTGAGACTCGATCAGGGATTCCAAGTACACTGACATGAGTGAGAAATGTTCCCTGATCCGAGGGTGTATTTGGGTCAGATTCCAACGGTCTGAATGCTTATAATTAACCTACAAGCGACACGTGCCAGATTTATTTAAATCACTTTTAATTTAGAAAGAATTCTACTCTTCCTCACACTCCTTGCTCCAGGCTCAATGAAATAGTCCCAGGACATCATTTGAACTTGATTTTCGGGGTGGTAGTCAAGTCCAATGACGCAGTCATAACAGTCTAAGTTCATTACTACCGGACTCACGACGTGCGGTCAAAATCCATTAAAAAGTTTTAAAGGATTCCTGAGAGCAAACGGGTTTAGATTTTGATCCTAGGTTTCAGGATGTTATAGCGTTAATAATTCCACAAGTTTTAGGTCTTGCAGAACGTATTTAAAGCGATCAGTGCTAATTTCACAGCTAATCTAACATAGCGCTAGTTAACTTACGGTTAATTTCTAAAGGAATCAATCCTAAGTGATTTCTGCCTGAGGTGGTACTCGGGTCTACGTACAGATTTTTTTAAGATGTTACAATCTACCCCCCTTAAACAATAAATTTTATCCTCAAAATTTATACCTTTTCATACTTCTCGAGAAGCTGTGGGTAGTTTTTTCTGATTTCAGCTTCTGTCTCCCATGTAGCATCCTCTTCAATGTGATGCGTCCACAACACCTTCACAAGGGGGATAACCTTGCTACGCAATACCTGCTCCTTCCTGTCTAATATACGCTTCGGTCGCAGTATATATGTAACATCTTCACTTAGCTGCACCTGCTCCCATCTGATGATATGGGAAGGATCAGGAACGTACTTCTTCAGCATAAAAATATGAAATATGTTGTGTACGCTCGCGAGAGGCGTAGGGAAATCCAGATGATATGTCACTGCACCCACACGGTTAAGAATCTGGAATGAACCAATAAATCACGATGTTAGTTTCCCCTTCTTCCCGAACCGAAGAACTCCCTTCATAGGAAAAACTCTCAAAAATATGTGATCTCTAACCGCGAACTCTAGCGGGCACCATCTCGTATCGGCATAACTCTTCTGTCTACTCTGCGCTGTAAGAAGTCAGCGTCTGATGATGTCAATCTTCTCCGAGGTCGCCTGCACTATCTCTAGACCAATCAATCTGCGCTCACCGACCTCTCCCTAGTAATGCGGTGCTCGGCAAGGACGCCCATACAAGGCCTCATAAGGTGTCATACCGTTACTGGCCTGGAAACTGTTGTTATACGTGAACTTCGCATATGGAAGACAATCATCCCAACTGTCTTTGAAGTCCAACACATAAGCCCGCAGCACGTCCTCTAGAATCTGGTTCACCCACTCTGTCTGTTCGTCCGTCTGTGGATGGAAAGTAGTACTGAACTTCAACTTCACACCCATAGCTTCCTGGATGTGAGTCCAGAAAATATAAGTGAAGTGTGTGTCTCTGTCTGACACGATCTCTAAGGGAACTCCATGAAGACGTACTATCTCCCTGATGTATAGTCTAGCCAACTCGTCTACAGAGTTCCTAACTCTGATTGGTAGGAAGTGCGCCGACTTCATCAAACGGTCGACGATCACCCAAATAGAATCATGTCCCTTCCTCATCTTTGGCAGTCCCAAAATGAAATTCATAGAAATAAAGTCCCACTTCCACTCAGCTATAGGCATAGGCTGAAGGAGACCAGGAGGTCGGCGATGCTCTTCCTTCACCTGCTGGAAAGTGAGACAACGGGACACAAAATCTGCGATGTGGGTCTTCATGCCATCCCACCATTAGGTCCTTCTCAAGTCACGATACATCTTTGTGCTGCCCGGATACATCGCATGTTTAGAACTGTGCGCAGCCTCGAGAATCTCTCGTCTCAAGTCAGGGACATCTGGGAAGCATAGGCGGCCATGATAACGTAAGCCCCCATCCATTCCAACTCGCCACTCAGAGTCTGCATCATCACTGGCTTGCTCTCGAAGCTCAGTCAGACGCTCGTCGTCCCTCTGCGCCGCGATGACCCTGTCATCGATAAGAGGCCTCACCTGAACATGTGCGATAAACTCAAATGGTTCCTCCACAGTGAGTTTCTACTCAAAATCTTACAAAAACTCAACCAGTCCCACTCAGCTACCATCAGTGGAGCCACAAACCTATCACCTTCTTGCGGCTCAACACATCAGCCACAAGGTTCACCTTGCCTGGATGGTAGGAAACTTAGGACTTAAAGTCCTTCAAAGTCTCCATCCATCGCCGTTGCCTCATATTCAGGTCCCGTTATGTGAATATGTACTTGAGGCTCTTGTGGTCACAAAAGAGCTCGAACTCCTCTCTGTAGAGGTAATGTCTCCAAAGCTTCAATGCAAAAATGACAGCAGCCAACTCAAGGTCGTGTGTAGGGTAATTCTCCTCGTGCTTCCTTAATTGTCTCGAGGCATATGAAATCACCCTATCCTTCTGCATAAGGACACAACCCAGACCAACGCTAGATGCGTCGGTGTATATCGTGTACTTCACCCCTTGCTCTGAAAATACTAGCACAGGGGCGGACGTCAGCCTGTCCTTCAGCTCTTGAAAAGCTGCCTCCACCTTCTCATTCTTGGCAAACTTCAGATCCTTCAGTGTCAACTGAGTCAAGGGTCTGGCTATCTTAGAGAAGTCCCGAATGAATCGTCGATAGTATCCAGCAAGTCCCAGAAAACTCCTCACCTCGGTAATCGAACCAAACTGCTTCCAATCCTGCACCGCGGCTACCTTAGCAAGGTCCACCGCCCTCCCATCCTTGGACATCACATGTCCCAGGAACTTGAATTCCTCCTTCCATAAGTCACACTTCTTATACTGTACGAACAACTGGTGCCATCTCAGAGTATCCAGGACTGATCGTAAGTGCTCCTCATGCTCCTCCCGACTCCTGGAGTATACCAAAATGTCGTCTATAAACACAATGATGAATCGATAGAGGAATGGCCGAAATACCCTGTTCATCAGGTCTATGAACACGGCTGGTGCATTCGTAAGACCGAACGACATCACGAGGAACTCATAGTGGCCAAAGCTAGTCCTGAAAGCCATCTTCTGCACGTCCTCATCCCTGACCCACAACTGGTGATACCCTGACTGCAGATTAATCTTCGAAAAGTATTGCGCTCCTCTCAGTTGATCAAACAGGTCATCAATCCTGGGCAAAGGGTACTTATTCTTCACCGTAATCTGATTCAGTCTACGATAATAAATACATAATCGCAGTGAACCATCCTTCTTTGTCACAAATAACACCGGTGCTCCCCAAGGAGACACACTCGGCCGTATGAAGCCAGTCTCCAATAGATCATCGATCTGTTTCCTCAACTCCTTCATCTCACACGGGGCCATGCGATACGTCGACAGTGAGATGGGCATCGAACCGGGTATCAGGTCGATAGAAAAATTGATCTCACACTGAGGTGGCAACCCAGGAGTCTTCCTAAATAGATCCTCATAATCATAGACTACTGGCGTGCTCTCAAGTGTCGGGGCATCAACATCCCTCAATAAGGAAGCGTAGAAAAGTACTCGAAAGGGACAACTGACCTGCACCAAAAATGTAAAAGACGTGTCCTCCGGCTCATAAATTATCACCATACGGGTCTCGCAGTCAATCTCGGCCCTCCCTGCAGTCAGTCAATCCATGTCAAGAATGACGTCAAAATAATAGAGGGAGGGGTCGACGACAAGGTCAATGGCCATCCTCCTGCTCCCTAGATCTAGAAAACAACCCTCATACATCATAGTGGCATCAGTAAAAGTCCCGTGTGCTGAAAGGACTCGCACCCTAACCATCCGAGTAGTACGTAGCCCAAGGTGCTTGACTACTGAATGAGATATCAATGAAATTGTGGATCCTGTATCCACCATCAGGAATATAGGAGTACCTCCAATGTGGGTTGTGACCTCAAAGGCTAAGGGTGGGGCAGTTTCTATCCCGGATGCCTCTGTTGTTAATACATGTACCAGAGCCTGCTGTGGACGGTTCGACCGCCGTACCATGGGCCATTGAGGCGGTCGGAACTGAGGTACGGGAGGTCTGAAAGAAGGATGCGCAGGAGCCGACCATAACGGTGGAGCGGATAGAGCCTGTGGGCGAGGATGGTCGATCTTCTGCCGTGGTGAAAATCCGTTATCTCTCATTCAAGCAAAATAACTCTCTGCAGTGTGACCCGATCTCCCGTAGTAAGTACAGGTCACACCTAGGCGCCTCATCGAAAGTACTGGCGTTGTAGTCTTAGGAGGAGAGTCAATGCAAGGCCTCTTACCGAGGAATGGCCTGCTCTAGGTATCAGGTCATGGCCTAGCAACCATAGGGCCACGAGAACATGTCAAGCGATCTACATCCTACTCTGCCCACATAAACATGTGTATCAGCTTGACATAAGAGGGTATACTGACATAACACATCTTCGACCGAATATCGGGTCGTAAACCCTCAGAGAAACATCGTATCCACATCTGCTCATCCACTAGTATCGTAGGGACATATTTACCCAACTCTGTAAATCGATGCTCGTACTCCGTAACTGACATGCCTCCCTGCCTGAGGCGTAAAAACTCATTCTCCCTCCCATGTCAGTAGGTCTGCGGATAGTATTTCTCATGGAAACAGAACTCAAATGCTGCCCAAGTCCATATGTAGCCAATTGCAACCGTCCGCAATACGCTATCCCACCATAAACTGGCCTCTCTCTCGAACATGAAAGTGGCCAACTCAACCTGCTCAGAATCCGAGCAGTGCAGCATCCTCAACATCTTCGAGATGCTGTCGAGCCAATACTCGGCCACCTCGAGTCTGTGAGAACCCATAAAAGTAGGAGGCCGCAAGTGCTGAAATCGCTCAAGTAGGCCTCTCGTATCAGAAGCATTCCCCTTAGGGTAGGAAAATGGTGCAGGATGAGCCATACCCCCATCCTGAGTCGAAGTCCCAGCATCCTCAGCTGGATGCATAGATGGCGCAGGTGGAGTCACACTCCCACCCTAGGCTAAGGCCCCTGTGATAGTAGTCAAAAGCTACTGATGTTGTTGGTGCATCATGGTCATCAACTGCTCAAACCTATCAGGAGGTAGAGCAGGCTGAGGCACATACTGCGTCGAGGATGCACGATACTGCTCGTGAACTGGTGGTTAAAAGGTGACGGTCCGACTGCAGGACCCGCAAAAGGCTGAGACTCAGGTACAGTCTCACGAATCAGGCCCACAGTAAGGTCAATATGATCATCACTCTGGGAAGGGACCCGATCCATCGGTTCTCCAAGCGTAAGACGTGTTGTGCTCCGAGTAACCTTAGGTGGCATTCCCTATATTCAAAATAGGGTGCAACCCAGTCAGTTTCAGCAGTAGCACATATACAACACAACAATCACTCACATTGCAAGCCAAAGAAGCTCCATGCATTTCATTAAATCAAAATTTGTCACAGTACAAGAGATATATCTTTACATGCATCATGACAAGAAACACATGGGAAACTAAGTTAGCCAAAGCTACAACTGCAACATAATTCAACTACTGAGCCTTCCAAGGCTCATACACAGAAAACAGAAAGCAGCCTAAATATGACCAACTAACATCTGTGATATGATCACTCATCCGAGTTTGGCGATGGAGGAGGGGCACCCTTATCCTGCAGACAATACAGGATAGATTTCAAGGTGCTAGTCACTTTCTTGAACTTGTGCTTCACAAGGCCCCGCAAGTCTGTAATGTCCTGTTGCAAGTTAACTTGTCCTTATCGTAGGGCAGCATGATCCTCCTCCAGGCGAGTTATACGAGAATCCCAAGAAGCTTGACCAGAACCCTGCCCTGGTACCGTAGGAGGAGAGTTCTCATCTGTACTCTAGGCCTCTGGTTCTTCCCCTTCTTGTTCCTCTTCTTGGATCTCGGCCCCAGCTTCTTCTTCACTCTCTTCTTCTTCGCTCTCAGTCTCATCTTTCCTCTCCTCGAGTCGAGCTTAGCATTGTCATGGCCCGATCTCCATCTGATTGAGGGTAGCTTCATTGATCTGATGAATCAGAACCGGCATCTCTCCACCAAGGCTATAACCAAACTCACGTGCAATCCTGCATATGAGTCGGCCGTATGGGAGTGACTCAGTCCTCCTTCTAGAGAGTACAACCTGAACTATCTGTCGTAACATGAACGAAGGCACACACAGGTTTTTCCTCTGCCCCACCTGATACAGGAAGTCCACCATGAGGCGCGTACACTCACTACGGTTGCTCCACCTAAGGTAGACGTTGAATGTGAAAATGTGGTGGACCAAGCGGAAGTCGTCTGTCATATGGGATGCAAGAAAACTCCGGTTCGGCTGCCACTCAACCAGTCGTCCATAAAGGGAACGTGTGCAGCGGTCCCTTTCAAGCATACTATTCAGATTCTTAGCGCTCGCACGTACCTCACCAAGGGGCACATTCAGAAGCTGAGATATCAATCTGACGTCAACTGTGGCCCACAAATCCACTCCACATAAGACCCGAAACTGCAAGGGTTCCAGCGTAGCCTCGTGAATGTTGTCATAGAAAGCTCAGACCATGCTTGCATTAGTGCATTGCCTGACATCAAATAGAGGACCCTACTGGGCCTGTTCCAGGAGCTCGAGCAACTGATATTCCCCAAAGAGTCGCCCATCCACCTGAGCTTCAAAAAGGACCCGACGGCCCTCATAAATTCCATGGGGTTGTTCTGCCAACCAAGCCCTTCCAGCAAGAGATTGGGGATCAAGATCCCGCTTCGTCTGAAACTCTCGAGTAGCACTTGGACTTGCGGCGGTGCTTAAACTAGCGGTGCCACCTCTTGGCGTCCTTGAACGTGAGGGGCGACTAGGCCCAAGTTCATTAGCGGCACCCTTCCTCTTGTCCATGAGAGAGAGGATGGTACAAATCGAGAATATGGCCGCCATAAACTCAAAGAATGTCATGGAAAGCGAATGAAAAGGGGAATTAGGGCTGAGGTTTCTGATTCTCCATGGGTTTGAGACCCAACAGGGGTTGTAAAGGCCCCAAACACAGAGTTTGAAGAAAGGAAAAGGAAGAGATGGGTTGGGTTGGAAGCTTACACGATTTGAGCTTCAAATGGAGGATGTAAGAGCTCAAAACATGAGAGAATGGAGAGAGAGGGGAGTGTGTACCACTACAAAAAATGACGGGGCGTGGATTGAGGCAGAAAACAGTGATGGGAGTAGTTGGACACGAGATTTGAGAGGGAAACCAGTAAATAGGAGAGAAAGGGAGAGCTTGGGGGTGGGTTTTGTGAAGGAGGTAGTAGTTTGGGGATGTTTTATGGGACGGCCCATACCTAAGGGGGTTACCCTAACCCCTAAACACCTTCGGCCCGAAGGCCCAGCCCGTCCGGGCCTGATGACCAGCGAGGTCCTCGCTGGACTATTTGGTGAGGCCTCATCATTTGGGTGAGGTCCTCTGCCCTAAAGGCCCCAAATACATGTGGGTCCCACCTTGGATAACTTTGGATTAGCATGGGTAGGCCCACGACTCCGTTTCAAACCATTTCGGGTCATCTCGGGTACTAACTGTTGCACATCCACATTTAGTGATGTTTAACAGCTGGGATATGGTCAACATGGGTCTAGGCTCGTCCACACATGAACTAGAAGTGGTCCGGGGTCATTTCATGCAACCATGGATGCACACGGACTTGATCAAAATGATCGATTTAGATGAACTTCGCCAATTGGTGAAACTGGGATCCTATGAGTGTTCTTATGTTTTTCTCACACCCACCTAAGTAGAAAGGCGACAGCGTACGTCACATGACCATAACCCAGGTCCGGTTTAATCCAAATCATGCTCTGATACCAACTTGTAACACCCTGAAAATCGGGGGTCACGTAGAAACCCAACTCCCGAGTTCCAAAACGTCACTTATGCAACAAATATGATTATGATTTAGATGTTGTCTGAGTTAGTGCATTAACATGAGTGAGATTATACCAAAACTACAATTCATACTCCAGATCCAGTGATAAAATGCAATCAGAATACTAGAAGGTATATATATCACTAACTGTAAAATAAAACAGTCTCGATCTGTCTCCAAAGTATGAATGTATCTCTGAGTCACATATACATATACCAAAGAAAAAATCAAAAGTCATGTGATAGTCCAACTAGTAAAAATCCCGTTGATCCAGGCTACCTATGCGAAGCCATCGAAAAACTGCATGTACGAGAACTCATCCTGGTCCTCGTAGTAGTCCGGCTCCAGCTCCTGAATCGCTTCATTATCTGCATCTAAGACAGAGTGTGGTAGGTGTTACAAACACCGTCGTGTAACGTGGGAGTGAGTGATCAAATCAGTGGAATCATAGAGCATAGCATGTTATCAAATCAATCACACGATAATAGTAAAGCAAACAATCAAACATTCCTAGATACTGTTATTAATGCAAGTATGAGATGCAGTAATGATGCATGCCCTCACCGACATACTCCCTCATGTGACACCATCTTACATCCATGACATGCTTTCTTCCCTCAGTGCTCCACATCTTCTAGGCACATGCAGTGCGATATGGATATGATTACCAAATTTTTATTAGTCCTTTCATACAGCAGTATTGGGAAACTAAGGTACTTCCCTTATATCATTCCCAACATAGATCCTATCTAGGGTCGTCACTCCTAGTAGTCTCATATGATGATATATTTTTAGGTCGCTGCAAGGGCTGTCAGGGCTGTTGCACGCACTCGTTCACCGCTCCCCCATCACCTTATCAATATAGGCCTAATCTGTACTCTTTTTGCTACGGAAGGGTCGTCGCCTCACCTAGACTCAAAATACACTCAAGGTCACTACAAAGGGCTCTTCGCCAATCAGAGTAGGCCGACAGCTCGAATGTAGTGTCCCATACCACCACAATTGGCTCACGAGTCTAAGGTGCTCACTGGTCACTACAGGGAGGTTTATGGCCCTAGCGTAGGCCGACAGCTCGACCACGGTGTCCCATACCACCATGCCCAGCTCATGACTCTTAATGGATCAAGGTACCATGGTTATCAGGGTTATCACTAGTAACTTCAGTACCCTAGGTTCAAGCAGTTATGACCAATATAAGGTGAACATACAATGGTCAGTCAGGTTACTTGACGAGCTCGACTGGTACGAGTACACCTCAAGCTAAACGACATGAAGTGCATAAGCACCTCATGTGGCCTAACCACTGCCGTCAACCCAGGAACGACTCGGGTTAGTCGACGCGTCCTTCGTGGAGAATAGAATCCAACCACGATTTCAAATCTGTTACCGACTGCCTGGACTAGAATATATCCTCAAGCACTTGTAATCTAAATCAATAATCATATGAGAGTGACAGAAATGAAGCACAAATAATCTAAGCATGTTAACAACATATTATAACATACAACATAAGCAAATCAACCAAACACAAGCATTTCATATATATAAGGAAATCAATTCAATATAACAACATGGAGGAAATCATATATATCATCATATTAGTTGAGAATCCAATCTCCAAACTAATCTACAACACCATTCACTCAATACTTACTAATACATACTCTTATACAAACACTTAGTCTACACACATTTATCTACATAGCATATGTCGACCCAAAGTGTGCATTAGGGCAAATCTCTTCGCCAAACAGATCATACACACCTAAATAGTATAATAACATAACAAATACTCATGGAAATCATATCAGCAAAATACGAACGTATAGAGTATTTCCTACAATACCTAAAATACCCTAAATCTCATATTCTCCGTATGTAATTGAAATGGAAAACAGACAGCATGTTCTACATGTCAAACATCATCCTTGTCGATAATCTACTATTAAACGACATTGAAAGCTTTGAAAACAGGTAACCTAAGCATCTAAAATCCTCACCTTACGCCGTAAAAGCGTAACAGATCAAATAGAAACTGTATGCTTCGTCAACGTCAATATGACGACCTATTTCACAAGATAAGTCAGCTACTTCGCTACTTGTATCGATAGAATTCCTAAAACAGGTAAAGGTTAGGGTTTTCTTACCTAGAATGAAGTCAGAATCACTAGAAACACGATTCAGAAAGGCTGGTGCAATGTCTAGATGGGTTAGGAAAACTCCGACGGAGCTTCACCTGATTCACCCACACTTTCTCTCTCTTTTCTCTCTCTCAACTCACTAGGGTTTATGAAATTCGTATGGGTTAGAAAGCTAAGGGTTTAAGGCCCTTCTATAAGCCCAAACATAACGAAAACGGACTCCAAGTCAAGGCATACTTAGGTTACAACCAAATCGAGTCTTTTTCGATCCAAAAGAACGTTTCTGGAGGTCCCCAAACTAAATGTGGTCGGACTTAAGCTTATGGATGTTGGATCCTGATCACATTAAGTTCTCAGTTCGATCGGGTTTCCAGATCGCACGTGGCGGACCAGTTTCAGTTCAACGGTCACTGAGACTCGATTAGGGATTCCAAGTACACTGACATGAGTGAAAAATGTTCCCAGATCCGAGGGTGTATTTGGGTCAGATTCCAACGGTCTGAATGCTTATAATTAACCCGCAAGCGACACGTGCCAGATTTATTTAAATCACATTTAATTTATAAAGAATTCTACTCTTTCTCACACTCCTTGCTCCAGGCTCAATAAAATAGTCCCAGGACATCATTTGAACTTGATTTTTGGGGTGGTAGTCAAGTCCAACGACACGGTCATAATGGTCTAAGTTCGTTACTACCGGACTCACGACGTACGGTCAGAATCCATTATAAAGTTTCAAAGGGTTCCCGAGAGCAAACGGGTTTAGAGTTTGATCCTAAGTTTCAGGATGTTGTAGCATTAATAATTCCATAAGTTTTGGGTCTTGCAGAACGTATTTAAAGTGATCAGTACTAATTTCATAGCTAATCTAACATAGCGCTAGTTAACTTACGCTTAATTTCTAAAGGAATCAATCCTAAGTGATTTCTGCCTGAGGTGGTACTCGGGTCTCTGTATGGATTTTTCTGAGACGTTACAGAGAAATGAAGGTACAGATCGATTGTGATACTAGATTGGTGACAACCTGTAGACCTGAGGGCACAACCTTTACTTTCCTGGTTCAGGTCAGTTGGCCCTACTGTATAAGTTATTATACTTCCTTATTGGAGAATCTTGATGGTCTGATACTTGGAGACATGCCTGTAGTCTAAGATTTCATGGATGTGTTCAGGACAATACTTGGACTACCTCCTCAACACAAAATCGACTTTACTATTGACCTTGTGCCTGGTGCGACGCCCATTTCCTTACCAACATACCGCATGCCTCCGTGTGAAATGGAGGAATTGATCAGACAGATAGATGATATGGTAGATCCAGGTTTTATACGGCCTAACGTGTCTCCTTAGGGAGCACCTATATTATTTGTAAAGAAGAAGGACGGATCACTACAATTGTGTATTGATTATCACAGGCTAAATCACATCATGATCAATAACAAGTATCCTCTGCCCATTATAGATGACCCGTTTGACCAGTTGAAAGGGACACAATATTTCTCTAAGATTGACCTGTAGTTCGGGTATCATTAGTTGTACATTAGGGATGAAGAAATATAGAAAAACATTCAGAACCAATTTTGGGCACTATGAATTCCTTGTGATGTTGTTTGGAGTTACAAATCCACCGGTCATGTTCATGGACCTCATGAACTGGGTGTTTTGGCCGTATCTGTACTGATTCTTCATCATATTTATAGATGACATTTTAATATACTTTAAGAGCTGAAAGGATCACGAGGAGCACCTGCAAGCAGTCTTCAACACTCTTAAGAACAATCAGTTGTTTGCTTAATATCAGAAATGCGACTTCTAGAAGGAAGAATTCAAGTTTCTGGGACACGTGATGTCAAAGGAAGGACCTTACCAAGGTAATCATGGTAAAGGATTGGGAATAGCTTGATTCAATTACTGAAGTAAGGATTTTCCTCAGCCTTACAGGCTATTATCATCGATTTATTAACGACTTTTCTAAGACAGCCCAACCATTGTCTCAACTCACTCAGAAGGATCTTCAGTTTGTTTGAAATGAGAAAGCAGAAGCAACCTTTTAGGAATTAAAGGACAAGCTAACATCCACACCCATGCTAGTATTGCTAGAGCAAGAGGTCAAATATACTATATACACCGATGCATCTCGTGTTGGTTTGGGTTGTGTTCTTATGTAAAAGGATATAGTGTTTGCTTATGCATCGCGATAGCTGAGGAAACATGAAAAAACTACCCCACACACAACTTGGAATTGGTTGCAGTCATCTTAGCATTAAAGCTTTGGAGACATTACCTTTACGGAGAGGAATTTGAGCTCTTTTACCATCACAAAAGCCTTAAATACATTTTTACGCAGGGGGACTTAAACATGAGGTAACGACGATGGATGGAGACCTTGAAAGACTTCAACTTTGAGGTCTCCTACCATTCTGGTAAGGCCAACCTTATGGCCAATGCATTGAGCCGTAAAAAGATAATAGAATTTATAGCTCCGTTGATGATAGAAGAATGAAACATGGTAGAATTTGTGCAAGACTTCGAACAAAAGCTTACAGTAGAGGAGCCGTTCGAGAGCGTCGCACACATCCATGTTCAACCACTTATTGACGACCAAATCATTACTACTCAGAAAGAAGATGAACTGTCGGTGAAGATGAGAAAATAAGCAAGTGGCAGTGAAGACTCCGAATGGAGGGTTGGCTTAGATGGAGGTTTAAGATATTGCGGCTGCTTATGCATCCTGAATCTCCATGACTTTAGAAAGGAAGTCCTGGACACCGCTCACAATTCAAGGATGGCGATGCATCCGGGCAGTATAAAGATGTACAGAGACATGAAACGTTCGTACTAGTGGGACAACATGAAGGCCTACATAGCAGATTATGTATCCTAATGTCCCACGTGCAAGCAGGTCATGGTCGGGCATCGCTGACCTCCTAGTTTACTTCAACCCATGCCCATAGCTAAATAAAAATAGGATTTCATATCTATGGATTTCATTTTCATGTTACTAAAGACAAGAAAGGGGAATAACTCCATTTTGGTGATTGTGGACTGACTGACGAAATCGGTTCGTTTCCTCCCGATTAGAGTTTTAAACTCAGGGGATGATTTAACCAAGCTGTATATAAAGTAGATTGTACGCCTGCATGGAGTGCCTATGGAGATTGTGTCATATTGGGACACGCGATTCATGACCATTTTCTGGACTTGAATCCTGGAAGCGATGAGAGTAAAATTGAAGTTTAGTACCACGTTCCACCCACAGACCGATGGGAAGGTTAAACAGGTAAATCAGGTATTAAAAGATATGTTATGAGCATGTGTGCTTGATTTTAAGGACAGTTGGGACGATTATCTTCTCTATGCCAAGTTCGCTTATAACAACAGCTTCCAAGTGAGCATTGGCATGACTCCCTACAAAGCATTGTATGGGCGCCCATGTCGAGTACCCCATTATTGGGCAGAAGTTGGCGAGAAGATTTTGATTGACACAGATTTAGTACAAGCTACCTCAGAGAAGATTAATATTATTAGACGTCGACTCCTTATAGCCCAGAGCAAACAGAAGAGTTATGCCGATACATGACAGCAACAGTTGGAATTTTCAGTTGGGGACCATGTATTCCTTAAGGTTTTCCTAATGAAGAGAGTCCTTTGATTTGACAAGAAAGGGAAACTCATGCCAAGATTTATTGGTCCATTCCAGATTATAGACCGAGTGGGTGTAGTAACATACCGTCTCGCCTTACCCACTCACTCAGGTGCATGCATAATATATTTTATGTATCGATACTAAAGAAATGCATTCCTGATCCTACTCACATTATCAAGTAGGAGCAGGTGCAGCTAAGTGAAGATGCTACCTATGTACTGCGACTAACACGTATTCTGGATAAGAAGAACAAGTGCTACGCGGCAAGGTTATCCAGCTTATGAAGGTGTTGTGGACTCACCACACTCAGGAAGAGGCTACTTGGTAAACAGAAGATGAAAAATGTAAGAACTACACTCAGATCCTCAAGGAGTATGAAAAGGTACTAATTTCAGGGGCAAAATTTTTCTTTAAGGGGGATAGATAGTAACGTTTCGAAAAAATTTGTACAAAGACCCGAGTACCATCTTAGGCAGAGATCCCTAAAGACCGTATAATGTAAAACTTAAGTGAAAATTAATTAAGTACTAAACTAAATTAATCGGTAGATTAGCTTGAACTACTATTTATACAAAGTACAATACACAAAACCATTAAAATCGCTAATCAACATTACTTAAAAATCTAGGAGAAATCCCAAAAGCTTAATGCTCTCGGGAGCTGTTGAAGCATAAAAATCATCATTATTAAGAAAGAAGGAAGATCAGAAATCAAAAAAGGAGTGGAGGAGAGAGAAAGGATGAAGTCCTTTGTTTAAGGGTTACGCGGGTCGCGTAACAAGATATTGTTGTGCGGATCACACAACATGTCGAAGAAGTTACATGGGTGGTGTGAACAGTTTGTCATGAAAAGAAGCAGATGGTATCTTTGCGTGGGTCATCGCGCAACTGATATAACATTGTGCGAACCACGCAACCAAATTTTCTAATTGCGCGGGTAGCGCAACTAAATGAATCGTTATGCGGACCGCGCAACTAGTTTTTTTGTTACGCGGGTGATGCAATCAGGAGTAGAGAGTATTCCATGGCATGAAGATCAAGGGTTGGCACATGTGGGAGGTCTATAAATACCCCACTTCCCCTCTCATTTGGGCGACAACAGAGTTTTGGAAGAAGGCTGAAGGTGAGGAACAAAAGAAAGGATCAGTTGCTCGAACCGTGTAACCCACGCACCAAGTTATGCTAACTGCGCAACCTGCATATCACATTACACTAATCGCGCAATCCATTTAGTTGGTTGCACTGATCGCGCAACTGATGAAATGGTTGCATGGGTCTCGTAACCAGGCCACTATGTGACCAGCTCTAAATGGAGCAGAGGTGTTGCCGTAATTATTGAAAGCATTCAAGTTCGAAGCTTCATCATTTTAGGCTCTCTCCTTTAACAAGTTCAAAAGAGAGATTTGTCGATCAAATCGACATTCCTCCTAAGTAGTAGGAGATAATCAAAACAGCTGCCGGAATGCTGCCGGATTCAAGATTCAACATATAAGCTTTGTTAATTATAACTTGTTTGTTTCAAATAATCTATCCTAGAATCAAGGTATATCGAAGGGATGTAGATAAACTCAAAATCAATAATACAATGATTGTTCTGTGTATCCTCTTTGATGTATTTGAATAAAATATTTTTCCAAATCAAATACATTTGTTTCTTGTTCAAAACTAAATGGCGACTCTCCCAGGGACTTATTTTATTTTGATAACAACATCGAGAGTGTTATAGAATTTTCATTGTAGTTTGGCATCTTGCGATGCCAAAATGGTAACTCTCAGTGCGAACATCCCTCCCCCCCCCCCCCCCCCCCCCTCATCTTTAAGATAGATTATTCATTTATTTTTCAAATATTAATTATAATTACGTTTTGTAATTGAAGGTTTCTGAATTTGACTACAAGTTACAGTTAATGGTAACTACTCTAAGAATAGTGGACTTTCGTTTCACCCCAACAGGGTTCATAATAGAGTACGTACCAGACTAACCCCGGAGTCTATGACTCGAATTCCTACAGGCAAAAATAACATGATTCGAGCGACCGCTGGGGTTGTATCTGCTTCACCTCAACCGTCGAAAGGCGATAAGGGCTGGACTATTGTAACATCTTGCAAGACGAGGGTACGGAATGCAAGAAACTCTCGAATGAATCTGCCTTCACCAAGAGTCAAAGGGCCAATGACATGTAACGCAGCTAGGAAGCATCCCGAACTCACTCCCCATGAGATATATCTTGAGCGAACTATTCCACAGTTGGTATCACGCAACTTTTCGGCTTTAGTCGCCTCAAGGGTCAGATAGATGAAAGAGAAAAAAGGTAAAGCATTAATGACAAGTTCACCAATGTTCATATCACCCCAGACAAGTTTACCCAAGTCTATATCACCTCAATCGATTAATAACGTTAAAGTATAGGGAGGTCAAGTGAAACCCCATCCTATCCTCTCTTCGTAAGCCCTACCATGTCACCATACTTCTGTCTTACCCTAACTACAGCTTCGTCGAAAAGTGGAGAAGCTGCAGTGCATATGGACGGGATAAACCAGGAAAGTATGCCAAACACAGGGGATCGCATGAATGTGATGGCAGAAGCACAAAGAGCATTAATGGAGGAGTGTAAAAACCTCCGTGAGACCTTAGCGACTATTGCATACAATGTAGGTTAGATAGCGGTTCCCCCGATGATGAATATAATGAATGGACCAGAAAACCAGCCCGAAGGCTTACAACCACAGGAGGTGCGATCATTAGGGTTTATTCTCACAGTAAGAATTATAACACAGGACGAAGTGAGACAATTTGTTCAAGAAGCTGTCAGACTAGAGAGAGAGCGTGAAAATATTAGCCGCTTCAGATATCAAACACCATATCCAAGAGAGGTGGAAGATGTCCCATTTCCAACCAACTTCAAACATCTAGATTTTCAGAAGTTTAATGGAGAAGAATCGCTAGAAGAACATCTAATGCACTTTGTCACTAGTATGGGGAATTTCTCTACGGTACCACAGTATTGCTTGCGATCGTTCCAGTCATCACTCACGCATAAGGCGTTCCAATGGTATTATGGCTTGGCTGCAGGGTCGTCAGTGAATATGGTTACAACCGCAAAGCTATCGAAAGAAGATTTTAAGACAATTGAGCATCCTGAATCAGCTCCAAAGCAGTTAGAAGATGAGGGACGGCTGACGATAGATAGTTTACGAGAGATAAATTAGGAATAGAGGAAGAGCTAAGGAATACATTCAACAGCACTAGTCTTCCTGAACAAGAGGCTGAAGAATATATTTACCTCCTTAAAGAAAATAAAGATGTCTTCGCTTAGACGTATGCAGAGATGCCAGGCTTGGAACCTTTAGTAGCACTGCACCAATTAAATGTTTTTAAAGAAGAGAAGGCCGATTAAGCAAGCGTAAAGGCAATTTCATCTAGATTTGGTTCCTTCGATAGAAGAGGAAGTTAACAAGTTGATAAAGGTTGGATTTATCAGGGAGGTCAAATACCCCAAGTGGATATCAAACATCGTCCCTGTGGAGAAGAAGAACAGACAAGTTAGAGTATGAGTTGATTTCAGGGATCTAAATGAAGCCTATCCGAAAGATGATTTTCCTCTCCCGATCACTGAACTATTAATTGATAGTACAACTCAGTATGTTGTCATGTCTTTTATGGACGGCTATGCAGGGTATAATCAGATTAGAATGACACCTGAGGATGAAGAAGCAACTGCATTTAGAACATCGTTGGGAATTTTTTGCTATAAGGTCATGCCTGAAAGTGCCCTTGCTAGTGCCCTGGTTTGTCAATTAGCATGTACCTTGAATCAGTCGGACTGCAGAACCTCACAGGAAGATCTATTCAAGTGTCTACCTCAACCGGATGTGTGGAAGCTCGCCATAGGTAAATCTAAACCTCACATCCCATGTCCCAAAACACCAGGTGATTAAAACCCTTAAAAACAAGTTAGAACATATTAGGGTTTTGGGGTAAGAGAACTTTTTCAAACATCAGAAAATATCTAAGTTTTTTTGCCCTGTCAATTGTATCGATACACATCTCGATTAATCGACCTGCTCTGTCAATGTCCTCGGAAGACCAATCGATCAAATCGAATGAGAACTTAATATGTCCAGGAATCAAATACATACATGGACAGGATTATCGATGTATTGACATACTTATTGATATCATTGGTATTTGAATCTCAAGCCCATCGAAAGTGGCTCGTTATATCGACAGGCAGTACCGACGACCCTATTTTTACTAAAAAAAATCATATATGCTTTGATATATCAGAGTCCTCCTCGATGTGAAACGCCTTGAAATTCTGGGGTCGAGCATAACTCAGCTCCCGAGTTCTAAAACATCACTTTTGTAACTTTTTTTAATGATGGATGAATGTTGTCTGTATTAGTGCATAAAGCATGAAATAGATTAAGCCAAATCTGTAAACATAAACTAGGGACAGTTAGAATACACAAGCGAAAGACTGAAGAAATATATATACCAATATAAGTCACCAAGATATGTATGCTCTGCCAGGTCATAATTACAAGTATTTGTCTCAAAATACAAATATCAAAATGTGATAGACCACTACAAATGTAACATCCCGAAAATCAGGGGTCGAGTAGAAACCCAACTCTCGAGTTCAAAAATGTTATTTATGCAACGTAGAAAATATTAAATGCATATTGTCTGTAATCAGGCATTAAACAAGATCAGGATTAAGCCAAAACAATATATCATACTCCAGGGACAGTTAAATTATCAAGCGAAAGACTTTGATAGTATGTATAACATACCTAACTGTTGGATGTCTCCAGAGTGTGAACATGTTACCAGGTTAAATACATACATGTATACTTCAAAAGTAAACAAAAGAATATACATGAGTGCTCTAAAAATGGAAAATGACAAGTGTCAAAGCATCTAATCAACCTCCCTGTAATCCCGTCGATCAGAACACACATAAAGGAGGGATCCTCCTCATCATCATCAAGTCTGGCTCCGCTTCATAGGCAGCGTCATCATCTGCAACTAAAATAGGGATTGGTGGGTGTCCAGAACACCATCCCGTAACGTAGGAGTGAGTGATCAACTCAGTGGAATAATAGAACAGAGATTAGCATGTTCTCTAATCAATCATGCGATAATAGTAAAGCAATTAATCAAACATTCCTAGATACTGTTGTTAATGCAGTATGACATAACATGATGGATGCCCTCACCGACATTCTCCCTCATACGGCACCATCTGCGTCTGCGACATGCTTGCGTACTGCTAAGTGCTCCACATCTTCTAGGCACATGCAATGTGATGTGGATATGATTATCGAGTTATTATTAGTCCTTTTCATACAGCAGTAATGGGAAACTAAGGTACCTTGCTTATATCAATCCCAACACAGATCCTGTCTAGGATCGTCACTCCTAGCAATCTCATATGATGTTATATTTGTAGGTTGCTGCAAGGGCTGTCAGGGCTGTTGCTCGCACTCGTTGTACCTCTCCCCCATCACCTTATAATACAGGCCTAATTATCCTTAAGACTACATCAGGACTCGTCGCCCCCATGCGGTGTCAGGATAAACTCAAGGTCACTACAAAGGGCTCATCACCAATCAGTGTAGGCCGACAGAGAGAATATAGTGTCTCATACCACCATGATCTGCTCAGAGTAGGGTGCTCACTGATCACTACGGGGAGGTTTGTAGCCCCAGCGTAGGCCGACAGCTCAACCATGATGTCCCATACCACCATGCCCGACTCATGAGTCTTTATGGATCAAGGTACCATGGTTAATAGGGTTTTCAATGGTAAGTTCAGTACCCTAGGTTCAAGCAGTTATGACTCATACAAGGTGAACATACAATGGCCAGTCGGGTTACTTGACGGGCTCTACTAGTATGAGCGCATATCAAGTCAACGACATGAAGTGCATGAAACACTTCGCGTGGCCTAACCACTGTCGCTAACTCAAAACACGACTCGCGTTCATCGACGCGTCCTTTGTGGCAAATATAAGCCAACCACGAATTTACTCTGCTACTGACTGCCTGGACTAATCATAGTCCCAAACATTTGTAAGTCAACATCAGTAAACATATGAAAGTAATAGAAATGAAATACAACAATACAAGCATGTTGAACACATGTTATATCATACCACTTAAGCAATTCATACAACACATGCATTTCATACATATAGTGAAATCTATACATATAGCCAACATAGTGAAAATCATATACATCAACATATTACTTCAGAATTCAGTCTCAAAACTCATTCACAACTCCATTTACTCAATACATACTAGTACAAACATTTATACAAACACTTAGTCTACACACTTTAGTCTACATAGCGTATGTCGACTCAAAGTGCACACATAGGTGAATCTCTTCGCCAAAAAGATCATGCACGCATTCCTAATATCCCAACACAACAAAAATCCATGACAAACATTTCAACAAAATATCAATGTAAACAGTATTTCCTACAAATGACTAAAATGCCCTAAATCTCAATTTTCCATACGTTTACGAAACGAAAAACAGACAGCATGTTGTACATGTCAAACGGCGTTGCCGTCGATCATCTACTATTAAACGACATTGAAAGCTTTGAAAACAGTCAATCAAAGCGTCTAAAATCCTCACCTTTTACCCTAGATGTGTGTCGTTTTGAACGGAGCGTATACGCTTCGTCTACGGCGAACCGACAACCTAATACACAAGATGTATAAGCTACTTCACTATTGGAATTGACGGAACCTCAAATCAGCAAGTGGTTAGGGTTTTCCTTACCTATAAATGCGTTGAAATCACCGGTAAAGTGATTTGAACGCGATGCTTAGGCACGTGTAGCAGCTGCAGCAAGTGGCGGGAAGATCTCTCCCACACTCTCTCACAATCTCTCACTTTTTCTCTCTCTCTAGCTAGGGTTTCTAGCAAATTCGAATGAGTGAAATAAGTGAGGGTTTAAAGCCCTTTTATAAGCTAAAACCTTTCCAAATTAGGCTTGAGAATAAAGTTCACTTGAGATATAACCAAATCGGGGCTGTTCTGGTCTAAAAGAGCATTTCGGGAGGTCCCCTGGTCGAACACGGTCGGACTTAAGCTCATGGTCACTGGATGTTGTTCATACCCAGTTTTCAGTCAAGTAGAGTTCCCAGATCGCATGTGGCGGTCCAGTTTCAGTTCAGCGCTCATCGCACATAGATCAGGTCTACAAGTCTCATGATATGAAAGAGAAATTTTTCCTGATCCGAGGGTGTAATTTGGCTGAATTCTGACAGTCAGAACGCTTAATAATAACGCGGTAAGTCACATGCCAGATTTGAATTAAACTTTTCAAATATAACCCTTTTCTCACTCTCTTCACTCCATGCTCAATGAAATAGCCTCTGAATGTCGGTTGGGCTTGATTTTTGAAATGATTGTCAAGTCCAGCTAAGCGGTTATAACGGTCTAAGATTGTAGGTATCAGGCTTTCGACGCGCGGTCTAGATCCAATACAAAGTTTCAAAGGGTTCCTGAGAGCAAACCAGTTTAGAGTTTGATCCTCGATTTTAGTGTAACACCCCGAATTTTGGCTAACCTGGGATTAGACGTCCTTAAGCAATGGGTTGATTAAAACACCTGAAAAATCGATCAGAATCCAATTCCATAGCCAAAGAAATCACTTAGGATTAATTCCTTTAGAAACTAAGCATAAGTTAGCTAGCGCAACGCTAGAGTAGCTGGGAAATAGTCCCTGATCACTTTAAATACGTTCTACAAGACCCAAATCGAGTAGAACCAATGACTTCATAATACTCTATAACCTCGGATCAAACTCTAAGCAAGTTTATTCTCTGGACCACTTTGAAAATCTATATTGGATCTAGACCGCACATAGAAAGTCCGATACCTGCTATCTTAGACCATTAGAACCGCCTAGCTGGACTTGACAATCATTTCAAAAATTAAGTCCAACCGACGTTCGCAGGCTATTTCATTGAGCCTGGACTGAAGAGAGTGAGAATAGGGACAGATTTGGAATTTAAAATTTAAATCTAGCACACGACTTGACTTGTCAGTATTAAGCGTTCTGATCGTCAGAATTCAGCCAGATTACACCCTCGGATCAGGAAAAATTTCTATTTCATATCATGAGACTTGTAGACCTGATCTACATGCGGTAACCGCTGAACTGAAACTGGATCGCCACGTGCGATCTACGAACCCTGCTCGACTGAAAACGGGATGAGAGCAACATCCGACAAGTACAAACTTAAGTCTGATCGCGTTCGGCCAGGGGACCACCAGAAATGATCTTTTGGACCGAAACAGCCCCGATTTGGATATACCTCAAGTCTATTTTATTCCTGAGCCTATTTTGGGCACTTTGGGCTTATAAAAGGGGTTTAAACCCTCATTCCTCTCTCCCATCAGAATTTGAGAAAAACCCTAGATTGGGAGAGAGAAAAGGTGAGAGTTTGTGAGAGAAGGTGGGAGGGATTTTCCTACCACCTGCTGCTGCTGCTGCACGTGCTTAGGCGATGCACTCCAATCACTTTCCCAGTGATTTCTCCACATTTTCAGGTAAGAAAATGCCCTAGAAGTTGCTGATTTGAGGTTCACTAGGATTCATAGCATGTTAGCTGATAGCACTTGTGTATTAGATCGCCTGATCGCCGTAGACGAAGCGTATACGCTTCGTTCGAAACGATACATATATAAAGTGAAAGGTGAGCATTTTAGACGCTTTGATTGACTATTTACAATGCTTTCAATATCGTTTAATAGTAGATTATCGACGGCAACGCCATTTGACATGTACAACATGCTGTCCGTTTCCTGTTTCGTAAACCGGCGAAGAATATGAGATTTAGGGCATTTTAATCATTTGTAGGAAGTACTATTTTCATGCATATTTTTCTGATGTGATTGACATAGTTTATTACTGTATTAGAATGTTAGGAATACGTGCATAATTATTTTGGCGAAGAGATTCGCCTAAATGCGCACTTCGGGTCGACATACTATATGTAGACTTAAGTGTGTAGTGTAAGTGTTTGTATAAATGCTTGTATTAGTATGTATTGAATTAAATGGTGTTATGAATTAATTTGAGATTGATTTCTCAATTAATATGCTAATGTAAATAATTTTCTACATGTTAGCTATATGCATGATTTCATTATATGTATGAAATGCATATGCTTGATGTTTCACTTAAGTGGTATGTTATAACATGTGCTTGATGATTTCCTTATGATTTAGTTTGAGATTGAATTCTCAATTAATATGATGATGGAGATGATGTCCTATATGTTGGCAATATGCATAATTTCATTATATGTGTGATAGACATGTGCAAGATGATTTACTTAAGTTGTACATTATAACATGTGTTAACATGCTCACATGTTTGTATTCCATTTCCAATACTCTTACCAGATTGTTGATGTGATTTCATAATTGTTTAGGAATATACTTAGTCCAGGCAGTCGGTAATAGAGAAAATTCGTGGCTAGCTGGTATTTGCCACGAAGGACGCGTCAATGAATGCGAGTCGTGTTTGGAGTTGGCGGCAGTGGTTAGGCCACGCGAAGTGTTTTACGCACTTCATGTCGTTCGACTTGCGATGCGCTCGTGCTAGTCGAGCCCGTCAAGTAACCCGACTAGCCATTGTATGTTCACCCTACATGAGTCATAACTGCTTGAACCTAGGGTACTGAACTTATCATTGTAAACCCTGTTAACCATGGTACCTTGATCCACGAAGACTCATGAGCGGGGCATGGTGGTATGGGACACCGTGGTCGAGCTGTCGGCCTACGCTGGGGCCACAAACCTCCCCGTAGTGACTAGTGAGCACCTAGACTCGTGAGCAGATTATGGTGGTATGGGACACTATATTCTTACTTTCGGCCTACACTGATCAGGCGACGAGTCCTTTGTAGTGACCGCGAGCGTATTCTGAGTCTACGGGAGGCGACGACCCTTCAGTAGTAGTAGAGTACAGTAGGCCTGTATTGATAAGGTGATGGGGGAACGAAGCAACGAGTGCGTGCAACAGCCCTGACAGCCCTTGCAGCGACCTACAAAATATACATCGTATGAGATTATTAGGAGTGATGACCCTAGACAGGATCTGTGTTGGGATTGATATAAGGGAAGTACCTTAGTTTCCCAATCCTGCTGTTTGAATGGACTAATAACAACTCAAAAATCATATCACCATAACATTGCATGTGCCTGAAAGATGTGGAGCACTTGAGGGTCGATTGCATGCCGCGGTCGTAAGATGGTGTCGTATGAGGGAGATCGTCGGTGAGGGCATACATCACGTTATGTCATATTACATTAACAACAGTATTAAGATTGTCTGATTTACTGCTTTACTATTATCGCATGATTGATTTGAGAACATGTTAATCTTTGCTCTCTTATCCCACTGAGTTGATCACTCACTCCCACGTTACGGGATGGTGTTTTCGGACACCCACCAGTCCCTATTGTGATTGGAGATGATGACGCGGCCTGCGAGGCAGAGCTGGACTTGATAATGATGAGGAGGATTCCTCCTTTATGCGTGTTCTGATTGAAGGGATTACAGGAAGGTTGATTAGATACCTTGACACTTGTCATTTTATATTTTTAGAACACTCATGTATATCCTTTTGGTTTACTTTTGGGAGTATACATGTATGTATATAACCTGGTAACATATTCACACTCTGGAGACATACAACAGTTTATATATGTTATACATACTATCACAGTCTTCCGCTTGTAAATTTAACCGTCTCTGGAGCGTGATATGCTGTTTTTGCTTAATCTCACTCATGTTTAATACATTATTACAGACAACATTCAATCATACATATCTATGTTGCATAAATAACATTTTGGAACTCGGGAGTTGGGTTTTTGCTCGACCCCCCGATTTTTGGGATGTTACATTTAGGGTAACATAGCATCAACGATTCTATAAGTTTTGGGTCTTGTAGAACGTATTTAAAGCAATCAGGGACAATTTCACATATACTCTAGCGTAGTGCTAGCTAACTTACTCTTAATTTCTAAAGGAATTAATCCTAAGTGATTTCTTTAGCTTTGGAATTGGGTTCTGAGCGGTTACCCAGGTGTTTTGGTTGACCCATTGCCTAAGGACGTCTAATCCTAGGTTGGCAAAAATCCGGAGTGTTACAATCTACCCCCCTTAAAATAAAATTTCATCCCCGAAATTGGCTAAGGATAATGAGTCCTTAAAGAGACTTTCATATTAACATTCTAAGGAAGGCTCAAATTCTTTTTAATGACCTACCCTTACGTATAACCTAAATCAAATGTTTTGATCCGGGGTCAGTGGGGAAGGGGCTAACCACGCTTCCGCTGCGCTACTCTGATCCAACGGTTGCATTAACTAATCCTAACAAGATTTGGCTCAAAACATTCTACCCCCCTTAAAACTTTATTCTACTTAAGGTTCCGATTCGTATATCGAAACGAGGTGTTACTTGGGACATATCCTTAACATGAAATGGGAAACAACTCTCGCCACATTGGTCGTCCTTTGTTAATGTTGCGTTCTATGGCATTGGTACCTATGGTTGTAGAAAGGAGCTGAAAGGATGGGTGTTGTGGTTGATTTCAAGGAAGGATGTGAGTTTGTGGCAGGAGGTCAAATCTCTATTGGCTGCAAGTCCTTGCCATTTCCCAAAGGCAAAGCAATAACTTTTAATTGTAGGTGGTCGGGCCAACACGGAAGAAAAGTTGTGTAGTGGGTCTGATCCGGATACATAGACTTTCTGTCTAGCTAGGACAGAAAATTTACCGTATCAGTTCTTAATCTGAGTCGATGTCGATCTTCTGCTTGATCAGAGCATTGGATTTATTGGTAACTACTAGGATTAAGAAATCGATTCAAACCGAAAATACATCGCCTACATGTACAGTTCCTTTACTCCGCGTTCCCAAATACAGTAAGCCCTTGGGGAAGGCAATTCTAAGGGGCGTGCTGGTTTATTCTTAGTTCAATTTGAGGGAATTATAAGTTTTCCCTGAGAGTGAATAGTTCTAAGGTAAATAAGCCTCTTTAGAGTTACTAAAGGCGCCTATGAATGTTATGAGGATCTACCCAAGGAAGGGAGTCCCATTCCAACCAAATCTAACCTACTATTCCTTAGCATATACAGGCTTTAGACTACTTAAGGTAACTAGTAAATTAGTCTATAATCTACAGCCTAAGCTTATACGCTAAATGGTTTCATACCATTACGAATACAGGGAATCGTTCTATCGCTTAAGGTCAAGATTATCTAAATGGGATTGGATTTCCTATATCGTCAGATCCTTCAAATCTAGGAGCACTAACTCTAAGTCCAAAACACCAAGGGCCTATGTGGCCAGTAGCATTAAGGTGTATGAAATGAAACTACTTTCCTAATCCCACGTCGAGATTGGGAGTGACATGTTTGGTAGGAGGGTGGGTTGGGATAAAAATTAATTTTTATAGGTTAAATTTGGGATTTACAACACGGTAGTGAAAACCATAGGCTACACTCAATCTAGGGACAATGCCTTACGGCGAACGAAACGTCATGCACTCCATCTAACAAAATTTGTCACAATACATAGAATAAAGTTCCACATGAATTAGGACAGGAACACATTCGACTTTGCTAAGCCCAAAACAATACACAAACATTCACATAACAATCCGAAAAAAAAACTCCATGCATTTCATTAAATCAAAATTTGTCATAATACAGGAGACATATCCTTACATGCATCATGACCAGAAACACATGGGAACTAAACCAGTAAACTACTACAGCAACATAAGCAAACTACTAGCCTTATCAGGCTTACACACAGAAAGCAGAAAATAACTAACAACAACGAACATCATCCGGATCTAGATCACTAGTCCGAGTCTGGGGATGGAGGAGGAGCACCCTTATCCTGCAAACAACGTAGGATAGCTTTCAAAGTACGAGTCACCTTGCCAAATTTTCTCTTCATGACAGCCTTGGTATCCTCGACCTCGGCCCGAAGTTCCTGGACTTCCTGTCGCAAGGAGACCTAACTCTCCTCAATTCGGGCAATGTGCGCATCTCTAGTAGCCCGAGTCACTTGAGGAGGGCTCTCGTCAGTATCCTGAGCCTCTTCTTCTTCTTCTTCCTGAACTTTCTCCTCGATCTCTGCCCCAACTTCTTCTTCACCAGCACCGCTTCGCTATCATAATTGCCCTCGCTATCATCCTCGAGCTGAGCCTCACGCTGCTGAGGCCCGATCTTCATCTTGTTCATGGTAGTCTCATCGATGAAGTGGACCGGTACAGGCAACTCTGGCCCTAGTCTATAGGCAAACTCAAGTGCAATCTTGCATATGAGCCGACCAAAAGGGAGAGACTCTGACGTTCTTCTCGACTTTGCTATGAGGACGATCTGTCGCAATATAAACGTGGCCATGCACACATTCTCACCTTGGCCCACCTGATACAAGAAATCGACCATGAGGCGCGTACATTCACTACGGTTAGTTGACCTGGGATACACATTGAACGTGCAGATATGGTACAATAGGTGAAAATCATCCGACATGTAGGATGCCAATAGACTCTTGTTACACTGCCACGGAACCAAACTACCGCATAAGAACCTGGTATGGCGATCTTGCTCACGCACACTTTTCAGATTCTCAGCACTTGGATGAACTTCACCAAGAGGCCCCTTTAGAATGCGAGCTATCAACCGAACATCGATCGTAGCCATCCGGTCTCTATCAAAGGGAATCTTGAATTGCAATGGCTCCAACGTAGGATCCCGGATACGATCATAGAAGGCATGAACGGTGCTCACGTTCGCTCGAGACTGTGCTTCAAAGAGCGGACCCCAGTGTGCAGCCTCAATGCGCTCAAACAACAGATATTCACCAAAGAGCCGCCCTTCCGCATGCGCTTCAAACAGGACCTTACGGTCAGTATAAGCGCCATGGGGCAACTCTGCCAACAGTACTCGCCCTACATGAGCATGGAGATCCAAATCCCGCTTTGTGTGAAACTCACGAGCTGTACTTGGACCCGCGGCGGCGCTTAAGCTAGCGGCGCCACCCCTTGGCTTTCTTGATCGTGCAGGGCAACTAGGCCCAGCTTCATCCGTTGTGGTCTTCCTCTTCCCCATCAAAGAGAGGATGGTGGAGAAAGAGAAAAGAGCCAAATGGCTTCAAAAAAATCCATAGAAAATGAGGGAAATGGGGAGAAATGGCTGCCCAAACGGATTGAAGTCAATCTAGGCATTGTAGAGGGATAAATCAAGCTCCCAAGGGCTGGATTTTCAAGCGAAAAAGAAAAAGCTAAAAAGGAATGGAGCTCCACACGATTTCCGCCATAAATGGAGGTTGAGGGAGCTTCAAATGATGGGTTTGGAGAGGGAGAGGGTTTCTAACAGCAATGAAGGGGTGGACAGGCGTCGATTTTAGTAGAGGAAGGGATTGGAAGTGATTTGGCACTGGGTTTTGAGAGAGGGCAGCAAGAAAAATAAAAATGGAGGGCTTGGGGGAATTTTTTGTGAAGGGAGTAGGACATTTAGGGGTTTTTGACGGACGACCCACACATGGGAGGGGTGCCCTACCCCAAAAAGGGCGTGCGCCCGAATTTCAGACCAAGTGGGGCCCACTGGTCGACGATACCATTGCTGGTCGGCCATCAATTCGGCCGGTGGGGCCACATGAGTTGGGTCCCCCTGCCCTGGACATCCCAAATAAATATGGGTCCCACCCTAATTCATTGTAGTTTGGCCTAGAGAGGCCCAAAACTCCTTTTGGGGTGTTCTGGGGCCAGTCTGTAAACCAGAATGAACTTATACATCATGTAACATATGATTTTGGGGTAGGAGGAGCTACTCCATCCAACTAACATATCTTTTATGAAAGATTTCAAAATTGGAATGACCAAAAGGCCAATGTTCATATATTTTTACTATTCATTGTAAAATTTTATCTAAGTATGATTTTATATCATTTTCACATTAGGATTAATGCATAATATGAAAATAATAAGAAATAATTGAAGAATGGGGTGGCGAGAGGAAGGATTCTGAAGGAATTGGGTGAAACGGGGTTTTTTTTTTAGCCCTAGCGATTGAGTGTAAGGGTTGTGGTTGCCCTACGACCCAAGGATTTAGATTTTAGGGTTTGAAATTCTCGTAGGTTCATCTCAAACCCACCTACTTACAACCTAGGAGCTACTTAGGCCGCTTCACGCGACCCTAGATGCGTTACAAACTCGATCAAACGATCGATATGAGTAAACTTCGCCTATTGGCAAAACTGCGATCCTATAAGTGTTTCTAGGTTCCTTTCGCACCCACCTAAGTCGAAGGAGTGACAGCGTACATCGCGTGTCCATAACCCAGGTCCAGTTTAATCTCAATCATGCTCTGATACCAACTGTAACATCCCAAAAATTGGGGGTCAAGCAGAAACCCAACTCTCGAGTTCCAAAATGTTATTTATACAACATAGATAATATTAAATTCATGTTATCTATAATCAGGCATTAAACAAGATTGGGATTAAGCCAAAATAACATATCATACTCCAGGGATAGTTAAATTAGCAAGCGGAAGACTGTGATAGTATGTATAACATACCTAACTGTTAGATGTCTCCAGAGTGTGAACATGTTACCAGGTTAAATACATACATGTATACTTCAAAAGTAAACAAAAGAATATACATGAGTGCTCTAAAAATAAAAAATGACAAGTGTCAAAGCATCTAATCAACCTCCCTGTAATCCCGTCGATCAGAACACACATAAAGGAGGGATCCTCCTCCTCATCATCAAGTCCGGTTCCGCTTCACAGGCAGCGCCATCATCTGCAACTAAATTGGGACTGATGGGTGTCCAGAACACCATCCCGTAACGTGGGAGTGAGTGATCAACTCAGTGGAATAATAGAGCAGAGATTAGCATGTTCTCAAATCAATCATGCGATAATAGTAAAGTAATTAATCAAACATTCCTAGATACTTTTGTTAATGTAGTATGACATGACATGATGGATGCCCTCACCGACATTCTCCCTCATATGGCACCATCTACGTCCGCGGCATGCTTGCGTACCGCTCAGTGTTCCACATCTTCCAAGCATATACAATGTGATGTGGATATAATTATCGAGTTATTATTAGTCCTTTTCATACAGCAGTATTGGAAAACGAAGGTACCTTGCTTATATCAATCCCAACACAGATCTTGTCTAGGGTCGTCACTCCTAGCAATCTCATACGATGTTATATTTGTAGGTCGCTGCAAGGGCTGTCAGGACTGTTGCTCGCACTCGTTGCACCTCTCCCCCATCACCTTATCAATGCAGGCCTAATTATCCTTAAGACTACATCAGGACTCGTCGCACTCATGCGGTGTCAGGATAAACTCAAGGTCACTACAAATGGCTCATCACCAATCAGTGTAGGTCGACAGCAAGAATATAGTGTCCCATACCACCATAATCTGCTCAGAGTAGGGTGCTCACTGGTCACTACGGGGAGATTTGTGGCCCCAGCGTAGGCTAACAGCTCGACCATGATGTCCCATACCACCATGCCCGGCTCATGAGTCTTTATGGATCAAGGTACCATGGTTAATAGGGTTTCCAATGGTAAGTTCAGTACCCTAGGTTCAAGCAGTTATGACTCATACAAGGTGGGCATACAATGGCAATCGGGTTACTTGACGGGCTCGACTAGTACGAGCACATCTCAAGTCAACGACATGAAGTGCATGAAACACTTCGCGTGGCCTAACCACTACCGCCAACTCAAAACACGACTCGTGTTCATCGACGCGTCCTTCGTGGCAAATATAAGCTAACCACGAATATACTCTGCTACCGACTGCCTGGACTAATCATAGCCCCAAACATTTATAAGTCAACATTAGTAAACATATGAGAGTAATAGAAATGAAATACAACAATACAAGCATGTTGAAATAAGTTATAACATACCACTTAAGCAATTCATACAACACATGCATTTCATACATATAGTGAAATCTATACATATAGCCAACATAGTGAAAATCATATACATCAGCATATTACTTGAGAATTCAATCTCAAAACTCATTCACAACTTCATTTACTCAATACATACTAGTATAAACATTTATACAAACACTTAGTCTACACACTTTAGTCTACATAGCGTATGTCGACTCAAAGTGCGCACATAGGCGAATCTCTTCGCCAAACAGATCATGCACGTGTTCCTAATATCCTAACACGACAAAAAGTCATTACAAACATTTCAGCAAAAATATGGATGCAAACAGTAATTCCTAGAAATGACTAAAATGCCCTAAATCTCATACTTTCCATACGTTTACGAAACGAAAAATGGACAGCATGTTGTAAATATCAAACGGCGTTGCCATCGATCATCTACTATTAAACGACATTGAAAGCTTTGAAAACAGTCAATCAAAGCGTCTAAAATCCTCACCTTTTACCTTAGATGTGTGTTGTTTCGAACGGAGCGTCTACTCTTCGTCTACGGCGAACCGGCGACCTAATACACAAGATGTATAAGGTACTTCGCTATTAGAATTGACGAAACCTCAAATCAGCAAGTGGTTAGGGTTTTTCTTACCTAGAAATGTGTTGGAATCACCGGCAAATTGATTTGAACGCGATGCTTAGGCACATGTAGCAGCTGCAGCAAGTGGTGGAAAGATCTCTCTCACAATCTCTCACTTTTTCTCTCTCTCTAGCTAGGGTTTCTAGCAAATTCATATGGGTAAGATAAGTGAGGGTTTAAAGCCCTTTTATAAGCTAAAACCTTCCCAAATTAGGCTTGGGAACAAAGTTCACTTGAGGTATAACCAAATCGGGGCTGTTCTGGTCCAAAAGAACATTTCGGGAGGTCCCCTGGTCGAACGCAGTCGGAATTAAGCTCATGGTCATTAGATGTTGCTCACACCCAATTTTCAGTCCGGTAGAGTTCCCAGATCGCACGTGGCGGTCCAGTTTCAGTTCAGCGGTCATTGCACCTAGATCAGGTCTACAAGTCTCATGATATGAAAGAAAAATTTTTCCTGATCTGAGGGTGTAATTTGGCTGAATTCTGACGGTCAGAACGCTTAATAATAACGCGCCAAGTCACGTGCCAGATTTGAATTAAAATTTCTAAATCAAACCCTTTTCTCACTCTCTTCACTCTAGGCTCAATGAAATAGCCTCTGAATGTCGGTTGGGCTTGATTTTTGAAATGATTGTCAAGTCCAGCTAAGCGGTCATAACGGTCTAAGATTGTTGGTATCGGACTTTCGACGCGCGGTCTAGATCCAATACAAAGTTTCAAAGGGTTCCTGAGAGTAAACCATTTAGAGTTTGATCCTGGATTTTAGGGTAACGCAGCATCAACGATTCTACAAGTTTTGGATCTTGTAGAACGTATTTAAAGCGATCAGGGATAATTTCACAACTACTCTAGCGTAGCGCTAGCTAACTTACTCTTAATTTCTAAAGGAATTAATCCTAAGTGATTTCTTTGGCTTTGGAATTGGGTTCTGAGCAGATACCCAGGTTTTTTGGTCGACCCATTGCTTAAGGACGTCTAATCCTAGGTTGGAAAAAATTCAGGGTGTTACAACAAACATAGCCCTGAATCCTCGTCAATCAGGACATGACTCACATGAACCTGCCTGAGAACTGCATGAAGGAGAATGCCTCCTTATCATCCTCATACTCCTGCTCTGCCTCGAGTGTCGCATCATCACCTACAGCTATGTCAGAGTCTAGTTGGTGTTTAAGCACCGTCCCAGAATGTGGGAGTGAGTGATCAACTCAGTGGAACTAGACAACAAAGATTAACATGTTATCAATTTAATCAAGCAGTAATGATAAAGCAGTACAATCAAGCATCCCTAATTTCTCCGATTAATGTAAGAATGATATGCCATAATGATGCATGTCCTCGCCTGCACTCCCTCAGCGTCTTCATCTTATGGTGCACATGACAACCACTCGAAAGTGCTCTTCCACACTAAAGCCATGCAATATGGTGCATGGACGTGATTACCAAGTTCTTACTAGTCCTTTTCATACAGCAGGATTGGGAAGCTAAGGTACCTCCCTTATATCAATTCCCGATCAATGATCCATTCTAGGGTCGTCAGTCCTAGTAAATCTCATATAATATTACGGTTCTAGATAGCTGTAAAGGGCTCGTCACCAATCAATACAAGCCTAATCATACCCTGGATACTACGTTAAGGCTCGTCGCCTCAACACACTCTCAGGATATACTCGAGGTCACTACAGAGGGCTCGTCACCAATCAGTGTAGGCCGACAGCATGAATACAATGTCCCATACCACTGTATTCGACTCACGAGTCTGAGTTGCTGACTGGTCACTACGAGGAGGCTCGTCGCCCCAGCGTAGCCGGACAGCTCGACCATGGTGTCCCATACCACCATATCCGGCTCATGAGTCTTAGCGGATCGAGGTACCAAGGTTAACAGGGTTTCACTTTTGAGTTACGTACTGTAGATTCAAACAGTAGCGTCCAAATATGGTGAACATACATCGGTCAATCGGGTTAATTGATGAGCTCGACTAGGATGATCACACATTGAGCTGATCGACATGAAATGCATAAGCACTTCAAGTGGCCTAACCACTGTCGAATATCCCAAGTACGGCTTGGATTCGTCAAACACATCCTGTGTGGTGAAAACAATCTCAGCTACCAGTACAGGGCTTGTTACCGATTACCCGGACTGTGATATAGTCCTAACAACGTGCAGTCATCACAAGTAAGCATATGAGATATTCAAAGCAGTAATAAAGTCGATTCCTATAATCATGTAAGCATATTATGGAATACATACATAATGGGAATCATACACAGTTAAACATGAATAGGTAAACTGTATCACACATGGAGGAAATCATACACATAGTTAAGGTAGTTGGGATTCATATCCCAATTCCCTTAGAAATCACACTTTACTAATTTTCTAACTCATTCAAACATTTTTACAAACACTTAGACTACACTTTTTCAACATACATCATGTATGTCGGCCATATTACGTATTTGGAAAAATCCTTTTGCCAAGGAGTTGTCGCATATATAACGAACATACACTTACAACAATTAACCATGGCAATCACAAGATTAGATTTCATATTATATAAACATTTCAACATACACATGATCTACTCTATTTACAACATAGGTTATACATATACGTAAAGTAAAACAAATAATGCATTTAGCATGTATAATGGCACCCACGTCAGTAATAAATCATTATCTAACATTGAAAGTCTTGAAAACCATAACCTAAACATATATAGTCCGTACCTTAAACCGAAAAATGTGAAACATATATGATTTATATGACAAGTCATTGTCAACAGCGGATTCACAACCTAGAATATGAAATAGGTTAGCTACATCATTACTTAGACTATTGAAAATCCTAGAACATGTTAGGGTTAAGATTTCTTACCTATGTATGGTATTGGAATCACCAGAATAACAATTCAGATAGGTGGATTAGGCACGTAGAGAAGCAGGGTAGAATCCCTAGGAGAATCTCCAACTTCTTCATCACTTTCTCTCTTTTCTCTCTCTTATCTTAGCTAGGGTTTAGAATTCGTATGAAATATGTGGGAGAGGGTTTAAGGTCCTTATATAGGCTCAGAACTAACAAAAATAATCCCAGGGCCATGGTATACTTAGGTTATATCCAAATCAGGATTGTTCCGATCCAACGGAGCATTTCTGGAGTCCTTTTACTGAATGCGGTCGAACTTAAGCTCACAAATATTGGATCTTGATTAAGTTAAGTTTTCAGTCCGATCGGGTTTCCAGATCGACCGTGGTGGACCAGTTTCAGTTCAACAATCACCGGTACTCGATTAGGGCCACAAGTATATTGACATGTGTGGGACATCTTCCCTGATTTAAGGGTGTATTTGGTTCAAAATCCAAAGGTCAGAACGATTATAATTGGTCCACAAGAAACATGATTTAGATTACTTAAATTTATATTTACTTTCATAAAAAAATTCACGTTCTCACACTCTTCACTTCGGACTCAAGAAAATACTCTCAGGACATCATCTGGACTTGATTTTTGAGGTGATTGTCAAGTCCAACTTGTCGGTCATAATTGTCTAAGTTCATCGCTATCGAATTTTCGACATGCAGTCCAAGTTCGATACGGAGTTTCTAAATGCTCCCGAGAGCAACCGGGTCTAGAGATGGATCCTAGATTTCAGGGTAATGTAGTGTTGATAATTTTACAGGTTTTAGGTCATACAGATCATATTTGAAGTGATTGGTACTAATTTCACAGGTAATCTAGTTTAGCACTAGTTAATTCTCGATAATTTTCTAAAGGATTTGATCCTAAGTGATTTCTGCTAGAGGTGGTAGTAGGATCTTCGTATGGATTTTTTCAAGACGTAACAATCTACCCCCCTTAAAGAAAAATTTCATCCTCAAAATTTGTACCTTCTCATACTCCTCGAGGATCTGAGGTTAGTTCCTTCTGACCTCAGTTTCAATCTCCCAAGTAGCCTCTTCTTCACTGTGATGCGTCCACAATACCTTCACAAGTGGGATGACCTTGCGACGCAGTACCTACTCCTTGTCCAGGATAGGTGTCGGTCGTAGTATATATTTGACATCGTCGCTCAACTGCACCTGCTCCCAACTGATAATGTGCGAAGGATCAGGAACGTACTTCTTCAACATGGACATATGGAATACGTTATGCACGCCTACGAGTGGTGTGGGAAAAGCAAGGTGAAACGTTACTGGCCCCACTCAATCAAGTATTTAAAATGGGCCAATGAATCACGACGTGAGCTTCCTTTTCTTACAAAACCAAAGAACTCCCTTCATGGGGGAAACCTTAAGGAATACATGGTCCCCAACTTCAAACTCAAGCGGTCGCCATCTCATATCAGTGTAGCTCTTCTGCCTGCTCTATGCTGATAGAAGTCGTCGTCTAATAATATCGATCTTCTCTGAGGTCTCCTGAACCAACTCTGGGCCAATCAGAGTCTTCTTGTCCACTTCTACCCAGCAACGCGGTGCTCTACATGGGCGACCATACAGTGCCTCATAGGGAGCCATGCCAATACTCTCTTGAAAGCTGTTGTTATACGTGAACTCTTCATAAGGAAGACAGTAATTCCAACTGTCCTTGAAATCCAACAAACAAGCTCGCAACATGTCTTCTAGCACCTGATTCACACGTTCCGTTTGCTCATTTTTCTACGAATGGAACACGGTACTGAACTTCAACTTCACACTCATCACTTCCTGGATATGAGTGTAGAAGATAGATGTGAAACGCGTGTCTCTATCAGACACAATCTCTAAGGGAACTCTATGCAGACATACAATCTCCTTGATGTACAACGTACCCAACTCGTCTGCAGAGTTCGTAACTCTGATTGGTAGGAAATGAGCTGATTTCATCAATCAGTCGATGATCATCCAAATGGAGTCATGTCCCTTCCTCATCTTCAGTAACCCTAAAATAAAATCCATAGAGATAAAATCTCACTTCCACTCAGCTATGGGCATGGGCTGAAGTAGTCCAGGAGGTCGACGATGCTCTGCCTTGACCTGCTAGCATGTGAGGCAACGAGACACAAACTCTGCAATGTGAACCTTCATATTGTCCTACCAGTACGTTCTTTTCATGTTTTGATACATCTTTGTGCTATCAGGATGCATCGCAAACCTCGAACTGTGGGCTGCCTCAAGAACCTCCACTCTCAAGTCAGGAATGTCTGGGATGAATACGTGGCCATGATAACGTAAGCCCCCATACGTACTAACACTCCACTCGAAGTCCTCATCTGTACAAACCCACTCTCTCATCTTCTTCAATAACTCATCGTCTGCCTGAGCCTCGATAATCCTAGCATCAATGAGGGGCTGTACTTGACTGTGTACGATAACCTCATACGACTCCTCTACCGTGAGTTTCTACTCGTAGTCTCGCACAAACTCCACCATGTCCCATTCTGCTATCATCAGCGGAGCCACAAACTCTATGGTCTTCTTGTGGCTCAACGCATCTGCCACAAGGTTTGCCTTGCCCAGATACTAGGAGACCTTAAACTTAAAGTCCTTCAAGATTTCCATCCATTGGCATTGCCTCATATTCAAGTCTCACTGAGAGAATATATATCTAAGGCTCTTGTGGTCACAAAAGAGTTCAAACTCCTCTCCGTAGAGGTAACGTCTCCAGTGCTTCAGTGCGAAAATGACAGCTGTCAACTCTAGGTTGTGTGTAGGGTAATTCTTCTCGTGTTTCCTCAACTGTCTCAAGGCGTATGCAATCACCCTGTCCTTCTGCATAAGGACACAATCCAAACCAATGCAAGAGGCATCGGTATATATTGTATACTTAACCCCTTGCTTTGACAATACTAGCACAGGGGCGGACGTCAACTTGTCCTTCAACTCCTGAAAGGCTGCTTCGACCTTCTCATTTTAGGCAAACTTCAAATCTTTCTGTGTCAACTGAGACCACGGTCTGGAAATCTTGAAAAAGTCTCGAATGAATCGTCGATAGTACCCTGTCAGACCAAGAAAACTCCTCACGTTGATAACTGAACCAGGCTGATTCCAATCCTGAACCGCAGCTACCTTAGTGAGGTCAACTGCTATACCTTCCTTGGACATCACATGTCCTAGGAACTTGACTTCTTCCTTCCAGAAGTCACATTTCTTGTATTGTGCGAACAATTGGTTCTTCCTGAGAGTGTCCAAGACCGCTATAAGGTGCTCCTCGTGCTTCTCCCGACCCGTGGAGTATATCAGAATGTCATCAATAAATACGATGACGAATCAGAATAGAAAAGGCCGTAAAACTCTGTTCATTTGATCCATGATCATGGCTGGGGCATTTGTGAGTCGAAACGACATCACAAGGAACTCGTAATGATAAAAACTAGTCCGGAAGGCTATTTTCTGCACGTCCTCAGCCCTGACGCTTAACTAATGATACCCTAACTATAAATCTATCTTTAAAAAATACCATGCCCCCTTCAACTGATCAAACAGATCATCAATCCTGCGCAAGGGATACTTATTCTTCACTGTCACCTGGTTTAACCTGCGATAATCAATACATAATCGTAGGGAACCGTCCTTCTTCTTCACAAATAATACAGGCGCTCCCCAAGGTGACACACTCGGTCGAATGAATTCTGCCTCTAACAACACATCAATCTGTCTCCTCAGTTCCTCCATCTCACATGGAGGTATATGATACGTTAGTAAGGAAATAAGTGTCACACCGGGCACAAGATTGATAGTAAAGTCAATCTCGCGCCGAGGAGGAAGTCCCAGGATCTTCTCAAATACGTCCCTGAAGTCCTGAACCACAGGCGTATCTCCCAACATCGGATCATCAAAACTCTCTAATAAAGAAGCATAGTTACTAACTCGACAGGACCATCTGACCTGAACTGGAAATGTAAAGACTATGCCCTCAGGTCTGTAGGCTGTCACAACTCTGGCCTCACAATCAATCTCTGCTCTCATCTTGGTGAGCCAATCCATTCTAAAAATAACATCGTAGTGACACGGTGGAGCAACAATCAGGTCAACAACCACTGTCCTGCTACCCAAATCTACTGAACAAACTCATAAATTCGTGTAATGTCTGAAAAGGTCCTTGTAGCTGTAGTGAGTCTCACTCCCTTCGTAGGAGTAGTATCCAATCCTAGTCGCTTGACCACAGTGTAAGAGATGATTAAAATAGTGGACCCAGTGTCCACCAATAAGAAGATAGGCGTACCTTGGATATGAGCCAGAACCTCAAAAGATCTCGGTGCTGAATCTGCCTCGGGCGCTTCAGCTGTAAGTGCATGAACCCAAGCTTGTTGTGGACGATTCGGTTGAGGTACCATGGGCCATTGAGGCAGCTTGAAGTGAGGTGCGGGTGGCCTGGAAGATGGGTGAGCTGGTGCTGATCGTAGAGGTGGAGCGAAAATATCCTGAGGCATCAGACGGTTGATCCTCTGAGGTGACGAGAAACCACTGTCCTACATCCTAATAAAGCAGTGCCGATCCAAATGTCTGATTTTCCCGCAATATGAACAACACAAGTCAGAATGCCCCAACTGAATCGGCGATGCTGCAAGCCTTAGAGAAGAACCTACCCATTGCCTCTTGCCAAAAATGGTCTACTCGGAAGATCGGGTCGTGGCCTGGAGCCATAGCTGCTCACATATGGGACAACCTGTCTCTATCCTGCTTAGCTCGCAGGGACATGCTCACCAACTCAGCATAAGAAGATATGTTAGCACAGCACATCTCAGACCGAATCTCAGGCCGCAGACCCTCTGAAAAATGCAGCATCCACATCGGATGATCACCTAGAAGCAAAGGAGCATACCTGCCCAGCTCCGTAAAATGGTTCTCATACTCCGTCACCGACATCCCTCCCTGACGAAGGAGATGGAATTCACTCTCCTTCTCATGTCGGTGGGTGACAGGGAAATACTTCTCATGGAAGCGAGCCTCAAATGCCTCCCACGTCCACTCAAATCCCTTCGCAACAGTGCGAAGAACACTATCCCACCATAAACTGGCCTCCTTCTCAAACATGAAGGTGACAAGCTCGACCTGCTCCGCCTCAGAACAGTGAAGTGGCCTCAACATCTTAGAGACGCGGTCTATTCAGTACTCGGCCTCCTCGGGTTTATAAGTACCCATGAAAGTGGGAGGCCACAAGCGGTGGAATCGCTCAAACGTGTCGCTGGCACTAGCGTTCCCAACAGGGTGTAAAGGTGAAGCGGGTGGAGTTGCCCCCATTGACTGGGCAAAGATACCAGCCATGGAGGTCAAGAACTATTACTGTTGTTGCCGTTGCATCTGGTGCTATTGTTACTGTATCTACTGCTGATGCATCAACAAATCATCTGCTCTAGCCTATCAGGTGGCAGAGTGGACTGTGATGCATGAGGCATCGACGTAAACGCATAGTTCTGCTCAGGAACTGAAGGTGTGATAGGTGGGACCACAGATGGTGTCATAGGCGTCGGCCCAGCAACGGGTCCAGAAGCCGGCTAAAAATGTGACATAGAATCAGGATGAGACGGGCCCGAACGGGGGTCCGTATGGCTATCGCTCAGGGGAGGGGCCCCGTCAAGAAACTCACCCAAAGAGAGACGGGCTGAAGTCCTCAAGCCCTTAGGTGGCATACCCTACAATCAACAAAGGGTGCAACCAGTGAGATTAAACATACATAGAGTCCATCCACACATCATTCACATCTCAACTCAAGGAAACAACATGCATTTCATTTAACAAAATTATCACAATACATGAAGTGCAGCATTACATGGATTGCAACAGAGAATGCATGTGAGCTAATACAACTAAGCTACAAATACTAAAACAACTACCAAACTACTACGCCTATAACGCTACACATAAAAACAAGCAACAAACAAAATAAATGATGGCTACATTAGGATCATCAAAACTCTTTAATAAAGAAGCATAGTTACTAACTCGACAGGACCAACTGACCTGAACTGGAAATGTAAAGACTATGCCCTCAGGTCTGTAGGCTGTCATAACTCTGGCCTCACAATCAATCTCTGCTCTCATCTTGGTGAGCCAATCCATTCTAAAAATAACATCGTAGTGACACAGTGGAGCGACAATCAGGTCAACAACCACTGTCCTGCTACCCAAATCTACTGAACAAACTCATAAATTCGTGTATTGTCTGAAAAGGTCCTTGTAGCTGTAGTGAGTCTCACTCCCTTCGTAGTAGTATCCAATCCTAGTTGCTTGACCACAACACAAGAGATGATCGAAATAGTGGACCCAGTGTCCACCAATAAGAAGACAGGCGTACCTTAGATATGAGCCAGAACCTCAAAAGATCTCGGTGCTGAATCTGCCTCGGGCGCTTCAGCTGTAAGTGCATGAACCCAAGCTTGTTGTGGACGATTCGGTTGAGGTACCATGGGCCATTGAGGCAGCCTGAAGTGAGGTGCGGGTGGCCTGGAAGATGGGTGAGCTGGTGCTGATCATAGGGGTGGAGCGAAAATATCCTGAGGCATCAGACGGTTGATCCTCTGAGGTGGCGAGAAACCACCGTCCCACATCCTAGTAAAGTAGTGCTGATCCAAATGTCTGATCTTCCTGCAATATGAACAACACAAGTCAGAACGCTCCAACTGAACCGGTGATGCTGCAAGTCTCGGAGGAGAACCTACCCATGGTCTCTTGCCAAAAATGGTCTACTCGGAAGATCGGGTCGTGGCATAGGAGCCATAGCTGCTCACATATGGGAAAACCTGTCTCCATCCTGCTCAGCTCGTAGGGACATGCTCACCAACTTTGCATAAGAAGATATGTTAGCGCAGCACATCTTCGACCAAATCTGAGGCTGCAGACCCTCTGAAAAATACATCATCCACATCGGCTGATCACCCAGAAGCAAAGGAGCATACATGCCCAGCCCCAAAAAATGGTTCTCATACTCCGTCACCGACACCCCTCCCTGATGAAGGAGATGGAATTCACTCTCCTTCTCGTGTCGGTGGGTGACAGGGAAATACTTCTCCTAGAAGCGAGCCTCAAATGCCTCCCACGTCCACTTAAATCCCTTCGTAATAGTGCAAAGAACACTATCCCACCATAAACTCGGCTCCTTCTCAAACATGAAGGTGGCAAGCTCGAACTGCTCCGCCTCATAACTGTGAAGTGGCCTCGACATCTTAGAGATGCGGTCTATTCAGTACTCGTCCTCCTCTGGTCTGTGAGTACCCGTGAAAGTGGGAGGCCACAAGCGCTGAAATCGCTCAAATGTGTCGCTGACACTAGCGTTCCCAACAGGGTGCATAGATGAAGCGGGTGGAGTTGCCGCCATTGACTGGGCAAAGATACCAGTCATGGAGGTTAAGAACTGGAACTATTGTTGCTACTGCATCTGGTGTTGTTGTTGTTGTATCTACTGCTGCTACATCAACAGCATCATCTGCTCTAGCCTATCAGGTGGCAGAGTGGACTGTGATGCATGAGGCATCGACGTAAACGCACGGTTCTGCTCAGGAACCGAAGGTGTGACAGGTGGGACTACAGATGGTGTCATAGGCGTTGGCCCAGCAACGGGTCCAAAAGCTGTTTAAAAATGTAACATAGAATCGGAATGAGACGGGCCCGAACGGGGGTCCGTATGGCTATCGCTCAGGGGAGGGGCCCCGTCAAACAACTCACCCAAAGAGAGACGGGGTGAAGTCCTCAAGCCCTTAAGTCGCATACCCTACAATCAACAAAGGGTGCAACCAGTGAGATTAAACATACACACAGTCCATCCACACATCATTCACATCTCAACTCACGGAAACAACATGCATTTCATTTAACAAAATTGTCACAATACATGAAGTGCAGCATTACATGGATTGCAACAGAGAATGCATGTGAGCTAATACAACTAAGCTTCAAATACTAAAACAACTACCAAACTACTACGCCTATAAGACTACACATAAGAACAAGCAACAAAAAAAATAAATGATGGCTACATTAAGATCTATTCATTAGAATCAGGCGATGGAGGAGGGGCACCCTTATCCTGCAGGCAGCACAGGATAGACTTCAAAGTGCGAGTTACTTTCTTTCGGTGATTCTGACTTCATTCTAGGTATGAAAATCCTAACCTTAACCTGTTTTAGGGATTCCATCGATACAAGTAGCGAAGAGCTGATCTATCTTGTGATATAGGTCGTCATACAGACGTTGATGAAGCGTAGAGTTTCTATTCGATTCGTTACGCTTCTACGGCGTAAGGTGAGGATTCTAGATGCTTAGGTTAACTATTTTCAAAGCTTTCAATGTCGTTTAATAGTAGATCATCGACAAGAACATTGTTTGACATGTAGAACATGTTGTCTGTTTTCCATTTCGATTACGTACGGAGAATATGAGATTTAGGGCATTTTAGGTATTTGTACGAAATACTGTATACGTCCGTATTTTTCTAAAATGATTGCCATGTTTATTTTTCATGTTATTATACAAGTTATGCGTGTATGATCTGTTTGGCGAAGAGATTCGCCCTAATGCGATCTTTGGGTCGACATACGCTATGTAGAATAATGTGTGTAGACTAAGTGTTTGTATAAATGTTTGTATTAGTATGTATTGAGTAAATGTTATTGTAGATTAGTTTGAGATTGAATTCTCAAGTAATATGATGATGTACATGATTTCCTCCATGTTGTTACATTGAATTGATTTCTTTACATATATGGAATACATGTGTTTAGTTGATTTGCTTACGTTGTATGTTATAACATGTTGTTAACATGCTTGGATTGTTGTATTTCATTTCTGTTACTCTCACATGATCACTGATGTAGATTACAAGTGCTTAGGACTATGCTCTAGTCTAGGCAGTCGGTAATAGATTCGAATTCGTGGTTGGCTTCTACTTGCCACGAAGGACGCGTCGATGAACGCGAGTCGTGCTTTGATTGGTGGAAGTGGTTAGGCCACACGAGGTGTTTTATACACTTCATGTCATTCAGCTTGAGGTGTGCTCGTACTAGTCGAGCCCGTCAAGTAACCCAACTGACCATTACATGTTCACCTTGTATTGGTCATGACTGCTTGAACCTAGGGTACTGAACTTACCAGAGATAACCCTGATAACTATGGTACCTTGATCCATTAAGACTCATCATCCAGGCATGGTGGTATGGGACACCGTGGTTGAGCTGTCGGCCTATGCTGGGGCTACAAACCTCCCCGTAGTGACCAGTGAGCACCTTAGACTCGTGAGCCGATTGTGGTGGTATGAGACACTACATTCGAGTTGTCGGCCTACTCTGAATAGTGACGAGCCCTTTATAGTGACCTCGAGCGTATTCTGAGTGTACGTGAGGTGACGACCCTTCCGTAGCAACAAGAGTACAACTAGGCCTGTATTGATAAGGTGATGGGGGAGCGGTGCAACGAGTGCTAGCAACAGCCTTGACAGCCCTTGCAGTGACCTAGAAATATAACATCGTATGAGATTACTAGGAGTGACGACTCTAGACAGGATCTGTGTTGGGATTGATATAAGGAAGGTACCTTAGTTTCCCAATACTGCTGTTTGAAAGGACTAATAGCAACTCGGTAATCATATCCACATCGCACTGCATGTGCCTAGAAGATGTGGAGCACTGAGGGAAGAAAGCATGTCGCGGACGTAAGATGGTGTCGCATGAGGGAGTATGTCGGTGAGGGCATCCATCATGTCATTTCATTCTTGTTTTAACAACAGTATCTAGGAATGTCTGATTGTTTGCTTTACTATTATCACGTGATTAATTTGATAACATGCTAATCTTTGCTTTATGATTCCACTAAGTTGATCACTCACTCCCACATTACGCGACGGTGTTTGCAACACCTACCTGACTCTGTCTTAGATGCAGGTTGTGAGGCGATTCAGGAGCTGGAGCCGAACTACTTCGAGGACCAGGACGAGTTCTCGTACATGCAGTTCTCTGACGGCTTCGCATAGGTGGCCTGAATTGGTGGGTTTTTGCTAGTTGGACTATCATACGACATTTTATTTTTGGTTTGATTTATGTATATGTGACTCAAAGATGTATTCATACTTTGGAGACAGTACGAGATTGTTTTTTTTTTCATACAGTGATATATATACTCTTCAGTCTTCCGGTTGCATTTTATCACTGGATCTGGAGAATGAATTAAAGTTTTGGTATAATCTCACTCATGTTAATGCACTAACTCAGACAACATTGAATCATCAGCATAATTGTTGCATAAGTGATGATCTGAAACTCGGGAGTCAGGTTTCTACATGACCCCCGATTTTCAGGGCGTTACACATAACTCCACCAATAAAGCCCTTCCTATGGGAGCATGGGGATCTAGATCCTGCTTTGTCTGTAACTCTCGACTCGTGCTTGAACTCGCGGCGGCACCTCTCGGCCTTCTAGAACGGGTGGGGCGACTAGCCTAACTTCATCTAAGGGAGCTCTCTTCTTTCCCATGAAAGAGAGAATGGTGGAAATAGAGAATAAGGCCGTAACAATCTCGAATAGGGACATGGAAAATGAAAGAAATAAAAGGAATGGGATGAGATAGAGGGTTCCCACGAATTTGAGACTCAAAGTAGGGATTTGAGTGCTCAAGTGGAAAGAAAAGAAAGGGAAATCGGCAATGGAGGTGGGTTTTGAAATCGGTAGGGTGAGAGTGCACGAAAATGGAAGAAGAAAGGGTTTAGAGAGGGATTTTTGTTAATTTTTGAGAAATATTTTTGGAAAAGGAAATCTTGGAGTGGTAGTATACGAGGTCCTTCTCCCCCCCCCTCAAGGTCCAAAAACATGTGGGTCTTACCCTGGGTCCCCCTAGAAGTGCCCCGATTGGGCCCTTACTTCGTTTCGACTCATTTCGGGTCATTTCGAATAAAATCTGATGTATATTCACACTTACCGATTTTAAATGGCTGGGATAGGATGAAACACGATCTAAACCCGTCAATTGATGGTCTAAAAGTTGTTTATGGTCATTGTGTGTGATCAGGAGTGTGAACGGACTCGATCTCAGCGATCGTTTAAAGTAAACCTTCACCAATTGGCGAAACTAAGAATTCTAAACTTATTTTTAGATTTTTCTTACACCCTCCTATGTTATATTGGCGTCAGCGTACATCACATGACTATAACCCAGGTCTAGTTTAATCTAAATCATGCTCTGCTGCCAACTTATAACTCCCTGAAATTCAGGGGTTGAGCATAACTCTGCTCCAGAGTTCCAAAACATCACTTGTGCAACATTTTTTATGATGGATGAATGTTGTCGGTATTAGTGCATAAAACATGAAATAGATTAAGCCAAATCAACAAACATAAACTAGGGACAGTTAGAATACACAAGCGAAAGACTGAAGAAATATATATACCAATATAAGTCCCCAAGATATGTATGCTCTGCCAGGTCATAATTACAAGTATTTGTCTCAAAATACAAATATCAAAATGTGATAGACCACTACAAACATAGCCCTGAATCCCAGTCAATCAGGACATGGCTCACTTAAACCCGCCTGAGAACTGTATGAAGGAGAATGCCTCCTCCTCATCCTCATACTCCTGCTCTGCCTCTAGTCTCACATCATCACCTGCAGCTAAGTCAGAATCTGATTGGTGTTTAAGCACCATCCTAGAACATGAGAGTGAGTGATCAACTCAATGGAACTAGACAACAAAGATTAACATGTTATCAATTCAATCAAGCAGTAATGATAAAGTAGTATAATCAAGCATCCCTAATTTCTCTAATTAATGCCAGAATGATCTGCCATAATGATACATGCCCTCGCCTGCACTCCCTCAGCGTCTTCATCTTATGGCGGGCATGACAACCACCCGAAAGTGCACTTCCACGCCAAAGCACATGCAATGCGGTGTATGGACGTGATTACCAAGTTCTTATTAGTCCTTTTCATACATCAGAATTGGGAAATTAAGGTACCTCCCTTATATCAATTCCCAATCAATGATCCATTCTAGGGTCATCAGTCCTAGTAAATCTCATACGATATTACAGTTCTAGGTCGCTGTAAAGGGCTCGTCACTAATCAATACAGGCCAAATCGTACCCTGGATACTATGTTAAGGCTCGTCGCCTCAACGTAGTCTCAGGATATACTCGAGGTCACTACAGAGGGCTCATCACCAATCAATGTAGGTCGATAGCACGAATACAGTGTCCCATACCACCGTATTTGGCTCATGAGTCTGAGTTGCTCACTGGTCACTACGGGAAGGCTCGTTGCCCCAGCGTAGGCCGACAGCTCGACCACGGTGTCCCATACCACTATGTCCAGATCATGATTCTTAGTGGATCGAGGTACCAAGGTTTCACTGGTGAGTTTGGTACCTTAAATTTAAACAGTAGCGTCCAAACATGGTGAACATACATCGGTCAATCGAGTTAATTGACGAGCTCGACTAGGACGATCGCACATTGAGTTGATCGACATGAAATGCATGAGCACTCCGTGTGTCCTAACCACTGTCGAACATCCCAAGTACAACTCAGATTCGTCGAACACATCCTGCATGGAGAAAATAATCTCAGCCACTAGTACAAGGCTTGTTACCGATTACCCGGACTGTGATATAGTCCTAACAACGTGCAGTCATCACAAGTAAGCATATGAGATATTCAAAGAAGTAATAAACACTTAAGTCAATTTCTACAATCATGTAAGCATATTATTGAATACATGCATAAAGGGAATCATACACACAGTTAAACTTGAATAGGTAAACTATATCGTACATGGAGGAAATCATACACATTGTTAAGGTAGTTGAGATTCATATCCCAATTCCCTTAGAAATCACACTTTACTAATTTCCTAACTCATTCAAACATTTTTACAAATACTTAGACTACACTTTTTCAACATACATCACGTATGTCGGCCATATTACGTATTTGGGTAAATCATTTTGCTGAGTTATCGCATATATAACGAACATACACCTACGACAATTAACCATGGAAATCACAAGATCAGATTTCATATGCATACAAACATTTTAACATACACATGAACTACTTTATTTACAATATAGGTTATACATATACGGAAAGCAAATCAAATAGCGCATTTAGCATGTGTAATGGCACCCACGTCAGTAATAATTCATTATCTAACATTGAAAGTCTTGAAAACCATAACCTAAACGTATATAGTCCGCACCTTAAACTGAAAAATGCAAAACGGATATGATTTAGACGATAAGTCATCGTCAATGGCGGATTGACAACCTAGAATATGAAATAGGTTAGCTACATCATTACTTAGACTATTGGAAACCCTAGAACAAGTTAGGGTTAGGATTTCTTAGCTATGTATGGTATTAGAATCGTCGGAATAACGATTCAGATAAGTGGATTAGGCACGTAGGGAGGCAATGTAGAATCCCTACGAGAATCTCCAACTTCTCCCTCACTTTCTCTCTCTTTACTCTCTCTTATCTTAGCTAGGATTTAGAATTCGTATGCAATATGTGGGAGAGAGTTTAAGGTCCTTATATAGGCCAAGAACTGACAAAAATAGTCCCAGGGCCATGGTATACTTAGGTTATATCCAAATATGGCTTGTTCCGATCCAACGGAGCATTTTTGGAGGTCCTTTTACTGAATGTGGTCAGACTTAAGCTCACAAATATTGGATCTTGATCAAGTTAAGTTTTCACTCCGATCGGGTTTCCAGATCGACCGTGGTAGACCAGTTTCAGTTCAACGGTCACCGGTACTCGATCAGGGCCACAAGTATATTGACATGTGCGGTACATTTTCCTGATCCGAGGGTGTATTTGTATTAGAATCCAATGGTCAAAAGGCTTATAATTGGTCCGTAAGTGACACGACTCAAATTACTTAAATATATATTTAATTTCATAAAAAACTTCTCGTTCTCACACTCTTCACTCTGGACTCAAGAAAATAGTCACAGGACATCATCTGGACTTAATTTTTAGGTGATTGTCAAGTCCAACTAGGCGGTCATAATTTTCTAAGTTCATCGCTATCGAATTTTTGACGTGCGGTCCAAGTCCGATACGGAGTTTTTTAATGTTCCCGAGAGCAACCAGGTCTAGAGGTGGATCCTATATTTCAGGGTAATGTAGCGTTAATAATTCTATAGGTTTTGGGTCTTATAAATTGTATTTAAAGTGATTGGTGCTAATTTCATAGGTAATCTAGTTTAACGCTAGTTAATTCTTAATAAATTTCTAAAGGATTTGATCCTAAGTGATTTCTGCTAGAGGTGGTACTAGGATCTTCGTATGAATTTTTCTAAGACGTTACACGATGGCATCGGAGTTCAAATCTCGATGAGATCAGAAGGCTCTCAATATTAACAGTCTTGGGCACAAAGTTCTCCAACAACATTTTTTTCAGGTGATTTTTATCTCTGATCGGGGGTCACGCGATAGAATCAATATTCTAAATATTGATGTTATTGGAGATGTATCGATTACATCGAGAACGGACAAATCTGTCCAGCAAGCTCACTGATAAAATCCTTGGGTTTATCAATGCATCGACATGACTCACGATATAATCGATATTCAAATTCCGATGATATCAAGTATCCCCCGATCATATCTAAAGTCCTGAAAATTTTCATGCAAGTTTCTCTCATTTTTCAAATGTCGAGGACTCGACCCTTGTATTGATAATATCAGAGTTCGAAATCTGATGGCATCGACACAAGTCTCGATTCCCTCAATTAGCAGAAGGTTTTTCAAAAGCGTATGACATTGAGTTTATGTCATCGAGCAAACCATCGATACAATCGAGAGCACACGCTCGATGATATCGAACCTGCTCGATGATATCGAACTCTGTCATAAATGTGATTGTTTTATATCCGTTGGAACCTTTTTCCTATTTAAAGATAACTTATCTCTAGTTGCTGTGAGAGAAAGTAGAGAGTGCTTTTGTATGTTTAACCTTAGATCATATACCCAAAGCCCTTTCTCTCAAGGGAGTTCATCCTCCAATTCACCCTCATCATTGACATTCAATAGAGTGGATTGGAGAATGAACTTCAGCATTCAAGGATCCTCCAGCTACTACCTTAATGGAAAATCACTAAGCTGGGATGCCTTGAATGCTTAGATGATTGGAATCACTGTATCATCCTGATAGGAAAACATCTAGAGAGTAAGATTCCATCATAACCTTGACCTAACCCGTTGCCTTATATTGTTATATCATTTGTTACGGATAAAGGGAGCTGAATACTCTTTGTCAACAAGGAGGAGACCTTCGCCACTGTGTTGAATGTGACTCATTAACTTATCTGTAAGTATCTAGAGTCCATAGGACCCTTTAATCATTCCTTTTTAGGAATGGGTCTAAGGTGTTTCTCACCCTTTGAAGTCCTCAAGGAGGTCTCTGCCGGGAGTGTACGTGGTGGGTGCGTTGTGTGGATGCTCTGTGGAGAGCATAAACATCCGGTTAGGGGTGAACTAGCAAAACCTTCGGTTTGAGGTGAACTGGGTAAAACCTTGGGTTTAAGGTAAACCGAGTGAAACCTCCGTTAGGGTCTTAGGGAAGATCCTTGGCCAGTGTGCCTAAAAGTTGGTGTGATGTGTTGACCCTTACTCGTGAGAGCATAAACAGTCAGCCTCAGTGTAGGTTGTAAAGGTTGAAGGTGAACCTGATTTAAAACCTTAGGTTAGAGGTGAACCATGGAAAACCTCCTTAGTGAAATTCGATACACGGATTGGAGTTGATAAGTAGTCGAACCACTATAAAAATGACTGTGTTTGTGATTGTTATTCATCTATGTGTGTGATTTTTTATGTCAATACTTTCATATCTACTTCTCTGAGCACACTTCACACACAAACACAGTCATATCCATCATGAACTGAGTTCTATATTGCTGTCTCTTGAATAGTTTGTGATTGAATCCTCTATCAGGCTTGGACGCCAGTAGAATTACATTTGAGTAATCCTGATAATTTCCTATCCATAAGGATTAGTGTAATAGGTTTTTAAAATATATTGTAAAAACTTTAAAAAGTCTTATTCACCACCCTCTAGGACATATTAGCATATTCGTACTTCAACTCAAGCAGTCTTCACCGCTATTTTAATTGGTATCAGAGCGGGTCTCTCTTTAAGGACTTCACCGCCTAGAGAGTGATCTTAGCTAAATTTTAGAAATATGGCCAAAGGAGAGGGCTCATCAGTCACTAGACCTCCAGTATTTGATGGTTCAAATTACGCACACTGGAAGGCTAGAATGCACTACTTCCTAAGATCTTTGGACCATGATGTTTGGGATATAGTTGAAAGTGGATATGTGCCACTAACCCAACAAATTGGACTAGAAAGTGGCACAACCATCACAGAACCAAAACCTAAAGAAAAATGGACGATATTCGATAAAGAAAAACCAACTGCTGAAGCTAAAGCTATGAACGCCATCTACTGTACCGTGTCCCAGGATATATTCAATCAAATAAGCATGTGTGGGACATCTAAGGAAGCATGGGATCTATTGGAAATAATCCACGAAGGCACAAGCACTGTGAAGAGGTCCAAACTCCAACTACTGACTTCATGGTTCGAAAATCTCAGAATAGAAGAGCATGAGACATTTATTGAGTTTTTCACGAAATTAAACATCATCTGTAACTCCATGGGTGCATTGGGAGAAAACGTTCCGGTACCAAAAATATGTAGGAAATTCTTAAAATCCCTACCAGAACGGTTTAAACCCAAAGTAACAACATTTAAGGAGTGTAGGAATATTGATGAAATAAAAGTAGAGGAATTGGTACATTCCCTACAAACTTTTGAACTACACTTCACACAATCTCAAAAATCCAAAAACACTTTCCTAAAAACTTCTAAGAAAATAAAATATGAGGATAGTGAAGTGAAAAGGAAGATAAAGATGAGGAAATGGCCTTGCTAGCACAAATATTTAGAAGATTCTTTCAGAATAATCGCGGTCATCCCTCTAAAGCAATAAAGGTATATAACAAACCCTCTACAGGTAAATTTGGTAAACGGACCAAAGAACCACAATGTTATGCCTGTCATGAGTATGAATGCCTATCTACTGAATGCTCAAACAGAAAAAACTAAGGGCAAGGCAATGGCCGCCACGTGGGATGATACAGAAGAGTCAAATTCAGAATCTAGTGACTCAGAGAGTGATGGAGATCAGAAATCATTGAAAATCCTTATGGTCTCCACTACTCCAATCATTTCCAGTGAATTTGAGAACGAAAAGGAACAGCAAGCCACCAAATCATTTCCGTCTGATAATGAGGAAACTGAAGAAGAAGAAGAAGAAGTTGAAAAGGATAAACTGTAAGATGCTTATAATCAATTGTATATTCATAGCATCCATATCCTTAAAAGACTCGATATGTCTGAAAATAAAATAGAATTGTTGCAGAAAGACTTGGACAAAACCTTGGAAATTAACACACATTTAATCAATGACTTACAACAGTATCATTCAAAAAATGATAAGTTAGAAAGAGAAAACCCATCCCTAAAGACGGAATTATCAAAACTTATGAACCAGGTTGAATTGTTAAGAGATGATAATGCGCAACTCAAGAATGAGAATCACTCACTCAGCATTGACTTAGAAAAATCCAGGAGATTTGCTGAAGTAAACTACAAATTTTCTTAGAGTGGTGAGAAGTTAGAAAAATTGTTGGGGATGGGAAGACAAGGAAAAGATAAGAGTGACCTAGGGTATGAGAAAATTAAAAAGAAAATTGGAAATAAAGTTCCAACAAAACTCCCTTCTTCAAGTAGTAATATAAAAACTTCTCCAGTTTGTCATTTATGTGGCGATGTGGGTCATTATAAGTTTGAATGCATGACACCTAGACGGACCTCACATAACTCTGGTCAGAATCACATTGGTAAATTCAAACCGATCAGAGAAACACAGAATGTCAAGAGTCCACCTAGAAGAAATGCTCATCCATCGCCACCTAAGATGAAAGATAGGATAAAGAAATCTGTTTCAAAATGGGTAGAAAAAGAAAAACCGAATTGTCTAATGACTAACCTTCATATACCCTGAAATATCAAGCATAAAAGGACAAGTCCAAGTCATGCATCTAGACCTAGATTTTTGGTGAAATGGTGTAATTTTGTTGAGCTTAAAATGATATATTTGAGGGTTCTTGCCTCTATTTTTGTATATAAAGATTCACATGTTGATACTTTTGTTGTGTACAGTGATTGTACATAATTTTGCTAAGTATACTTGGCTCATAGAAATTCTAAAAGTATACTTGTAAGGTCGTCTGAATGCTGAAAATGAAAAATCATTTACCTTTGATTCGACTAGCAATCTATCATTCTTGATAAATCGATACACGGTCGATAAAATTGATGACTCTTTTGAATGTGAAAGGGCATATGATCGAAGATGATATCGGAAAGAAAATCGATGAGATCGATCCAGCGTTCATTGATATAATCGAAATACGGATCGATGATATCGATCGATGCCGCCAGAAATAAAAGGATGAAAACACAAAAAAGGGATTTTATTATAGGGTTTCTGATTTTTCATCCTGCTCGCACCTTGCAATTAGATGGGTCGAAACAATATTAGACAACCTCGAAAGGTCCAAAATTCGGTAATACCCTTCTTTAACATTAAGATTCATTTCTTTTTGGGTATTCCCTTTTCGACTTGGCAGTGTCTTTTTTTTTTTTTTTGTCGTCATGGGAAAAGACAAAGAAAAGATGTCTGGTCCGGGTGAGTCATCAAGGTCCACCCGACAAAAGGTGGTTGCTTCAAGAGGAAGCACACGTGCCCAGGAATGTCGGACTCCCACAAGGCAACGCACGAGACATGGTGGGTTCCAGCCTGAGGCACGGGTGCCCCACTAGTACAAGTGAATCCGGTCTTGGCAAAGTTTGTCGAAAAGAAGGTTATTCCAGAAAGAAAAGTTGATCGAAGTTGTCTGACCCTATATAATCTGGTTTTTTACTGCCATAGATTGGTTGCCAGTTCTCGACTTTGGAGGGCCATATCAACTCGAACGGACTTATCATTTCTTTACCGCCTGTCATTTTCTGATCTCTGACCCACCATCTATCACCGTGTCTGTTAATGGTGATGATGTGTTGATCACCCCAGATTCTGTCGCAGAGATATTCAATCTTACCTTATCCCCTGAAGGACTTCCAGACATGGACATGGAAGATCTTGAGATTTGGTCCAGAGTCATCAAATTCCTTTGTCATGACTGTGATGTCCAGTGGTATCAAGGGAATGCTCTAAAAGTCAGATTCTTGGAATCACGCTATCGAGTCTTACATGGTATTCTTGCTTCGAACATTTACTCAAGGGGCTCTAACAGGGTGGATCTCACAGGCTTCATGATAATGATAATCTACTCGATCACTGCCGGGATCAAGATTTTCCTGCCTACCCTCATCGTGTATTAGTTGGTGTATGCTTTTCATAGGGCTAGGGATATCCTCTTACCATACCCCTGGATCATAAATACGATTTGCGATGCCATAGCATTCCCAACTACCAATGATCCTATTCTTCCTCTCCAAACCTTCAATAAAAGTAACATTCGAAGGACAGATTTAAGGTTTCATAAATATCCTGAGGATCCAACTGAAGAAGACATTCAAGCAGAGAGGGAAGGTGGGGTAGGTGACATCCCCATGGAAGGGACCGAGACAGCTGGAGAAGAAACTTCTGGTCCACATCAAACACCATCGACATTAGTTCCTGGTCATGTCAAATGTTTCAAATTCCACCAAGAACGGATTCGTGAAATTCAAAAGGATATCCATTCAGTACATGAGAGGCTTACGATCCTGAAATGGCTGGTCTAAGGAATACAGCAGACGGTATAACAATTGGTCGAGATAATCACCCAATGTTGCTACGATACGGCGTCATTAACCTCTGCTCCACCACTATAATGAGGGTCTCTGAACATTGTCACCTTCGCCCGCATTGATTTTAGTGTATGAAGATAAGTATCTTTTTGGTGCTCTACGTTCTCATGAGCGGATGTGATAGTCCTCTGACAGTTTGCATTTTTTTTGGTATATATATATATATATATATATATCCCGTAAGGGTCTGCTGCTACTAGATACTTTTGATTGCCCATGAATGGGCTTAATAGTTTTTTTGTTTGGTGAATGAATGTCAAATATCTACCAATCTTGGGCAGTATTTTTTTATGATATGGTTGAATCTAATTCTCTTTTTTTTTTCCATTTTAATATAAATGATCCCCTGGTTTCTCTACTTCCTTGATTATGGGATGTATATGTTGTAGTGATTTTTTTATCTATTTGCTACCTTCCTTCATTGATGTTTACTTAGCACTGATTTAACCTTATGCATCTTTGTTTGTGGTTCTCCCATATGCTTCTTTAAAACTTCAGTCAATATCACCTACTATATCTTTGTCAATGAATGAAAAAAAGGGGGAGAAAAGTAAAACACCTCGTGTGAAAAATTAAATATTTGCTCTTATGTGTTGCAGGTGTTAGGGGGAGTAGCTACACCAAGAATGGGGGAGTTTTACAGTAAGGGGGAGTAAATGCTGGTTGTGTACATGGGTTCATTAGAATTTGTAAAATTGTGTAAATTTCATGTACACACAATTTACGATGTGTCTATCTAGATATTTTCCTAGGGTGTTTTGAAATTTTTTTTGTCACATAATTGACAAAGGGGGAGATTGAAAGTGCCCTTGCTAGTGCCTTGGTTTGTCAATTAGCGTGTGTGTTGAGTTAGTCAGACTGCAGAACCTCACAGGAAGATCTATTCAAGTGTCTGCCTCAACCGGATGTGTGGAAGCTCGCCATAGGTAAATCTAAACCTCACATCTCATGTCCCAAAACACCAGGTGATTAAAACCCTTAAAAACAAGTTGGAACGTATTAGGGTTTTTGGGTAAGAGAACTTTTTCAAACATCAGAAAATGTCTAAGTTTTCTTGCCCTGTAGATTGTATCGATACACGTCTCGATTAATCGACCTACTCTGTCGATGTCCTCGGAAGACTAATCAATTAAATCGAATGAGGACTTAATGTGTCCAACAACCAAATACATATATGGATAGGATTATCGATGTATCAACACACATATCGATATCATCAATATTTGAATCGTGAGCCCATCGAAGGTGCCTCAATAATATCGACAGGTAGTACTGGCGCCCTTATTTTTACTAAGGAAAATCATATATGCTTCGATATATTGGAGTCCTCCTCGATACCATCGGAGTTCAAATCTCGATGATATCAGAAGGCTCTCGATATTATCGGTCATGGGCGCGAAGTTCTCCCGCAACATTTTTTTCAGGTGTTTTTTAACTCTAATGAGGGTCACGCGATAGAATTGATATTCTAAATATTGATGTTATCGGAGACGTATCAATTGCATCAAGAACGGACGGATCTATCCAGCAAGCTCACTGATAAAATCCTTTGATTTATTGATACATCGACATGACTCCTGATATAATCGATATTCAAATTCTGATCATATCGAGTATCCCCTAATCAAATCTAAAGTCCTGAAAATTTTCATATAAGTTTCTCTTATTTTTTAAATGTTAAGGACTCGATCCTTGTATCGATAAAATCAGAGTTCAAAATCCGATGGCATCAACACGAGTCTCGATTCCCTCGATCAGTTAGCAGAAGGTTATCGAGCAGACCATCGATACAATCGAGAGTATACGCTCGATAATATCAAACTCTATCAAAATGTGACCGTTTTATATCCGTTGGAACCTTTTGCCTATTTAAAGATAACCTGTCTCTAGTTGCTATGAGAGAAAGTAGAGAGTGCTTTTGTGTGTTTAACCTTAGATCATATACCCAAAGCCCTTTCTCTCAAGGGAGTTCATCCTCCAATCCACCCTCATCATTGACATTCAATAGAGTGGATTGGAGAATGAACTTTAGCATTCAAGGATCCTCCAGCTACTACCTTAATGACAAATATTAAGCTGGGATGCCTTGAATACTTAGATGATTGGAATCACCATATCTTTCTGATAGGAAAACATATAGAGAGTAGGATTCCATCATAACCTTGACCTAACCTATTGTCTTATATTGGTATATCATTTGTTACGGATCAAGGGAGTTGAAGACTCTTCGTCAACAAGGAGGAGACTTCGTCACTGTGCTGAATGAGACTCATCAACTTATCTGTAAGTATCTAGAATCTAGAGGACCCTTTGATCATTCTTTTTTAGGATTAGGTCTAAAGTGTTTCTCACCTTTTGAAATCCTCAAGGAGGTCTCTGGCGGGAGTGTACATGGTGGGTGCATTGTGTGGACCTTGCTCTATAGAAAGCATAAATATCTAATTAGGGGTGAACCAGCAAAAACTCCAGTTTGAGGTGAACCGGGTAAAACCTTGGGTTTGAGGTAAACCGAGTGAAACCTCCGTTGGGGTCTTACGGAAGATCCTAGGCCAGTGAGCCTAAAAGTGGGTGCGATGTGTTGACCCTTGCTCGTGAGAGCATAAACAGTCAGCCTCAGTGTAGGTTGTAAAGGTTGAAGGTGAACCTGATTTAAAACCTTAGGTTAGAGGTGAACCATGGGAAACCTCCTTAGTGAAATCTGGTACACTCAAGGGTTGAGTGAGGTTACTGGGAGTGAAGTAGACAAGTAGTTGAACTACTATAATAATGACTATGTTTGTGATTGTTATTCATCTGTGTGTGTGATTGTTTATGTCAATACTTTCATATCTACTTCTCTGAGCACACCTCACACACAAACACAGTCATATCCATCATGAACTGAATTATATATTGTTGTCTCTTGAATAGTTTGTGATTAGATCGTCTTCCAGGCTTGAAAACTAGTAGAGTTACATTTGAGTAATCCTGATAATTGCCTATCTATAAGGATTTGTGTAATAGGTTTTTTAAATATATTGTAAAAACTTTAAAAAGTCCTATTCACCCTCTTCTAGGACATATTGGCATATTCCTACTTCAACTCAAGCGATCTTCACCGCTATTTCAATGCTGTTAGGTTTCAAAAATGTTGGGGCAACGTATCAGCGAGCGATGCAAAATATCTTTTAAGATATAATGCACAAACATGTTGAATGTTACGTTGATGACCTGGTAGTCAGATTAGGAGATCATTAGGAACATCGCGAACATTTGACATCAGTTTTCGATCGACTCAGAAAGAAACGACTAAAGATGAATCCAGCTAAATGTGCATTCGGGGTATCCTCAGGTAAATTTCTCAGTTTTATGGTTCGACACAGGGGGATTGAAATCGAGCTAGGGAAAGTTAGGGTCTTTCAAGATTCTACCACCGAAAACACTAAAAGAATTGAAAATTTTACAAGGGAAGTTGGCGTATATCCGTCGTTTTATATTTAATTTGGCAGGGAGATTTCAACCATTTTCCCATTTGATGAAAAAAGGTACAAAATTTGTTTGGGATCAGGCATGCTAGAATGTGTTCAACTCAATAAAGGAATTGTTGAAATGGCCGCTGGTATTGACAACCCCGATAAAATGGATACCATTGATTTTGTATATATTTGCAGCTAAAATTCTTTGGGTGCCTTGCTGGCACAGGTAATTGATTTCGGGAAAGAGACTGCTCTCTATTATTTAAGCTAAACTCTTATGGGTGCAGAATGCAATTATTCTCCAATTGAAAAAGAATGTTTAGCATTAATATTTGCGGTTCAGAAATTGAGACATTTTTATCTCTCACATGACATAACATTGATCTTAAGAGTAGACCCGATAAAATTTTTGATGACAAGGCCGATGTTGTTTGGAAGATTGCCAAATGGATGTTATTACTTTCAGAATATACTATCACGTATGAGCCAGTGAAAGCAGTTAAAGGACAAGCAGTGGCGGACTTCTTTGCAGTGCATCCTGTAGCCAAATGCGAGACCATCACTGATGATTTTCTAGATGAATAGGTTATGGTGGATGAGTCACAAAGCACATGAAAAATGTATTTTGACGGTGCTGCTCGAGCATCAGGAGCGGGTGTAGGAGTAATATTCATTTCTCCTCAATGTGATTTGTTACCTTATTCCTTTACGTTGGGTACTATATGTACGAACAATGAGGCTGGTACAGAGCCCTTATCATTGGAATGAAAATGGCTTAAGAAATGGAGATAAAAATGATGCATATCTTCGAGGATTCTAAATTGATTATAAATTCATTGATGACTGACTTCGAAGTAAGAAAGCATGAACTTTTACCATATTGTCGAAAAGCACAACAGTTGCTAGAGCAATTTTGTCAGGTTGAAATTAAGCATGTACCACGGTCTGAAAATGCAAAAGTGGACACTTTGGCCAGCTTGGTAGCGGCTTTATCTTGCCTAAATCAAAGCCCTCTCCAAGTAACTATAGAAGAAAGAAGATTTTTTCCATCTTCAGAGGTCATCAATGAAACTATGGAGACACTTCTTGTATCATGTTTAGAAGTGGTAATAGATGATTGGCGCTAACCTTTTATCGATTACCTCAAATATGATATTTTTCCAAAAGATCCGGTGCAGAAGCAACAAATCTGGCAAAGGTCAATCAAATTCATCATATACGATGAGGTGCTATACAAAAAATCTTACAACGGAATGTTGCTACGTTGCTTAGATAGATAAGAGGCAGATCAGGCATTGCGTGAAGCACACTCTGGAGAATGTGGAGCACATCAGGCCGGTCGAAATCTATTCTATAGAATGTATCGAATGAGATATAATTGGCCTACCATGTTCCAAGATGCGATAGATTATGCGAAGCGGTGTCATGAATGCCAAATTCACGGAGACGTTATACACGTTCCTCCAGAAGATCTCCATCATTCAATTACTTCTTGGCCCTTTTCAGCTCGGGGACTTGATGTCATCGGCCCTATAAATCTGCCTTCGTCCAAAGGAAAGCAATATATATTGACAGTGACAGACTATTTCTCCAAATGGACAGAAGCAGTGGCATTACGCAGTGTCAAAGAGAAGGACGTGGTTAATTTCATCCGACACGTGATAACATACCGCCATGGTATTCCAAAGAAGATTGTTAAGGATAACAGCACTCCCTTCAAAAATAGAGGCATGGAAAAGTTATGTTAGAAATTTAGTATTCATCATTCATTTTCAACACCTTACTATCTACCGACTAATGGATTAGTAGAGGTGTTCAATAAAACGATAGTCAAGATACTAAAGAAAACAATTACGGGGAACAAGCATGATTGGGATGAAAGATTACAAGAAGCATTATGTACATATAGGACTACTCACCGAACAACAACGGGAGCAACACCATATTCACTAGTCTATGGTGTGAAAGCAGTTATCCCAATTGAAATTCAAGTCGCATCGCTCAGAGTGGTGGTACATCAGTATATTACAGATGATGAAAATGTAAAAATAAGGTTGAAAGAGCTAGATTTGCTTGATGAGAAATGCTTCATAGCCCAATAGCAATTGCAATCGTATCAGGTAAGGGTGTCGATCACCTTTGATAAACTAGTTAAATATCGCTCTTTTAAAAAGGGGGATCTGGTGTTGATGTTGAAAATACCTATAGTGGTCACCCGCTGAACAGGGGGTAAATTTGTTCCTAAATGGGATGGGCCTTACATAATAAAAGTGGTGTATTCCAATAGCACATATAGAGTAGTGGATCAAGATGGACAAGGTATCAGTATACCAGTCAATGCTCGCTTTATTAAAAGATATCGTCCCTGAAGACACTACTAATTTTGATTCAAAATATTATCAGAATAATACTTCTGTATGAAAAGGGGCAAGAATGACCAAGACCACGGCTATGTACGATTAGATAAATGAATAAAGAAGAAATTTGTAAGCATATCAAGACTATATGCCAACAAGTATTGTAAAAAAGAAAGTGATCAACTTCATGATCAAGCGAGCTCTGTAAAATTCTGTTGAAATTGGTATTATCACCAAGCTAATATATTGCAAATAGCCCATATGATTATAGTTGAAGATATTAGCAGAAGTGGTGACGTACTATCAATCTCAAGTAGATGTGTACTATCGATGACTACCTATTTTATCTTTCAAAGGTAGCCTAGCCAAGCCTATACGGTTGACTATGCATAAGATGTATCAAGATCGCCATTCGTGCAGCGGCGAGAAGCCAGTGGCCTTAAAAAGCCCGTGATGGCCATCGTACGCATACCCATACGAGCTGTGGATGAAGCCAGGCTTACGACTAAAAGCCTAAAAGGTTAAAAAGGTCCTCAATAGCTAGTCACGCATAACCCCCATGCCGTTTGTATAGCGTTCCGGCAACGTCAAGGGGAACAAAGGAAAATACCCTCACGTGAATGGGCCCGACCTTACAGGGGAAGAAAAAGCATGCTGCAGTGTAAGCTCTTTGGCCATGTCCATAGATTGGCCAACCATGCGTAAGACCTCCCAGATCTTTGGCTTGATTTCAGTTCTAACTCATGTGGCCATGTCCATAGATTGGCCAACCATGCGTAAGACCCCCCAGACTTTGGCTTGATTTCAGTTCTAACTCATGAGGAAGGGCTTAAACCTACTCATTGATGGACTGGTTGCCTTAAGTTTGGTACCTCAAAGGTAACCTTGCGAGCCCCGTGAACTTTAAAGAGTTACTGCGGCCAACCCTGTGTATAAATCCAACTAAGTTCACTGCCCCAGTAGCTTCACAGGGCCCCTCTGATGGATCGTAGTTTATGAACTCCCCAGGCAGTGAGAAGTCCAGTGAACTCCTAAGAGTTACAAAGACCATCACGTGAGACTTGACTCCACTACTCATGAGTCTAAAAAACTGTGTGATGCTCCACTACTCAAGAGCTTAAACTATGTGTGACTAACTAAATTGAAATTTAGTACCTCCAACTAAGAGAAAAAAAATCATATAGGAAATCCATATCAGTTCTCTAATAAATAAAATGTCAAGATTATTGCATAGATAAATATGCTCAAAATGTATGATGATATGGAAATTTAAGCACGTACTATCGAGATGATGTAAGAATGTATAGTCATATATTCAACTGAAAAATATGTTTCTTCTAAAGTAAATAAAATCACAATTATATTAAGTCATATCAAAATATTCGATGTTTGGTATCTTTTACTCTAAAGATAAATGTTTCAAAATATATTTATTCTTCCGAAGAGTATGAATCTTCAATGATAATATGCTTATCCTTTCGAGGTGGATAATGATGTCCTGACATTTCTTGCCTTTCTGATGAAGAAGAGTTATCACGTAGTATCTGCAAAGGCGGAGGAGGGTGGAACTGTAGGGAATTGTCATTCTTTACAGGGAATTTATGAGTATTCATCGGAGGAGTACCGAAAGCTATCCATCCTTCAAGAAAATCAGCAAGCTTTTCTTCATAAATGTCATCTTCTAATGAGATCCTTGTACCGAATTGATCAGGAAATGGTGAAGGACTCGTTTCTTCAAAATAGCCAATGCCCAGATCTTTTTGATAATCCCTAAGGTAGGGAGGGGGAATCCACATGGCATGATCTACTAGATGATAATTGTCTACCAAGTAATGCTGGTGAACCCACCATCGCATCTAGCAATAAGAAGCGTTAACTAGATAATTGTAGCCAGGAATTATGAAATGTGATCCAGTTTGAATGATTAAGAGCTGCTTCCATATCAAGGCCCAATTATATGGCCCAATGCCATAACTTCTCATTGCTCTTGTGACAATGTCACAAGTCTCAGGAATGGCTTGATCAAAGCTAAATTAGCGAGCAAACCTACAGGGGTAGTATGGTTCATGCCAAAATATGCTACCTTCTCTCCATGGAAGAGTACTGGATCTGATAGAAACAAGGAAGGAATGTTCATTAAATGAGATAGAATTATCATCAATAGCGTCCACATCTTTAGGATAGCTGGTTAATGGAAATTGGTAAAAGTCAATGGGATCATTAGTTTTCATTCTTCTAGAAATCCATACACTTGATTCCTTAATCATATCTCTCAATTGGAAATGTTGAAGAGGAAGTCGATCGGGGCTCGAGTATGCCCTTCCAGAGTCCTCCTAGCCAACCTATGAAGAAATGACAAGGAGCATAGACAGGAAAAGCTCCGTGAATATGATCTTTTGAACCAGAAATAACATCTCCAACGTTGCGATGGAGAGAACATAAAATTGAAGGAGCTAGTGAATATTTCTAGCCTTCCACCATCGGTCCCACGACAACAAAGAATGAGTGCCTAATAATATCCGCTTGATCAAGATCAGGGAATATCACTAAGCTTAACCAGTAAGCAAGAAAGGCGGCTAATTCACAAGAAAAACTGTATTCTGCAGAATGTTCTGTTTTCTCACGAATGTCCTTGAGTTTTGAATGGTTATGGCCTGCAAAGCTGTCAAGATGAAGATGCAATACTTCAATAAAAAATTATGTAAAGAATGGGATCATAAAAATGGAAGTTGAAAGGAAAGGAGCGCAATTTTTAAGAAAAGTGAGCCAACCATTCAAGAGGAGATACGATCAAGATGAGGGAAGGTGGCCAGTGCACTGAAAAGTTCAAGAGTAGTTCTAGAAATTTTGGATACACTTCTTTCAAATGCAAGAGTAAGTTCTTCATTGGAAGGTATATAAGCATCAAAGATAACACCCATGATGGGGAGACCAGCTATACAAAATAGATCCCATAAAGTAATGCTCATATCACCTAGGGGAAGATGAAATGAGTTGATAATTGGAGACTAATGATCGAGAAAGCATCTGAGGATGGTACCATCCATGTGAAAGTGTTCTGATGTGTCTATAATTGTATTAAAATGCGTAATCTGCTCCAGTATGGCGGTATGTATCCGAACGACAATGCAAGCCCAAGCACTATAAAATTCACGAATGGACAGTAGGCCTGTGATTGTAAATCTCCCTATACTCCACGAAAATTTCTCAAGAAAGAAGAGTTACTGAGCTGTTTTGAAGTAGTGAAAAAGGAAAGGTTGTTGAGGATCACAATGCAGATGTAAAAATCTCATCTTGTGAATTCTACGCGCTCTTTGGTAGAGCCCATTTTCTCCCAAATATCCTGTCAAAATTCTTAGCTCTCTCGTAACCCACTTATTCACTGAGATAAACGTATTTTTTCGGTCAAAGAGTTCACTGTGTAAAATCGACCAGTGACGCAGTAAATTGATAGGGATATTAATTTAGTTATGGGTAAAAGGGTTATGGGGATCTAAAGTTTCTTCATTTATCTCCACATGCTTCCAAGGAAAATGAAGAGGTTATTTTGATTTAGAAGAGGATGTGCGGTTCCTTCTTCTAGAAGAAGAAGCTTGAGTACGAGCCATGTTGAAAATTGGAAATCTGTTGAAGTGATAGTTGTGCTGATCACGCAACAGATTGAGTATTGCGTGGGTAACGTGATGATTTGAGGCCTTGCGCGACAAAGGGAATGTTGCATGGGTCATGTAAATGGATTAGGTGTTGCATGGATAGCGTAGCAGTTTGAAGCCTTGCGCGACGAAGAATCGTTGCGCAGTTCACGCAACAAGTGTCAGTTGCACTAGAAGAAAAAATTCACGCGAGCTCCGCTATAGAGAATGAGAATTGAACAAAAGGAGTTAAGTCCATGTATTTATAGGGTAAGATCGAGTACGGTATGCAGGCAACCGATGCACAGGTCGCGCAACAAGTTCAAAAAATGTAAAAATTCATGAAGGTTGATCCTAATTCTTTGATTCAAGGGAACAAATAACGGATTAAGGGGGCATCTGTTGAAGCATAAAAATCATCATCATTAAGAAAGAAGGAAGATCAGAAATCAAACAAGGAGTGGAGGAAAGAGAAAGGATGAAGTCCTGAATAAACAGAAATCAAATGTCAAAAATAGTCCCATGAGAAGTCCCGTCAATCCAGGCCACCTAAGCAAAGCCGTCGTGGTACTGCATATATGAGAACTCATCCTGGTCCTCATCATAATCCGGCTCTGCCTCCTGAATCGCTGCCTCACTTACATCTAAGATAGGGTCTGGTGGGTGTTGCAAACACCATCCCGTAACGTGGGAGTGAGTAGCTAACTCAGTGGCATAATAGAGAAAAGATTAGCATGTTCTCAAATTAATCATGCGATAATAGTAAAGCAGTAAATCAAACATTCCTAATACTATTGTTAATGTAATATGACGTGACATGATGGATGCCCTCCCCGACGATCTCCCTCATACGGCACCATCCTACGCCCGCGGCATGCTTTCATCCCACAGTGCTCCACATCTTCCATGCATATGTAATGTGATGGTGATATGGTTACCGAGTTATTATTAGTCCATTCAAACAGCAGGATTGGGAAACTAAGGTACTTACCTTATATCAATCCCAACACAGATCCTTTCTAGGGTCGTCACTCCTAGTAATCTCATATGATGTATATTTTGTCGATCGCTGTAAGGGCTGTCAGGGCTGTTGCTCGCACTCGTTGCACCGCTCCCCCATCACCTTATCAATACAGGCCTACTTGTACTCTTATCGCTACGGAAGGGTCGTCGCCTCCCGTAGACTCAGAATACGCTTGAGGTCACTACAAAGGGCTGTCAGGGCTGTTGCTCGCACTCGTTGCACCGCTCCCCTATCACCTTATCAATGTAGGCCGACGGCAAGAATATAGTGTCCCATACCACCATAATCTGCTCACGAGTCTGGGTTGCTCACTGGTCACTACGGGGAGGTTTATGGCCCCAGCGTAGGCCGACAGCTCGACCACGGTGTCCCATACCACCATGCCTGTCTCATGAGTCTTTATGAATCAAGGTACCATGGTTAACAGGGTTTACAGTGGTAAGTTCAGTACCCTAGGTTCAAGCAGTTATGACTCATAAAAGGTGAACATACAATGGCCAATCGGGTTACATTACGGGCTCGACTAGCACGAGCGCATCTCAAGTCGAACGACATGAAGTGCATAAAACACCTCGTGTGGCCTAACCACTGCCGCGAACTCCAAAACACGACTCGCGTTCATCGACGCGTCATTCGTGACAAAGATAAACCAACCATGAATTTACTCGGTTGCCGACTGCCTGGACTAGGTATAGTCCCAAACATTTATGAATTCACATCAGCAATCACATAAGAGTGATGGGAATGAAATACAACAATGTGAGCATGTTAACACATGTTATAACATACAACTTAAGTAAATCGTCTTACGCATGCATTTCATACATATAATGAAATCATGCATATAGCCAACATGTAGGAAGTCATTTACATCAGCATAATATTTGAGGATTGAATCTCAAACTTATTCATAACACCATTTAATTCAATACATTCTAATACAAACATTTATACAAACACTTAGTCTACACACTTAAGTCTACATATAGTATGTCGACTCAAAGTGCGCATTTGGGCGAATCTCTTCGCCAAAGCTGATTATGCATGCATTCCTAATATCCTAATGCAACAAGAAGCCATGTCAATCACATCAGCAAAATATGGATGAAAACAGTATTTCCTACAAATGACTAAAATGCCCTAAATCTCATATTTTTCATCTGCTTACGAAACAGGAAACGGACAGCATGTTGTACATGTCAAACGGCGTTGCCGTCGATAAACTACTATTAAATGACATTGAAAGCTTTGAAAGCAGTCAATCAAAGCGTCTAGAATCCGCACCTTTTATTCTAGAAGTGTATTGATTCGAACGGAGTGTGTACGCTTCGTCTACGGCGAACCGGGAACTAATACACAAGATCTATAAGCTACCATGCTAAGGAACAGAAGGAACCTTAAATCAGCAAGTGTTTGGGGTATTTTCTTACCTAGAAATGCGGCGAAATCACCAGGAAAGTGATTGAGGTGCGTTGCTTAAGCACGTGCAACAGGTAGTGTAAGCAGCAGGAAGATCTCTCCCACTCTCTCTCACAATCTCTCACATTTTCTCTCACACCAGCTTGGGTTTCTAACAAATTCGGATGGGTGAGAGAAGTGAGAGTTTAAGCCCCTTTTATAACCTAAAATATGCCCAAAACAGGCTTGGGAACAATGTTTACTTGATGCCTAACCAAATCGGGGCTGTTTCGGTCCAAAAAGACATTTCTGGTGGTCTTCTGGTCGAACGCGATCGGACTTAAGTTCATGCACGTCGGATGTCTCTCACATCCCATTTTCAGACAGTAGTGATCATAGATCATACGTGGTGGTCCAGTTTCAGTTCAGCGGTCATCGCATGTAGATCAGGTCTACAAATCTCATGATATGAAATAGAAATTTTTCCTAATCCAAGGGTGTAATTTGGCTGAATTCTGACGGTCAGAACGCTTAATAATAACGCGCCAAGTCGTGTGCCAGATTTGAATTTCAAATTCCTAATCTAACCCTATTCTCACTCTCTTCACTCCAGGCTCAATGAAATAGCCTCTGAATGTTGGTTGGACTTGATTTTCGAAATGATTGTCAAGTCCAGCTAGGCGGTTATAACGGTCTAAGATTGTAGGTATCGGACTTTCGTCGCGCAGTCTAGATCCAATATAAAGTTTCAAAGAGGTCCTGAGAACAAACCGGTTTAGAGTTTGATCCGAGGTTTTAGAGTATTATAGCGTCATTGGTTCTACTTGCTTTGGGCCTTGTAGAACGTATTTAAAGTGATCAGGGACTATTTCCCAGCTACTCTAGCGTTGCGCTAGCTAACTTACACTTATTTTCCAAAGGAATTAATCCTATGCAATTTCTGGTTGAGTTGGTACTCGAGTCCAAGTACGGATTTTTTCAGAGCGTTACATGCACTGATCACGCAACTGACGAAATGCACGCAACTAGGCCACTATGTGGCCAGCTCTAAATGGAGCAGAGGTGCTGTCATAATTATTGAAAGCATTCAAGTTTGAAGCTTCATCGTTTCATACTCTCTCCTTTAACAAGTTCAGAAGAGAGATTAGTCAATCAAATCGATATTCCTCCTAAGTAGTAGGAGATGATCAAAACAGTTGTCGGAATGCTGCCAGATTCAAGATTTAACATATAAGCTTTGTTAATTATAACTTGTTTATTTCAAATAATCTATCCTGAAATCAAGGGATATTGAAAGGATGTAGATAAACTCAAAATCAATAATACAATGATTGTTCTATGTATCCTCTTTGATGTATTCGAATAAAATATTTTCTCAAATCAAATGCATTTATTTCTTGTTCGAAACAAGAGCACATTGAAACTCCGTGTCGAACATGGACCGCATGTCGGAAGTCTGATGACCGCGAAACTATAGGGTTATGACCGCCTTATTGGGCTTGAGAACCATCACGGGAATCGAGCATAGATGGTGTCTCTAAACGCATAACTTGAGCCCTGAGGGAAGTTTATGAGAAACGTAAATATCCTTAGAAAAGTATTGAAACTTAAGTGAATTAGACCATTGGCTTGTGGGCTATATTGAAGACTTCGGACTATCAAATTCTGACCGAACTTCACCCATGGACCAAGGAAATTTCCCTACACATATCCGTATACTTGTGGCCATGATCGAGTGACAACAACCATTGATCTGATGCCGATTTTTCATGGCTAATCGGACTATCCAAATACGCTGAAATCGCATCATGACCTAGATCCATTGTCAAGGAACTTATTCTATGACATAGATAAGTAATGGACCTCCAGATGAGCCCCAATCGTAAAAACCAAGCACCCTTTGGATATAACCTAAGTATACTATGGCCGTGGGGCCATTGACATCAGTTCTAAGCTTATTTAAAGACATTAAACCAGCCCATTCCCATTTCATATGACTTTACTCCAAACCCTAGGAGAGAGAAGAGAGAAAAGAAGAGAAAAGAGTGAGGAGAAGAGAGAAAGCCTGGGACATCGTGGTGGTGTTTCTCTCTCATGACTACCCACACTAGATTGCCTCTCTATTATGCTACACGACTCATTCTGATGACGATTTGGGTAAGAAATCCTGTTGAAGTATAAAAATCATCATCAAGGAAGAACGAAGATCAGAAATCAAACAAGGAGTGAGGGAGAAAGAAAGAATTAAATTTATATAGGAGTTGTGCGGATCGCGTTACAGCAAGTGGTTGTGCGGATCATGCAACAAGTTATAGCAATTGCGTGGGTGGCACAAACAGTTTATTTAAGCTAGAAGTAGATGTAGTCCTTACACGGGTCATGCAACATAAGGGTTTCATTACGTGGGTCGTGCAAACAGATTCTTCATTCTGCCGATAGGGCAATCGAGAGCGGTAAATATTCTAATGACGCAAAGATTGAGGGTTGGCACGTGTGAGAAGTCTATAAATACCCCACTTTCCCTCTCATTTGGATGACGACGGAGTTCTGGAAGAAGACCAATGGTGAGGAGCTGAGTCAGAGGTCGGTTGTGCAAATCGCACAACCTCCGCATGAGGTTACGCGGATCGTGCATTGACTTCAACCAGTTGCGCTGACCGTGCAATGAACAAAATGGTTGCACGGATCACGCAACTAGGTTTCTATGAAAACTAGCATGCTGTTGAAATCATTGCAGGTATTCAAGTTTAAAGTTTCACCGTTTCATGCTTAGGATGAGTTCAGAAGAGAGATCAGTCGACCAAATCAACATTCCTCCTAAGTAATAAGAGATGACCCAAATGGACGTCAGAAGGTTGCCGGATTTAAGATTTCATATACAAGCTTTTATAATTATAATTCATTTATGTTAAATGATTTATCTTAGAATCAAGGGACATTGAAGGGATGTATATGAACTCAGAATTAATGATACAATGGTTATTCTACATATTCTTTTTGTTATGTTCGAATGAAGTAATTTCCCCAAATTAGATGCATTTGTTTCTTGTTCAAAAAAAAATGGCAACTCTACTGGGGAATTTTTTTTTATTTTGATAATAACATTGAGAGTATGATAGAAATTTCATTGTAGTTTGGCATCTTCTGATGCCAAAATGGTGACTCTCAGTGGGAACATCCCCCCCTTCATCTCTAAGATATATTGTTTTACCTTCTCAATACTAATCATAATTGCATGTTGTAATTGAAGGTTTTTAAATTCAACAACAAGTTATAGCTAATGGAAATCCCCCAAAGAACAATGAACTTTCATTTCACCTTGAAAGGATTCATGATAGAATACACACCCGATCAACCTCATGAATCTGTGATTCTAATTCCTACAGGCAGAAATAATATGATTCAAGTGATTGTTGGGGTTGTTTCTGCTTCGCCCCAACCACCGGAAGGTGATAAGGGCTGGACTATCATAACATCTCACAGGACAAGGGTGTGGAGTGAAAGAAACTCCCGAGTAAATTGGCCCTCACCAAGAGTCAAAGGGCCTATAACGCTTAACATAGCTTGGAAACATCCTGAACTCGCTCCGCCTAAGATATATCCTGAGCAAACAATTCCTCAATTAGCATCACGTGACTTTCTGGCTTTAGTTGCCCCAAGGGTCAGATGGACTAAAGAGCAGAAAGCTAAAGCATTAATGGTAAATTCACCAATGTCCGTATCGCCTCAAGTAAGTTTATCCAAGTCTATGTCACCTCAATTGATTGATAGCACTGAAAGTATAGTGAGGCCAAGTGAAACCTCATCTTCTCCTCTTTTCATAAGTCCTATTACATCAACATACTCCCGTCCCACCCTAACTATAGCTTTGTCAAGAAGTGGAGATGCTACAGTACACATGGTTGGAACGAAGCAGGAAAGTGTGCCAAGTATAGAGGATCATGTGAATGTGATGATAGAAATGCAAGGAGGACTGATGGAAGGGTGTGGAGGTCTTCACGAGGCTTTAGTGACTTTGAGGGTAGAGTCATCGGTGAATATGGTAGCAATTGCAGAACTATTGGAAGAAAATCCTGAAACAGTTGAGCATCCTGAAGAGGCTCCAAAGCAGTTAGTAGAGGGGGGGCAACCAACAATAGATAGTTTGCGAGAAATAAATTTAGGGACAAAGGGAGAGCCAAGGAATACATTCATTAGTACCAAACTTCCTGAACAAGAGGATAAAAAATATATTTACCTTCTTAAAGAAAATAAAGACGTCTTTGCTTGGACGTATGCAGAGATGTCAGGTTTGGAACCTTCGATGGCATTACACCGATTAAATATTTCAAAGGAGAAGCGGCCGATTAAACAAGCACAAAGGTGATTTCATCCAAATCTGGTGCCTCTGATAGAAGAGGAAGTCAACAAGTTGATAAAGGTTGGATTTATCAGGGAAGTCAAATATCCTAAGTGGATATCGAACATTGTTCCTGTGAAGAAGAAGAACGGACAAGTCAGAGTATGAGTGTAACATCCCGAAAATCGGGGGGTCGAGCAAAAACCCAACTCCCGAGTTCCAAAATGTTATTCATGCAACATAGATATGTATGTTTGAATGTTGTCTGTGATAATGTATTAAACATGAGTGAAATTAAGCCAGAACAGCATATCATACTCCAGAGACAGTTAAATTAACCAGCGGAAGTCTGTAATAGTATGTATAACATATATAAACCATTGTATGTCTCCAGAGTGTGAACATGTTACCAGGTTATATACATACATGTATTCTTCAAAAGTAACCAAAAGAATATACATGAGTGCTCTAAAAATATAAAATGACAAGTGTCAAGGTATTTAAGCAACCTCCCTGTAATCCCGTCAATCAGAACACGCATAAAGGAGGGATCCTCCTCATCATCATCAAGTCCAGCTCCGCCTCATAGGCCGCGCCATCATCTGCAATCACAAAAGGGTCTGGTGGGTGTCTAGGAACACCGTCCCGTAACGTGGGAGTGAGTAGCTAACTCAGTGGAATATTAGAGCAAGGATTAACATGTTCTCAAATCAATCATGCGATAATAGTAAAGCAATAAATCAAACAATCCTATACTGTTGTTAATGCAATTATGACATGACGTGATGTATGCCCTCACTGACGATCACCCTCATGCGGCAACATCTTACGACCGCGGCATGCCGCACTCCCTCAAGTGCTCCACATCTTCCAGGCACATGCAATGTCATGGTGATATGATTACCGAGTTGTTATTAGTCCTTTTCATACAGCAATATTGGGAAACTAAGGTACCTCCCTTATATCAATCCCAACACAGATCCTGTCTAGGGTCGTCACTCCTAGTAATCTCATACGATGTATATTTTGTAGGTCGCTGCAAGGGCTGCCAGGGCTGTTGCACGCACTCGTTGCTCCGCTCCCCCATCACCTTATCAATACAGGCCTACTGTACTCTACTGCTATGGAAGGGTCGTCGCCTCCCGTAGACTCAGAATACGCTCGCGGTCACTACAAAGGGCTGCCAGGGCTGTTGCTCGCACTCGTTGCACCGCTCCCCCATCACCTTATCAGTGTAGGCCGACAGCAAGAATATAGTATCCCATACCACCATAATCTGCTCACGAGTCATAGGTGCTCACTGGTCACTACGGGGAGGTTTGTGGCCCCAGCGTAGGCCGACAGCTCGACCACGGTGTCCCATACCACCATGCCCGGCTCATGAGTCTTCGTGGATCAAGGTACCAAGGTTAACAGGGTTTACAATGGTAAGTTCAGTACCCTAGGTTCAAGCAGTTATGACTCATACAAGGTGAACATACATCGGCCAGTCGGGTTACTTGACGGGCTCGACTAGCGCGATCGCATCTCAAGTCGAACGACATGAAGTGCGTAAAACACTTCGCGTGGCCTAACCACTGCCGTCAACTCTAAACACGAATCACGTTCATCGACGCGTCGTTCGTGGCTATGACCAGTCAGCCACGAATTCGCTCGGTTACCGACTGCCTGGACTAAGTCTAGTCCCACACATCCATGAAATCACATTAACAATATATGCAAAGGTTTTTGGAATTGAAATGCAATCATGTGAGCATGTTAACACATGTTATAACATTCAACTTAAGCAAATCTTCAAACACATACATTCCATGCATGTAATGGCATCATGCATGTGGTCAACATGTAGGAAATCATTTAGGTCAGCATATTAATCAAGAAATCATTCTCAAACCACTACATAACATCATTTAATTCAATACATACTAATACAAGCATTTATACAAACACATACACTACACACTTAAGTCTACATATAGTATGTCGACCCAAAGTGCGCAACTAGGCGAATCTCTTCGCCAAACTAATTATACACGCATTTCTAACTTCCTAATGCGACAACAAACCATGTCAATCACATCAGCAAAATATGAATGTAAACTGTACTTCCTACAAATGACTAAAATGCCCTAAATCTCATATTCTTCGTTAATTTACGAAACAGGAAACAGAGAGCATTTTGTACATGTCAAACGGCGTTGCCGTCAAGAATCTACTATTAAACGACATTGAAAGCTTTGGAAACAGTCAATCAAAGCGTCTAATATCCGCACCTTATGTCTTGTAGACTCGGAAATTGAAACGGAGCGTATACGCTTCGTCTACGGCGAATAAGGAACCTAATACACAAGATCCATAAGCTACATCGCTATGGAAACAAGGGAAACTCAAATCAACAACTATTTAGGGTTTTTACTTACCTAGGATCGCGGTGGAATCGCCGGGAAAGCGGTAGAGGTGTGTTGCTTGAGCACGTGCAACGCGTAGTACAAGTGGCAGGAAGAACTCTCCCACACTCTCACAATCTCCCACCTTTTTCTCTCTCCCAAGCTAGGGTTTCTCTCAAATTCGGATGGAAGAGAGGAGTGAGGGTTTCAACCCCTTTTATAGCCTACAACATGCCCAAAATAGGCTTGGGAACAATGTTTACTTGGTGCCTAACCAAATCGGGGCCGTTTCAGTCCAAAAGGGCATTTCTGAAGGTCCCCTGGCCAAATGCGATCGGACTTAAGCTCATGCATACTGGATCTAGCACGCATCCAGATTTCAGGCCGGTAGGGTTCCCAGATCGCACGTGGCGGCCCAGTTTCAGTTCAACGGTCACCGCACCAAGATCAGACCTATAAGTCTCGTGATATGTAATAGAAATTTTTCCTGATCCAAGGGTGTAATTTGGCTGTATTCTGACGGTCAGAATGCTTAATACTGATGCGTCAAATTTGTGTGCCAGATTTGAATTTGAAATTCCAACTATGTCCCTATTCACACTCTCTTCGGTCCGGGCTCAATGAAATAGCCTGTGATCTTCAGTTGGACTTGATATTCGAAACGATTGCCAAGCCCAGCTAAGTGGTCATAACGGTCTAAGATGGTAGGCATCTGACTTACGACGCGCGGTCTAGATCCAATACAAAGTTTCAAAGTGGTCCAGAGAACAAACCTGCTTAGAGTTTGGTCCGAGGTTTTAGAGCATTATAGCACCCTTGGTTCCACTCGCTTTGGGCCTTGTATAACGTATTTAAAGTGATCAAGGACCATTTCCCAGCTATTCTAACGTTGCACTAGCTAACTTAGTCATATTTTCTAAAGGAATTGATTCTAAGTGGTTTCTTTGGCTATGGAATTGGGTTCTAAGCAATTTTTCAGGTGTTTTAATTGACCCATTGCCTAAGGACGTCAAATCTCAGATTGGCCAAAATCCGGGGTGTTACAATCTACCCCCCTTAAAACACAATGTCGTCCCCGACATTGGCGAACGGCAAGGAGTACCTAGAGGGACTTTAGTATTGACATTCTAAGGAAGGTTCAAATTCTACTTAATAACCTAACCGTACATATAATCTAAATCAAATGTTTCGATCTTGGGCCAGTGGGGAAGAGCCTAACCACGCTTCCGCTGCGCCACTCTAATCGAATGGGAGCGTTGACTAACCTAACCGGATTGGACTCCATACGTTCTACCCCCCTTAAAACTTAGTTTTACTTAAATTCAAGAATCTATGCATCGCTCCGTATATCGGAACGAAGTGCAACTTAGGGGCTATCCTTGACATAAATTGGGAACAACCTCTCATTACAGTGGTTTTCCTTTGCTAATGATGCGTTCTATGGCATTGGTATCTATGATCATAGAGATGAGCCTAATATCTATTGTGGTTAAGGTCAGGGGCAGGTATGAGTTGGTGGCAAGATGCCTAATTCTCTACTGGCTTTAAGTCCTCGCCATTTCCCAAAAGGCAATGTGATCCCGTTTGGTTGTAGGTGGTTGGGCCATCACAGAATAAAGGTTATGTAGTAGGTCTGAGCCGGATACATAGACTTTCTGTCTAGCTAGAACAGAAGATTTATTGTATCAATTCTTAATTCGAGTCGATGCCGATCTTCTGCTTGATCAGAGCATTGGATTTATTGGGAACCACTAGGATTAAGAAGTCGATTCAAACCGCGAATACATCGCGTACATGCAGTTCCTTTACTCTGCGTTCCCGAATGCAATAAACCCTTGGGGATGGCAATTCTAAGGGGCGTGCTAGTCCATTCTAAGTTCAATCTGAGGGATTTATAAATGTTCCCTGAGAGTGAATGGTTCCTTCCTATGGGCAACAACAGAAGTCTATAAGTCATAAGGGGATCTGTCGAAGGAATAAGGTTCTACTTCAACCAAATCTAACCTACAAGTCCTTAGCATATACAGGCTATACACTACTTAAGGTAACTAGTAGGCTAGTCTGTATTTCATTCGCTATAATTCAAGACCTAAGCCTATACACTAGACGGTTTCATACCATCTCTAATACAGGGAATTGCTCTATCGCTTAGGATCCAAATTGTCTAAATGGAATTGGATTTCTTATGTCGTCAGACCCTTCAAATCTAGGAGTGCTAACACTAGAACCAAAACACCTAGAGCCTATGTGGCCGGTAGCGCTTAGTGGTATTAAATGGAACTGCATTCCTAGTCCCATGGCAGGATTGGATGTGGTATGCTTGGTAGGAGGGTGGGTGGGGATAAAAAATTAATTTGTAGGCTGGATCTCAGGGAGTTATAATACTCCCAATCTAGGGACAATATTTTATAGCGAAATGAAACAACATGCATTCCATTCGACAAGTTTTGGCTATATTAAGCCCAAACCACAACACAAACACATTTTTCTACCTAACAACAAAACAACACAGAAATTTCAAACAGTAGTCAAACAAGCTAAAGGGCAACGACATAGATGCCTAATTCTACCAAAGGACTTCTACCAGGGTCCCGACTGACCTTCTTGAATACTATCAAGTTCAATACTGTCAGTTGCCCATTAGAGCTCTATCGGCCATGTGTTTTCAATACTTCTCGAACGGAGAAAGTTGAGAAATGGGATTTGAGGTTAGCATGATTCTGAGACCCAAAAAGGGGGTAAAGGCTCAAATAAAAGGGACATGAGAGAGAGAACGATGGAAAGGGAGGAAAAAGGCTGAAACAGCCTTAACAATAGCCATGGAAAATGGAGGAAATGCGAAGAAATGGTCGCCCAAAGGGACAGAATGAAATCTAGGCGTTGTAGAGGGATGCTTCAAGCTTCCCTAGGATGTATTTTCAAAAAGAAATGAAAATGAAAAAGGGGAATGGAGCACCTCACGATTTCAGCTCGATTTTGGGGTTTTAGGAGCTCCAACGGATGAAATCTTCAAGAGGGAGGGCTTCCAACTTCAAAGGAATGACGGAGGGTGGTCGTTTTTGGCAGGGAATGGATCTAGGGTGGTTTGGAATCACGAATTTTTGGGATAGGGCAGCTGAAAACGAAAATGGGGCTAGGGGAGGGGCTGTTTGTGAAGGAAGTACCCATATTTGGGGTTTTCTTGGGGTGGGAGGTGCATAGGGGTGATGTGGACCCTGTTTAAGGGGGTGCGCCCGAAGGACGGCCCCATCGGAGCTCGCCGGCCGGCGATGCATCGCCGGTGAAGTTGTAAATTGGCCTCTGAGGCCATATGGGATGGATTCCTCTTGCCCTAGGGATTCCAAAAAGGTATGGTGCACACTCTAGTTCATTGTAGATTGCCCTAGGGAGGCCAATACATTTTTAACATCCATTCGAGGATTTTTGGGTCCAATCTTCAATCCCGAATACAAAACCCTATCATGCAGCATATGATTTTGGGGTAGAAGGATCTAGTACTTCCATCTGAACCATTAGTTGCTAAAGAAAGTGAAGTTAGAATTGCCTTATGGCCATTTTTCATGAAATTCTACTATTCACTGTAAAATTTTGTGAAAGTACTAATTTGTGTTATTTTCATATTAGGTTTGATGCCTAATACGAAATGGATAAGAAATAATTGAAGATTGGGGTGGTGAGAGGAAGAATTTCGAAGATTTTCGGTGAAACGGGGTTTTTAAGCCCTGGCGATTGAATACAGGAGTCGTGGTTGTCCCACGGCCCAAGGATTCACATTAACGGTTTAGAATTGTTCAGAGAATAGCTCAACCCACTTACCTACAACCTAGGAGCTATTCGGGTTGCTCTACGCGACCCTAGATGCGATACGGACTCGATCACGCGATTGAAATGAATAGGCTCCGCCTATTGACGAACCTGGGATCCTAAAAGTGTTTCTAGACCCTTCTCGCACCCACCTAAGTCAAAGGAAGCGACAGCGTACGTCGCGTGACCATAACCCAGGCCCGGTTTAATCCAAATCATGCTCTGATACCATCTGTAACATCCCGAAAATCGGGGGGTCGAGCAAAAACCCAACTCCCGAGTTCCAAAATGTTATTCATGCAACATAGATATGTATGTTTGAATGTTGTCTGTGATAATGTATTAAACATGAGTGAAATTAAGCCAGAACAGCATATCATACTCCAGAGACAGTTAAATTAACCAGCGGAAGTCTGTAATAGTATGTATAACATATATAAACCATTGTATGTCTCCAGAGTGTGAACATGTTACCAGGTTATATACATACATGTATTCTTCAAAAGTAACCAAAAGAATATACATGAGTGCTCTAAAAATATAAAATGACAAGTGTCAAGGTATTTAAGCAACCTCCCTGTAATCCCGTCAATCAGAACACGCATAAAGGAGGGATCCTCCTCATCATCATCAAGTCCAGCTCCGCCTCATAGGCCGCGCCATCATCTGCAATCACAAAAGGGTCTGGTGGGTGTCCAGGAACACCGTCCCGTAACGTGGGAGTGAGTAGCTAACTCAGTGGAATATTAGAGCAAGGATTAACATGTTCTCAAATCAATCACGCGATAATAGTAAAGCAATAAATCAAACAATCCTATACTGTTGTTAATGCAATTATGACATGACGTGATGTATGCCCTCACTGACGATCACCCTCATGCGGCAACATCTTACGACCGCGGCATGCCGCACTCCCTCAAGTGCTCCACATCTTCCAGGCACATGCAATGTCATGGTGATATGATTACCGAGTTGTTATTAGTCCTTTTCATACAGCAATATTGGGAAACTAAGGTACCTCCCTTATATCAATCCCAACACAGATCCTGTCTAGGGTCGTCACTCCTAGTAATCTCATACGATGTATATTTTGTAGGTCGCTGCAAGGGCTGCCAGGGCTGTTGCACGCACTCGTTGCTCCGCTCCCCCATCACCTTATCAATACAGGCCTACTGTACTCTACTGCTACGGAAGGGTCGTCGCCTCCCGTAGACTCAGAATACGCTCGCGGTCACTACAAAGGGCTGCCAGGGCTGTTGCTCGCACTCGTTGCACCGCTCCCCCATCACCTTATCAGTGTAGGCCGACAGCAAGAATATAGTATCCCATACCACCATAATTTGCTCACGAGTCATAGGTGCTCACTGGTCAATACGGGGAGGTTTGTGGCCCCAGCGTAGGCCGACAGCTCGACCACGGTGTCCCATACCACCATGCCCGGCTCATGAGTCTTCGTGGATCAAGGTACCAAGGTTAACAGGGTTTACAATGGTAAGTTCAGTACCCTAGGTTCAAGCAGTTATGACTCATACAAGGTGAACATACATCGGCCAGTCGGGTTACTTGACGGGCTCGACTAGCGCGATCGCATCTCAAGTCGAACGACATGAAGTGCGTAAAACACTTCGCGTGGCCTAACCACTGCCGTCAACTCTAAACACGAATCACGTTCATCGACGCGTCGTTCGTGGCTATGACCAGTCAGCCACGAATTCGCTCGGTTACCGACTGCCTGGACTAAGTCTAGTCCCACACATCCATGAAATCACATTAACAATATATGCAAAGGTTTTTGGAATTGAAATGCAATCATGTGAGCATGTTAACACATGTTATAACATTCAACTTAAGCAAATCTTCAAACACATACATTCCATGCATGTAATGGCATCATGCATGTGGTCAACATGTAGGAAATCATTTAGGTCAGCATATTAATCAAGAAATCATTCTCAAACCACTACATAACATCATTTAATTCAATACATACTAATACAAGCATTTATACAAACACATACACTACACACTTAAGTCTACATATAGTATGTCGACCCAAAGTGCGCAACTAGGCGAATCTCTTCGCCAAACTAATTATACACGCATTTCTAACTTCCTAATGCGACAACAAACCATGTCAATCACATCAGCAAAATATGAATGTAAACTGTACTTCCTACAAATGACTAAAATGCCCTAAATCTCATATTCTTCGTTAATTTACGAAACAGGAAACAGAGAGCATTTTGTACATGTCAAACGGCGTTGCCGTCAAGAATCTACTATTAAACGACATTGAAAGCTTTGGAAACAGTCAATCAAAGCGTCTAATATCCGCACCTTATGTCTTGTAGACTCGGAAATTGAAACGGAGCGTATACGCTTCGTCTACGGCGAATAAGGAACCTAATACACAAGATCCATAAGCTACATCGCTATGGAAACAAGGGAAACTCAAATCAACAACTATTTAGGGTTTTTACTTACCTAGGATCGCGGTGGAATCGCCGGGAAAGCGGTAGAGGTGTGTTGCTTGAGCACGTGCAACGCGTAGTACAAGTGGCAGGAAGAACTCTCCCACACTCTCACAATCTCCCACCTTTTTCTCTCTCCCAAGCTAGGGTTTCTCTCAAATTCGGATGGAAGAGAGGAGTGAGGGTTTCAACCCCTTTTATAGCCTACAACATGCCCAAAATAGGCTTGGGAACAATGTTTACTTGGTGCCTAACCAAATCGGGGCCGTTTCAGTCCAAAAGGGCATTTCTGAAGGTCCCCTGGCCAAATGCGGTCGGACTTAAGCTCATGCATACTGGATCTAGCACGCATCCAGATTTCAGGCCGGTAGGGTTCCCAGATCGCACGTGGCGGCCCAGTTTCAGTTCAACGGTCACCGCACCAAGATCAGACCTATAAGTCTCGTGATATGTAATAGAAATTTTTCCTGATCCAAGGGTGTAATTTGGCTGTATTCTGACGGTCAGAATGCTTAATACTGATGCGTCAAATTTGTGTGCCAGATTTGAATTTGAAATTCCAACTATGTCCCTATTCACACTCTCTTCGGTCCGGGCTCAATGAAATAGCCTGTGATCTTCAGTTGGACTTGATATTCGAAACGATTGCCAAGCCCAGCTAAGTGGTCATAACGGTCTAAGATGGTAGGCATCTGACTTACGACGCGCGGTCTAGATCCAATACAAAGTTTCAAAGTGGTCCAGAGAACAAACCTGCTTAGAGTTTGGTCCGAGGTTTTAGAGCATTATAGCACCCTTGGTTCCACTCGCTTTGGGCCTTGTATAACGTATTTAAAGTGATCAAGGACCATTTCCCAGCTATTCTAACGTTGCACTAGCTAACTTAGTCATATTTTCTAAAGGAATTGATTCTAAGTGGTTTCTTTGGCTATGGAATTGGGTTCTAAGCAATTTTTCAGGTGTTTTAATTGACCCATTGCCTAAGGACGTCAAATCTCAGATTGGCCAAAATCCGGGGTGTTACAATGAGTTGACTTTAAGGATCTAAATGAAGCATGTACAAAAGATGATTTTCCACTCCTGATTACTGAATTATTAATTGATAGTACAACCTAATATACTATCTTATCTTTCATGGACGGTTATACAAGGTATAATCAGATAAGGATGACGCTTGAGGATGAAGAAGTAACTGTATTCAGAACATCATTGGGGATTTATTGATATAAGGTCATGTCGTTTGGTCTCAAAAATGTCGGAGCAACATATCAGCAAGCGATGCAAAATATTTTTCAAGACATGATGCATAAGTATGTCGAGTGTTATGTTGGTGATTTAGTAGTTCGATCAGAAAGTCATCAGGAACATCGAGAGCATCTGGCATTGGTTTTTCCTCGACTCAGAAAGAAGTAACTAAAGATGAACCCTGCCAAATGTACGTTTGGAGTATCCTCGGATAAATTTCTCAGTTTTGTTGTCCGGCACAAGGGTATTGAGATTGATCTAGGGAAAGTTTGAGCTATTCAAGATATGCCACCACCGAAGACGCTGAAAGAATTAAAAATTTTACAAGGAAAGTTGGCATATATTCGTCATTTTATTTCAAATTTAGCATGGAGATGCCAGCCTTTCTTCCCATTTGATGAAGAAATGGAAAGAATTTGTTTGGGATCAAGCTTACGAGAAGGCATTTGACTCAATGAAAGAATTGTAAAAAGGCCTCCAGTATTGATAGCCCTAATAAAAGGGAAGCCATTAATTTTGTATATATCCACAGCTGAGAATTCTTTGGGCGCTTTGTTAACACAAGTAAATGATTCTAGGAAAGTGACCACCCTTTATTATTTAAGTCAAACCCTAATGGGCATGGAGTGCAATTACTCTCCAATTGAGAAGGAATGCTTAGCATTGATATTTTCGGTTAAGAAGTTGAGACATTATTGTCTCTCACATGACATAACACTGATCTTAAGAGCAGACCCAAAAAAATTTTTAATGACAAGGCCGATGTTGTTTGGAAGATTGGACAAATGGATGTTTTTGCTTTCTGAATATACTATTACATACAAGTCGGTGAGAGCAGTAAAAGGACAAGCAGTAGCGGACTTCCTTGCAGCGCACCCTATAGCTCAATGCGAAACTGTTAATGATGACTTCTAGATGAACAAGTTATGGTGGTTGAGTTGCAAAGCACATGGCAAATGCATTTTGATGGTGCTGCTAGAGCTTTAGGAGCGGGGGCAGGAGTCATATTTATTACTCCTTAAGGTGATTTGTTACCTTACTCCTTCACGTTGGGTACCATGTGTACCAACAATGACGCTGAGTACAGAGCCTTCATCATTGGAATGGAAATGGCTCAAGAAATGGAGATAAAAATATTGCATATATTCGGGGATTCTAAATTTATTATAAATCAATTAACGACTGATTTCGAAGTAAGAAAGAAAGAACTTTTACTATATTACCGAAAAGCACAACGGTTGCTAGAGCAATTCTATTATGTCAAAATTAAGCATGTAATGCGGTCTAAAACGCGAGAGTAGACACTTTGGCCAGCTTGACAGCGACCTTATCCTGCTCAAATCAAAGCCCTCTCCAAGTAACTATAGAAGAAAGAAGATTTTTTCCATCTTCAGAGGTCATCAATGAAACCATGAAAACTTTTCCTGTGTCTTATTTAGAAGTGACAATAGATGATTGGTGCCAACCTTTTATTGATTATCTCAAATATGATATTTCACTAGAAGATCCGGTGCAGAAGCAGCAAATTTGACAAAGTTCAAGCAAATTCGACAAAGGTCAAGAAAATTCATCAGATGTGGCGAGGCGTTGTATAAAAAATCCTACAACAGAATGCTACTACATTGTTTGGATAAATGAGAGGCAGGGTAGACATTGCGCGAAGCACACTCAGGAGAATGTGGGGCACATCAAGCTGGTCGATATCTATTCCATAGAATATATCGAATGGGGTATTATTAGCCTACAATGTTCCAAGATGCAATAGATCATGCGAAGCAATGTCATGAATGTCAGATTCATGGAGATGTTATACATGTTCCTCCAGAATATCTTCATCAGAAAGTTGCTTCTTGGCCCTTCTTGGCTTGGGGACTTGATGTCATCGGTCCTATAAATCCGCCTTCATCCAAAGGAAAACAATATATATTGGTAGCAATAGACTATTTTTCTAAATGGACAGAAGCAGTGGAATTATGCAGTGTCAAAGAGAAGGATGTTGTTAATTTCATCCGACATGCGATAATATACCACCATGGTATTTCAAAGAAGATTGTCATAGATAACGACACTCCCTTTAAAAATAAAGGCATGGAAAAGTTGTGCCAGAAATTCAGTATTCATCATGCATTTTCAACACCTTACTATCCATCGGGTAATGGATTAGCAGAGGTGTTCAATAAAATGATAATTAAAATTTTAAAGAAAACAGTTGCGGGAAGCAAGCGTGACTAGGATGACAAATTATAAGAAGCATTATGGGCATACAGGACTACTCACCGAATAGAAATGGGAGTAACACCATATTCACTAGTTTATGGCATGGAAGCAGTGATCCCAATAGAAATTCTATCTATTACAAATGATGAAAATATGAAAATAAGGCAAAAAGAGTTGGCTTTGCTTGACAAAAAATGCCTCGCAGCCCAGCAGCAATTGTAATCATATTAGGCAAGGGTATCGACCACTTTTGATTGATGAGTTAAATATCGCTCTTTCAAAAAGGGGGATCTCGTGTTGATGTTAAAAAGACCTATAGTGGTTACTCACCAAACAGGGGGCAAATTTGATCCTAAGTGGGATGGGTTGTACATAATAAAGGAGGTGTATTCTAATGGCGCATATAAAGTCATAGATCAAGATGTGTAAGGAATCAGTATACTGGTCAATGCTCACTTTATTAAAAGATATCATCCTTAAGGACATTACTGATTTTGATCTAGCATATTACTAGAATAATACTTCTGTATTAAAAGGGGGAAAGAAGGACCAAGGCCACGATTTTGTACGATCAGGCAAATGAATAAGGAAGAAAATTTGCAAGCATATCAAGACTATGTGCTAACAAGTATTGCAAAAAGAAAGTGATCATCGTCATCATCAAGTGAGATCTGTAAAATTCTACCGAAATTGGTACCATCATCAAGTTAATATATTATAAACAACCCATATGATTATAGTTGAAAGTATTAGCAGAAGTGGTGACGTATTATCAATGTCAGGCAGATGTGTGCAATCAATGACCATCTACTTTTATCTTTTAAAGGTAGCCTAGTTAAGCCTATACTGCCAACTACGCATAAGGCATATCAAGATCACTATTCAGGAGGCGGCGAGAAGCCAGTGGCCCTAAAAAGCCCATGATGGCCATCGTACGCATACCTATGTGGGCTGCGGATGAAGCTAGTGACCAAAACCCAAAAAGGCCAAAAAGTCCTCAACGGCTAGTCACGTGTAACCCCCATGCCATCTGTATAGTTTTCGGCAGCGTCATGGGGAATGGAGGAAAAATGCCCTCTCGTGAATGGGCCCAACCATGCAGGTGAAGAAAAAACGAGCCAAAGTGTGAGCTCTTTGGACCATGTCCATAGATAGGCCAAACATGCGTAAGCCCCCCATATCTATGGCTCGATTTCAGTATTAACTCATAAGGGCTTAAACCTACTCATTGACGGACTGACAGCCCTGGATTTAGTACCCAAAGGTAGCCTTGAGATCCCCGTGAATTCTGGAGAGTTACTGCGGCTAACCCTGTGCGTAAATCCAATCGAGTTCACGACCCCTCTGATGGATCACAGTTTGTGAACTCCCCAAGTAGTTAGAAGTCCAATGAACTCCTAAGAGTTATAAAGACCATCACGTGAGACCCGATTCCACTACTCATAAGTCTAAAAAACTGTGTGTTGCTCCACTACTCAAGAGCTTAAACTGTGTGTGACTGACTAAATTGAAATTTAGTACCACCAACTAAGATAAAAGATCACCTTGGAAATCTCTTACCAACGAATCATAAAAAGCATACATTTAACAAGCATATAAAGCTCATACATAATAATTAGCTCCTCATTAAATATTATTAATAATGAACATATATGATACTAAGGTTGTGTAAGGATATATAGCCATACATTCTTATAATTAAAGTATGTTAAAGATTTGTCAATCATTTGATGCAAATGACAAGAATTACAAAAGTTCTATATGTAAAATGTGTTTCTACTTTAGTAAATGGAACCACAATTGTATTAAGTTAGAGTAAAATATTCAACGTTTGGCATCTTCGAATCTAACGTCAAGTATTTTAGAATACACTCATTCCTCTAAAGAAGACAAGTCACCAATGATGGCATGTTTATCCTTCTGAGGTGGATAACGACGTCCTAACATTTCCTACTTTTCTGATGAATGAGAATTATCACATAATATTTGTAAAGGTGGAAGAGGGCGGAACTGTAAGGGATTGTCATTCTTTGTAGAGAATTTATGAGTATTTATTGGAGGAATGCCAAAGGCTTTCATCCTTCAAGAACGTCAGCAGGTCTTGCTTCATAAACGAGATCTTCTAGAGAAATCCTTGTACCAAGCTGATCTGGAAAAGGGAGAGAGCTTGTTTCAATAATCCTTAAGGCAAGGAGGAGGAATCCACATTATATGATCTACTGGATGATAATTGTTTACCAAGTAATGCTGATGAACCCACCATCGCATCCATCGCATCCAGCATCCAAGTAATGCTGATGAGTTTTGAATGGTTGTGGCCTACAAACCTGTTAAGATCAAAACGCAATACTTCAACGAGAAATCATGAAAAGAAGGGGATCATAAAATGTAACACCTCAGATTTTTACCAATCTGGAGTTAGACGTCCTTAGGCAATGGGTCAACCATAACACTCTCAAAGATCAATCCCAAAGTCTAAAAATCAATTTTTGATCCATTTCCTTTGAAATCTCACCTTTCACCACCTCATTCTTCAAATTTCTCCAAGTACTTTTGTATTAGACATAAATCATAAAGTTTAAATGGTGAAAAACTATACTTAAAGTAAAACATAGTATAAATGGTACATACATGAATAAAATGAGATTTTGACTATTAAATTTTTAGAATATCATGATTTAGATAGGTTATTTGGATATATTATCTTCTCCTACCCCAAAATCATATATTGTACGTCACGTAACTCATTCCAGTTTGTAAATGAGACCCAATAAATTCCTTAACGAACTTGTGGGCCCAAACGGCTCAATTCGGGGGGACCCGGGGTGGGTCCCAAATGTTTTCGACATCCCCAGGGGGTGAGGACATTGCCCCCTTGGGTGAGCCCTCGCCAAAAAGTCCAGTGACCGGCGATGGGCTCGCTGGTTTGGCAAGGCCTCGTCCGTACAGCGGATTAGGCAGCCCATTTCTGTATTTTTTCTACGCATTTTGTTCAACTTTGAAAAATCATATCTCTCTCGTTATAACTCTGATTTAGGTGATTCAAAAACTAGATTAAATATAAATTAGTTTATTTTTATATAATAATATGTGAAAAATATAATAAAATATTTAATATAGTTTAAAGTAGGTCATTGTGACAACTGTCCAAAAATCACTTGTTGGCAGCTGCTGCTTCTAGAATTTTTAGAATTTTTATACAATACAAAATCTCATGAAATTTGGTGAAGACGGGGTAAAATTGATGATGAACTAATATAAAAATAATTAAAATAATATAATAACTAGAATTGATAAAAATGGAGAATGGAATGGCCCTAGGACCGTATTATGTCATAATTAGGGTAGAATTTGGTTAAGTGCTAAACTGAATACTCAGTAGAATTAGTTTGAACCACTTTAAATATGAACTACAAGACCCAAAATGAGTAGGACCACTAATTCTACGTTATCTTGAAACCTAGGATCAATCTCTAAACCCAGTTGCTCTTGGGAGCATCGTGAAACTTCATATCGGACCTGGACCGCACGTTGAATGTCCGATAGCGATAAACTTAGAAAATTATGACCTCCTAGTTAGACTTAACAATCACCTCAAAAATTAAGACCAAACGATGTCCTAAGACGATTTCCTTGAGTCTGAAGTAAAGAGTGTGAGAAAGTGAAGATTTTTATAAAATTAAATATGAATTTAAGTAATCTGAGTCGTGTCACTTGTGCGCCTTTTATAAGAATTCTGACCGTTGTTTTCTAACCCAAATTCATCCTCGGATCAAGGAAGATGGCCCACACATGTCAAAGTATTTGTGGCACTGATCGAGTTTCGGTGACCGTTGAATTGAAACTTCTCCACCATGGATGATCTGAGAACCCGATCGGACTAAAAACTTAACTTGCTTAAGATCCAATACTAGTGAGCTTAAGTCCAACTGCATTTGATAAAAGGACCTCCAGAAATGCTCTGTTGGATCGGAACAAACCCGTTTTGGTTATAACCTAAGTATACCTTGGCCATAGGGCTATTTCTGTCGATTTTAAGCTTATAAAAAGGCCTTAAACCCTCATTCTCAAATCCCATACGAATTCTAAACCCTAGCCAATTCAAGAGAGAGAAAAGAGAGAGAAAGTAAGAGAGAACCTGATATTTCTTCGTGGGATTCTTCTTAGTTCTTCTACGCATCAAATCCATCGTCTCTGAATCGTTATTCCGGAGATTCTGATTCCGTTCTTAGGTAAGTTGAGTAAACCCTAACCTATTTTGAAGCTTATAATCATTTGAGTAAAGTTGTAGCTAACTTGTTTCATGCCTTAGGTAGCTTATCCGCCATTGACGAAGACTTATTGTCTGAATCATATCTATTTTGTATTTTCTGGTTTAAGGTGCAGACTATAAAAGTTTAGGTTATGATTTTCAAGACTTTCAATGTTAGATAATGATTTATTACGATGGATGCTATTTCACGTGCAAATTGCGATGTCCATTTCGCCTTTCAGTTATACGTGAACTATGTTGAATATACCGTATTCCATGTATTTGTAGAATAGCTCGTATACGTATGGAATATGAATTTGAGTTTGCCATGATTAACTGCCATCTATGTATGCTAGATGTATGTGTAACAACTCCTGGGCTAATGGTTTAGCCCAAATACATGATATATCAACATACGATATGTAAGTTGTATGTGTAGCCTAAGTGTTTGTGAAAATGACTGAATGAGTATAGACCTTATATTAGTGCTCGTCATGACAAACTATCGTGAATATATGATTATTGTATGGGCGACAACCCTTTAACGAAAGGATTTGTCCTAATATGTATGCTAATTAATGCACAATATGTATGATGTAATGTGTAGACTAAGTCTTTGTAAAAGTATCTAAATGAGTTAGTAGTTGGTAAGATGTACATGTATGCAGGTTGAGATATGATTCTCAACTACATCAATGATGTGTATGATTTCCTCCATGTATAACTTATTCTGATGTTTGCTTGATTATGAATTGAATGTGTGTGAATTCATGTTTACAATGCACTTTAGAACATGTTCATTTGATTGTATGATTTGTAATATTGATCCATTACTGCTTTGACCATCTCATAGGGCATCATGTTATATTTGAATGTGTTTGGGGCTATGACATAGTCCAGGTAATGGGTAACATCCCTTGAACTGGTGGTTGAGGTTAGTTATGCCACGTAGGATAAGTTCGATGAATCCGAGTCGTACTTGGGAGGTTCAACAGTGGTTAGGCCACACAGAGTGCTTATGCATTCCATGTCGATCAACTCAATGTGCGCTTGGCCTAATTGAGCTTATCAACTTACCCGATTGACCGATGCATGTTCACCATGTTTGGTCGCTACTGTTTGAATCTAAGACACTGAACTCACTAGTGAAACTCCCGTTAACCATGATACCATGATCCCCGAAGATACATGAGTCGGACATGGTGGTATGGGACACCGTGGTCGAGCTGTCGGCCTACGCTGGGGTGACGAGCCTCCCCGTAGTGACCAGTGAGGACCCTACTCTCGTGAGCCGATTATGGTGGTATGGGACACTATATTCGTGTTGTCGACCTACATTGATTGGTGACGAGCCCTCTGCAATAACCTTAAGTATATCCTGACACTGCATATGGGCGACGATCCTTATTGTAGTATCTAGGATATAACTAGACCTGTATTGATTGGTGACGAGCCCTTTACAGCGATCTAGAACCGTAACATCATCTGAGATTTCCTAGGACTGACGACCCTAGAACGGATCATTATTTGGGAATTGATATAAGGGAGGTGTCTTAGCTTCCCAATCCTACTGTATGAAAGGCCTAATAAGAACTTAATAATCATGCTCATAACATTACACTTCATGTGTTGTTGGCTTTGGTGTAGAGCACTGAGGAAGTGACTAACATGTGAGACCGTAAGATGAAGATCGTAGAGGGAGATTGTCGTGAGGGTATGCATCATTATTTCATATCATTCTTGCATTAACAAGAGTATCTAGGACATGTTTGATTGTACTACTTTATCATTACTACTTGATTGAATTGATAACATGTTAACCTTGATGTATAGTTCCACTGAGTTGATCACTCACTCCCACATTACGGGATGGTGTTTGAAACACCAACCAGCCCCTGTTTTAGTTTCAGATAATGGCGATGCTTGCGAAGTAGAGCCGAACTTTATGATGTTGAGGAGGATTTCTCCTATATGCAGGTTTTGATCGACGGGGTTACAGGGTTACTGATTAGATGCCAATACACTTGGTATTTTGCATTTTATTTAAACACCCATGTATATATTTTTTTTTTCATTTTTAAAGTATATATGTATATAATTAACCTGGTAACATGTTCACACTCCGGAGACTTACAATAAATTATACATTCTATATATTTATCACAGTCTTTCGCTTGCAAAATTTAACTATCTCTGGAGTATGATATGTTGTTTGGGTCTAATCCCACTCATGTTTACTGCACTAATATGAACAACATTCAATCATCATTATCCATGTTGCATAAGTGATGCGTTGGAAATTGGAAGCTGAGTTTCTGCTCGACCCTCGATTTTCAGGGCGTTACATAAAAAGGGAAGATGAAAGAAAAGGAGTGTACTGTAATTTTTGAGAAAAGTGTGTCAACCATTCAAGAGAAGAAATACAATCAGGATGAGGGAAGGTGACCCATGCACTGAAAAGTTCAAGAGTAGTTTTAGAAATTTTGGATACACTTCCTTCAGACGCAAGAGCAAGTTCTCTTGCGGCCCATTGATGCGGTACAATTATTATATATTGAGGCCCATTAATGTGGCCCACTTGATGTATATGATGCCCATTGTGATGTATTTGAGTCCCATAGGTTGTGGCCCATGGTGATGTATATTAGGCCCATATGAGCGTCCCATTGTGATATATTTTCTGGCCATGCATTGAGGATCATTGTGATATATTTTCCACTCATATGATGAGGCCCAATGTGATGTATTTCCAACCCATTTGTAAGGCCCATTGTGTTGTATTTTCAGCCCATTCGGAAGTCTCAATGAGATGAATTTTCCAGCCCATGTATTGCGGCCCAACTGGCATATATGGGGCCCATGTATTGTGGCCCATTGTGATGTACATGAGGTCCATGAGCGAGGCGCAATGTGATGCATATGCTGCCCATGAGTGAGGCCCATGGTGATGTGTATTAGGTCCTTGTGTGAGGCCATGGGCCCACAATATGTTTGACTCTTTGTGGGCCACTCCTTGGGAGCATTGATGGTTAAATGTCCACATTGATGGGAGATGATGGTTAAATGTCCACATTGTAACCTTTCCTTAGGCCTTTTATTATGACGAATACCAATTCTGATTGTCAAGGCTGATTCTGATTATCAAGGCTGATTCCGATTGTCGAGGCCGATTATCGACACCAATTACGAGTATATCATCCGATACGGATTATGAGTATGTGACAGCATAACATCATGATACATACCTATATGCATCATCTACATGTTTGCTATGAGATGTGGTTGACCATTGCATTTGTCATTACGCAGGTTGTTACGAGACTCCCTGATAGGTGGAGATTTTCTCATATGAGCGCACGGTATGCACATGATTAATGCATGACTAGATTGTATGATTCATGAATCATGCATTGTGTGTTGTAATTACTATACACCCTAGCGGGATCAGGGCCATAGCCTCCACAGTCATGTCCTGGATGGCTAGATAGGATATTGAAAATCTGTTACTAGCATCCGGCCACCATATATGGCCCTGGTTGAAAATCCTTAAACCTCTTGGTACCAGAGGATGCTCCAACATCTAAACCGAGTGGATTATATGAGCGCCTGAGTGCCGAATACCAGTAGGTCACGTCTCCCACTATGTCATGGTCGGTCGAAAGGGGGTGTGACCTTATCTGCCCGATTCGTAGTGGGAAACATTAGGCTGAGATTGACCATCTCATAAATGGGTCCGCAATCGATGTGTCGGGTAAGTATTAGTTGAATGTAGGTCAGGCGAATATGAGGTCCCTTCCACTCACCTGGTTGTGCGCAATGGAGCAGCAATCTAGTTTAGAGTGTACTAGACCCCGATGATGATCCAAGAGATATACAACGTTGATATGTGGACCTATTGAGCAGGAGTTGTATACTCAGCATCTTACTCATTCATTCATTCACTATCTACTCGGGCTGGTGGTGCACAACTAATTTGATATGTGTACTTTCACAATAGTCAGGATTTTGGTTAGGCGCATGACTAACCTAAGATTAGGAGCTTACCATACTGAGTTTGACTATCCAAATTTAGGTATGGGACTAGTTTGGATGGAAATCCCTTGTGATGGACCCCGTTGATACTACGTACTATCATCCTGACTTCATACTTCTGTTTGGTCATTTCATTCACATCGCATATTTTATTGCATCCTCAACACATAGCATTTGTTTTACTCTGCTTCTGTAATACATAACCTGATGAGGTTGACGGCATTCGTGGACTCGTCAAGATTTGTAATTACACTACATCCTCAGTAGATGATATTTAACTTGCTATGTCTCTGCATTGCATAGTTGATCTACATTACTTCCTCAATTTATGATATTAGCTTATTGTGTTTTTGCATCGCGTAGCCTGGACAAGACTGATGGTACTTATAGACTCACCAGTATGTTTCCGCTTACTCTGATATCGTATGATTCATGATCTTTCAAGTATTTCTGACATTATATGATTATGATGTTGTATTGAATGCTTAACACGTGCATTGCACACACTTTTACCACCCTCATTCCTTTTATAAGCTTATGCTTGATAGATGTGTGTAGTTGGCATTAGGTTGCGACAGCGTTGAGCTTGGAGCATGCAGCGGACTCCTGAAGCTTTGATTTTGACATGTATATTTCCCTTTCAACATTGTATTCAAATATTTATATTAGTGGATATGTGATGATGATTGTGATTTGGGTATACTTGTGTTTATGCTTATTACGAGTTAAATGTACATTGAAAAATCCTCTTTGTAGGATCCCTCAATAGTATTTGGCGTATGGGCACTGGGAGTCGAGAATGGGGTACTACGGAGGCTGTTGACACTGGATTCGGCAATCAAGAATTTTATGAGCTCGATTTCTGAGTTTGGGGTGTGACAGGTCAGCCCGAGGTGTGGTTCGGCTAGCCAAACCTAACTTCGGTGAGCCCAAGGTAGTTCAGTCAAGTTTCAAGCAATGGAACGATTTTGGAATCCAAACCAGTTAGGGCAGTGAACTTAGCTTAAGCTAGTCGAACTGGGTGTTTGACTAGTCGAACCTGGGCTTGGGACAACCAAAGTTTTGAAAGATTTTATACCGCGATTTCTAGATTGTGATTGGAACGTAATCTTTGAAGTTCGGCCAGCCGAACTGAATCTTAGGCCAACTGAACTAAACAGATCCTTGGATATAAATAGAGGCATTCTCTTGCATTACAAATTATGAAAATTAATATTCTTTTATTGTGTTGTAGAAAAAGATCCTTCAAGCCTTCTTAAGCTATTTGTGTTGTAATTTATATTTTATTAATAGGTTATTATATTCACCTTTTCAAAGTTAGATTAAATCATTTTAATAAGAGTAATCCATACTCTACTTTTAGAAGAAGGAGAATAGAATCTGCAGCAAAAGGGTTTCATTCATTTCATTAAAAATCTATTAGATCTATTTGCATCTTTTTGGGTTGAACTCATACATCGGCTTCATCAACATCCCAAGAAGAAGATCGTTCCATTCAAGCTACAATTACAACTTCGACTCGCCAAATCAAAGATAAGTACTGTTTGTTTTAATTACTTCGGTTTGGTTTTTTCGAGATAACCTGGAAATCTTAGTGGGTTTGTTTGTGGTGACCCCGTAAAATCACAAAGTGGGTTTGATTGTGATAGCCCGTGAAAATCACAATAACTATATAAGGTTATTAAGGTGACCCTAGAAAACCTTGAAATAGTGAAAGCTAAAATTACAAGGGTTAGTAATTTTGGGAGTGGAGTATGTTGCATTGAGGCACCGAACCACTATAACTCTTTTGTGCATTGTGGTGATTGGATTTTATTAATTGTGTTATTGTGTTTTTATTATTCTTTGCATTAGTTTAAGTTTTTTATTTCAAAAATGCCGTAAGATAAGGTTATCCTACCTAAATCTTTTAGCTGAAAGGTTGTCCTACGAACTATTTGGTATCAAGGATTCAATACTTTACGATATTATATTTAATTGATTAATTATTCTGCATTGCACCGAATTATTGAGCATTGTCCTATCCCTCCTCTAGGACATCTATAGCTCGTCCTTTCAAGTGGTATGAGAGTGAGGTTTCTCTTTTTGGGATTAACTTCCTACATCTAAATCCAGAGTTATTGGAATGTTAAATTTTAATAGTCTATCCATTTTCAGGCCACCACCCCTTGATGGCTCGAACTATTCCTACTGGAAAGCTAGAATGAGGATCTTCCTCAAATCCATTGATGAAAGTGTGTGACAAGCTATCATGACCCAATGGGTCCCTCCAATGTTGAAAGTAGTAAGTGAAAATGGAACTAAGTCCACGAAAGTACAATTTTATAATCTATGGACACCAAGTCAGAAAAGCAAAAGTAGTGCCAAGGAAAAAGCACTTAATATTTTTACTTATGCTTTATCACCAGACGAGTTCAAAAGAATCATCTCATGTGATACAACAAAACAAGCTTAGGATAAACCTGAAATGACACACGAAGGAACTAACATTGTTAAGAAATCTAAGATTCAAATCCTTACAACAAGGTTTGAAGAAATTCATATGAAAGAAAACGAATCATTCATAGATTTCTTCACTAAACTAAATGACATTGTTAATTTTATGTGGGCTCTTAGAGAAAAAGTCCCTAAAAGAAAAGTGTGTGCAAAAATCTTACGATTACTTCTTAACAGGTTTAATTCACTGATACAATGAAGGCAGAGGAATTAGTGGGATCTCTACAAACCTTTGAGTTAAATTTTAAAATTCCCAAAAGTAAATCCCTAGCCCTAAAATCCTAAAAATATAAATCAAAAGATGTGGATAATGATGAAAATGAGGATGACATGTTTATGCTTGCTAAAAAGTTTTATAGGATTTTTAAAATTAAAAATAGATTTGATTTTTAAAAATCGATTGACAAAAGAAAAGGAAATTAGAAATCTAAATCTAAAGACTCTCAATGTTTCAATTGTTCTGAAGATGGGCATCTAGCTGCAAAATGTCCTAAGAAGGATAAATCTAAAAGAAGAGGCATGATCGCCACATGGGATGAATCGTCTGAATCTGAATCCGATTCAGAAACTGACCAATCAAATCATGAAATTGAAAATGATCAAAAGTTGTTTATGACTATAGCTAGAGTTACTTCCTCAAATGAAGATGAAAAATCTGATTATGAAATGTCAGGAAGTGATGTTAAAAATGAAGAAGATCTTCAAGTAGCTTATGATGCCTTATATAAAGAAAGTTGTAAGATTGCAACAAAATTAAAAATTCGAAAGGATAAATTTTCATATTTAAGATTAGAACTTAAAAATTTTTTTTTGGAGAAATCACATTTTTCTGATTCTTTTGAGAAAACAAAATTTGAACTCAATATAAAAAATTCTGAAATTAAAGATCTCAAAACTAAAAATAAGAATTTACAATTAAAAATTTGTAACACCCTGAAAATCGGGGGTCATGTATAAACCCGACTCCCGAGTTCCAGACCATCCCTTATGCAACAAATATGATTATGATTCAACGTTGACTGAGTTAGAGCATTCACATGAGTAAGATTATACCAAAACTGCAATTCATACTCCAGATCCAGTGATAAAACGCAAGCGGAAGACTGAAAGATATATATATCACCGTATAAAAATAAAATAATCTCAAACTGTCTCCAAAATATGAATACATCTCTGAATCTCATATACATGTAATAAAATAAAAATCAAAATGTCATAAGGTCCAACTATGAAGTCCAGCCAATCCAGGCCACCTATGCAAAGCCGTCAGTGAACTGCATATACGAGAACTCGTCCTGGTCCTCGTTGTAGTCTGGCTCTGCATCCTTAATCGCCACATCACCTGCATCTAAGACAGAGTCTGGTGGGTGTTGCAAACACTATCCCGTAACGTGGGAGTGAGTGATCAACTCAGTGGGATAATAGTGCAAAGATTAGCATGTTCTCAAATCAATCCCGGATAATAGTAAAGCAATAAATTAAACATTCCTAGATACTGTTATTAATGTATGCATGAAATGACATGATGGATGCCCTCACCGACATACTCCCTCACACGGCACCATCTCACGCCCGTGGCATGCTTTCTTCACATAGTACTCCACATCTTTCAGGCACATGCAATGTGATACGAATAACGATTACCGAGTTATTATTAGTCCTTTTCATACAGCAAGATTGGAAATCCATGGTACTTTGCTTATATCAATCCCAACACAGATCCTGTCTAGGGTCGTCACTCCTAGAAATCACATACGATGTTATAGTTTGTAGGTCGCTGCAAGGGCTGCCAGGGCTGTTGCTCGCACTCGTTGCACCGCTCCCTCATCACCTTATCAATACAGGCCTAATGTACTCTTATCACTACGGAAGGGTCGTCGCCTCCCATAGACTCAGAATACGCTCGCGGTCACTACAAAGGGCTCATCACCTGATCAGTGTAGGCCGATAGTAAGAATATAGTGTCCTATACCACCATAATCTGCTCACGAGTCATAGGTGCTCACTGGTCACTACGGGGAGGTTTGTGGCCCCAGCGTAGGCCGACAGTTCGACCACGGTGTCCCATACCACCCTGCCCGGCTCATGAGTCTTTATGGATCAAGGTACCATGGTTAATAGGTTTTCAATGGTAAGTTCACTATCCTAAGTTCAAGCAGTTATGACTCATACAGGGTGAACATACAATGGCCAGTTGGGTTATTTGACGGGCTCGACTAGTACGAGCACATCTCAAGTCGAACGACATGAAGTGCATGAAACACTTCGTGTGGCCTAACCACTGCCGCCAACTCAAAACACGACTCGCGTTCATCGACGCGTCCTTCGTGGCAAATAGAAGCCAACCATGAATTTACTCTGTTACCGACTTCCTGGACTAAGCATAGCCCCAAACATTTGTAATTCAACATCAGTAATCATATGTGAGTAATGGAATTAAAATATAACAATAGAAGCATGTTGAAACATGTTATAACATACCACTTAAATAAATCATCCAACACATGCATTTCATACATATAATGAAATCCATACATATAACCAACATGGTGAAAATCATATACATTAGCATGTTGATTGAGAATTCAATCTCAAAACCAATACACAACACCATTTACTCAATACGTACTAATACAAACATTTATACAAACACTTAGTCTACACACTTAAGTCTACATAGCGTATGTCGACTCAAAGTGCGCATTAGGGAAAATCTCTTCGCCAAATCAATCATGCACGCATTCCTAATATACTAACACGACAAGAAGCCATGGCAAATATTTCAGCAAAATATGTATGTAAACAGTATTTCCTACAAATGACTAAAATGCCCTAAATCTCATATTTCCCGTACGTTTACGAACTAGGAAACGGACAGCATGTTCTACATGTCAAACGGCGTTGCCGTCGATAATCTACTATTAAACGACATTGAAAGCTTTGAAATCAGTCAATCAAAGCGTCTAAAATCCGTACCTTTCGCTTTAGATGTGTATCGTTTCGAACGAAACGAATACGCTTCGTCAACAGCGTCAATACGACCTAATGCACAAGTACATAAGCTACTTTACTATTTGAATCAAAGAAATCCCTAAATCAGCAAGTGGTTAGGGTTTTCCTTACCTAGAAGTGCGTTGGAATCACTGGAAAAATGATTTGAACGCCTTACTTTAGCACGTGGAAGAACTAGTACAAGTGGCAGGAAGATCTCTCCCACACTCACTCACAATATCTCACTTTCTCTCTCTCTCTAGCTAGGGTTTCTAGTAAATTCGGATGGGTGAGATATGTGAGGGTTTAAAGCCCTTATATAGGCCAAAACCTTCCCAAATTAGGCTTGGAAACAAGGTACACTTAAGTTATAACCAAAATGGGGTTTTTCCGATCCAAAAGAGTGTTTCGGGAGGTCCCCTGGTCGAACGCGATCGGACTTAAGCTCATGGTCACTGGATGTTGCTCACACCCAGTTTTCAGTCCGGTAGAGTTCGTAGATCGCACGTGGCGGTCCAGTTTCAGTTCAGTGGTCATCGTACCTAAATCAGGTCTATAAGTCTCATAATATGAAAGAGAAATTTTTCCTGATCCGAGGGTGAAATTTGACTGAATTCTGACGGTCAGAACACTTAATAATAACGCGCCAAGTCACGTGCCAGATTTGGATTTAAATTTCCAAATCCAACCCATTTCTCACTCTCTTCACTCCAACCTCAATGAAATAGCCTCTGAACGTCGGTTGGGCTTGATTTTCGAAATGCTTGTCAAGTCCAGTTAAGCGGTCATAACGGTCTAAGATTGTAGGTATCGGACTTTCGATGTGCGGTCTAGATCCAAAACAAAGTTTCAGAGAGTTCCTGAGAGCAAACGGGTTTAGAGTTTGATCCAAGGTTTCAGGATATTATAGCGTCATTGATTTTACAAGTTTTGGGTCTTGCAGAACGTATTTAAAGTGTTCAGGGACTATTTCACAGCTACTCTATCGTAGCACTAGCTAACTAATGCTTAATTTCTAAAGGAATTAATCCTACGTGATTTCTGGTCGAGTTAGTACTCGAGTCTCAGTACGAATTTTTCTAAGGAGTTACAATCTACCCCCCTTAATAAAAAATTCTATCCTCGAAATTTGTACCTTTTCGTACTCCTCGAGAAGCTGTGGGTAGTTCTTTCTGATCTCGGCTCTATCTCCTAGGTAGCCTCTTCCTCAGAGTGATGCGTCCACAACACCTTCACAAGGGGGATCACCTTGCTACGCAGTACCTGCTCTTTCCTGTCTAGTATACGCGTCGGTCGCAGTATATATGAAACATCCTCTCCTAACTGCTCCTGCTCCCATCTGATGATATGGGAAGGATCAGAAACGTATTTCTTCAGCATAGAAACATGAAATACGTTGTGAACGCTCGCGAGAGGTGTAGCCAATGCCAGACGATAAGCCACTGCACCCACACGATCGAGAATCTGAAATGGTCCAATGAATCGCGGTGCCAGCTTCCCCTTCTTCCCGAACCGAAGGACTCTCTTCATAGGGGAAACTCGTAAAAATACATGATCCCCAACCGCGAACTCTAGCGGGTACCGTCTCGTATCGGCATAACTCTTCTGTCTTCTCTGCGTTGTAAGAAGCCGGCGTCTAATGATATCAATCTTCTCCGACGTCGCCTGCGCTAACTCTGATCCAATCAATCTGCGCTCACCGACCTCTGTCTAGCAATGCGGTGCCTGACAAGGTCGCCCATACAACGCCTCGTAAGGTGCCATACCGATACTCGCCTGGAAACTGTTGTTGTACGCGAACTCAGCATATGCAAGACAGTCATCCCAACTGTCCTTGAAGTCCAATGCGCAAGCCCACAACATGTCCTCTAGAATCTGGTTCACCCGCTCTGTCTTTCCATCTGTCTGTGGGTGGAAGGCTATACTAAACTTCAACTTCACACCCATAGCCTCCTGAATGCGAGTCCAGAAAATAGAAGTGAACTGCGTGTCTCTGTCCGACACAATCTCCAACGAAACTCCATGTAGACACATGATCTCTCTGATATACAGTCTAGCCAGGTCGTCTGCAGAGTTCGTAAATCTGATCGGTAGGAAGTGCACCGACTTCATCAGACGGTCGACAATCACCCAAATAGAATCATGTCCCTTCCTCATCTTCTGCAGCCCTGAGATAAAATTCATGGAAATGAAGTCCCACTTCCACTCAGCTATAGCCATAGGCTGAAGGAGTCCAGGTGGTCGGCGATGCTCTACCTTCACTTGCTGGCAAGTGAGACAACGGGACACGAACTCTGCGATGTGGGTCTTCATACCTTCCCACCAACACGTCCTCCTCATGTCGCGATACATCTTTGTGCTACCTGGATGCATCGCAAGTCTGGTATAGTGCGCAGTCTCGAGAATTTCTCGTCTCAAGTCGGGAATGTCTGGGACGCATAGGCGGCCACGATAACGTAAGTCCCCATCCGTGCCAACTCACAACTCGACGTCTGCATCATCACTGGCCTGCTCTCGAAGCTCAGTCAGACGCGTATCATCCCCTTGCCCCGCGATGACTCTATCATCGATTTGAGATCGCACCTGTACATGTGCGATAAACTCATACGGCTCCTCCAGTGAGTTTCTGCTCAAAGTCTCGTAAAAACTCAACCATGTCTCACTCAACAACCATCAGCGGAGCCACAAACTCCATCACCTTCTTGCGGCTCAATGCGTCAGCCACAAGGTTCGCCTTTCCAAGATGGTAAGAGACTTCGAACTTGAAGTCCTTCAAAGTCTCCATCCATCGCCTCTGTCTCATATTCAAATCCCGCTGAGTGAATATGTACTTAAGGCTCTTGTGGTCGCAAAAGAGCTCGAACTCCTCTCCATAGAGGTAATGTCTCCAGAGCTTCAATGCGAATATGATGGCTACCAACTCAAGGTCGTGTGTAGGGTAATTCTCCTCGTGCTTCATTAATTGTCTCGAGGCATACGAAATTACCCTATCCTTCTGCATAAGGACACAACCCAGACCAACACTAGATGCGTCAGTATATATCATGTGTCTAACCCCTTGTTCTGGCAATACTAGCATAGGGGAGGACGTAAGCCTGTCCTTCAGCTCCTGAAAAGCTGACTCCGCCTTATCATTCCAGGCGAACTTCACATCCTTCTGTGTCAACTGAGATAGAGGTCTGGCGATCTTCGAGAAATCTTGAATGAAACGTCTATAATAGCCAGCCAGACCCAAGAAACTCCTCACCTCAGTGACAGAACCAGGCTACTCCCAGTCCTGAACTGCAGCTACCTTAGACAGGTCAACTGTCATCCCATCCTTGGACACCACATGTCCCAGGAACTTTACTTCCTACTTTCAGAAGTCACACTTCTTATACTGTGCGAACAACTGTTGCTGCCTGAGTATATCCAGGACCAATCGCAAGTGCTCCTCATGCTTCTCTCGACTCCTGGAGTATACTAAAATATCGTCTATGAACACAATGACGAATCAAAAGAGGAAAGGCCAAAATACCCTGTTCACCAGATCCATGAACACGGCTGGTGCGTTCGTGAGACCAAACAACATCACAAGGAACTCGTAGTGGCCAAAACTAGTCCTGAATGCTGTTTTCTACACGTCCTCATCCCTGATGCGCAACTGATGATATCCTGACTGAAGATCAATCTTCGAGAAGTACTGCGCCCCTCTCAACTGATCAAATAAGTCATCGATCCTGGGTAAAGGGTACTTGTTCTTCACCGTGATCTGGTTCAGCCTACGATAATCAATACACAATCGCATAGAACCATCCTTCTTCTTCATGAATAGAACAGGTGCTCCCCAAGGAGACACACTCGGTCGAATGAAACCAACCTCCAACAGATCATCAATCTGTTTCCTCAACTCCTCCATCTCACAGGGTGCCGTGCGATACGTCGGTAGTGAGACGGGCGTGGAACCAGGCACCAGATCGATAGTAAAATCAATCTCTCGCTGAGACGGCAAACCAGGGATCTTCCTGAATAGATCCCCAAAATCATGGATGACTGGCGTATGCTCAAGTGTCGGGGCATTAACGTCCCGTAGTAAAGAAGCGTAGCTAAGTATGTGGAAGGGGAGATTTATCCGCACTGAAAATGTAAAAGGCGTGCCCTCTGGCTCGTATACCGTCACTACACGGGTCTCGCAGTCAATCTCGGCCCTCGCTGCAGTTAGCCAATCCATGCTAAGAATGACGTCGAGATAAACGAGAGAAGGGTCGACGACAAGATCAATAATCATCGTCCTGCCTCCTAGATCCATCAAGCAACCCTCACACATCAGGGTGGCATCAGAAAAATCTCCGTGAGCTGAAAGGACTCGCACTGCATCCATCCGAATAGTCGGTAACCCAAGACGCCTGACTATGGAATGCGATATCAATGAAATCATGGATCCAGTATCCACCATCACGAGTATAAGAGTACCTCCAATATGGGCGGTGACATCAAAGGCTAAGGGATGAGTAGTCTCTGTCTCGGCTGCCTCTGCTGTCAAGGCGTGTACTCGAGCCTGATGTGTCCGGTTCGGCTGCGGTATCATAGGCCGTAGAGGCGGCCGAAATGAAGGTACGAGAGGTCTGAAGGATGGATGCGCAGGAGCCAACCGTAGAGGCGGTGCTGATAGAGCCTGTGGGTGTGGATGGTCGATCTTCTGTGGCTATGAAAACCCGCTGTCTCGCATCCGAGCAAAGCAACTCTATACTGTGTGGCCCGATCTCCCACAATAAGTACACGATATATCAGGGTGCCTTACCGGGGGTACTGGCATCGTAGCCCTATAAGGAGGGTCGAAGCAAGGCCTCTTGCCCGCCAAGGCCTGTCCTGCATGTCTGGTCATGGCCTAGCAACCATAGGGCTACGAGATCGCGTAAGTCGATCCACATCCTGCTCTGCCCGCATAGACATGTGAATCAGCTCTGCGTAGGAGGGAATGCTGATGCAACACATCTTCGACCGAATATCCGGTCGCAAGCCCTCAGAAAAGCATCGTATGCGCATCTGCTCGTCAGCAAGTATCGTCGGGACGTATCTGCCCAACTCAGTAAACTGATGCTCATACTCTGTCACAGACATGCCGCCCTGCCTGAGGCGTAGAAACTCATTCTCCCGCTCGTGCCTGTAAGTCTAGGGATAGTATTTCTCGTGAAAACAGAGCTCGAACGCCGCCCAGGTCCAGACGTAGTCAGTAACCACTGTCCGCAAAACACTATCCCACAACAAGTTGGCCTCTCACTCGAACATGAACGTATCCAACTCTACCTGGTCGAACTCTGAGCAGTGCAACATCCTCAGAATCTTCGACACAAGGTCGAGCCAATACTCGGCCTCCTCAGGTCTGTGAGAACCCGTAAAGGTAGGAGGCCGTAAGCGCTGGAATCGCTCGAGTAGGCCCCGTGTATTAGCAGTGTACCCCGTAGGGTAAGCAGTTGGTGCAGGATGAGCCATGCCCTCATCCCGAGTCGAAGTACTGGCATCCTCAGCTGGATACACAGGGGGTGCAGGTGGAGACGCACTCCCACCCTGGGCTAGATCCCCTGCTATCGTAGTCAAGAGCTGCTGGTGCTGCTGATGCATCATGGCCATCAACTGCTCAAACCTATCAGGAGGTGGAGCGGGCTGTGGCACATACTGCGTCAAGGAAGACGCACGGTACTGCTCTCTGACAAGTGGTGTGAAAGGCGGCGGTCCAACTGTAGGACCTGTAGAGGGCTGAGACTCAGGTGCAGTCTCCGGAATCGGGTCCACAGTAGGATCCGTATGAACATCAGTCTGGAGAGGAACCCGATCCATAGGCTCTCCCAATGTAAGTCGTGCCGTGGTCCGCGCAGTCTTAGGCGACATTTTCTATATTCAAAATAGGGCGCAACCTTGTTAGTTTCAGCATTAGTACAAACACACCGCAATGATTCACATAACACCGCAGAATTTCATGCATTCCATTTTATCAAAATTTGTTGCAATACAAGAGATATATCCTTACATACATCATGACAAGAAACACATGGAAAACTAAGCCATTCAAAGCTACAACTGCAATATAAACTAACTACTAGCCTTCTCAGGCTTACACACAGAAAGTAGGAAACAAACCAACTACAACCAACAAACATCTAAAATTCCATCGTTACTCCGAGTCTGGCGATGGAGGAGGGGCTCCCTTATCCTACAGGCAACACAGGATAGCCTTCAAGGTGCGAGTCACCTTGCCAAATTTTTGCTTCATGACGGCCATGGTATCTTTGAAATCTTGTTTCACTTCGGCCCGAAGTTCCTGGACTTTCTGTCGCAAGGCAACCTGACTCTCCTCAAGTCAGGCTATATGAGCATCCCTAGTAGCCCGAGTCGCAGGAGGGCTCTCATCAGTATCCTGAGCCTCCTCTTCTTCTTCTTCCTGGACTTCTTCCTCTATTTCTTCCCCAGCTTCTTTTTCACTTGCATCCTCTTTGCCATTATAATCGCCCTCGCTATCCTCATCAAGCTGAGCCTCACGCTGCCGAGGCCTGATCTTCATCTTGTCCATGGTAGTCTCATCGATGAAGTGGATCGGTACTGGCAACTCCGGCCCAAGTCTGTAAGCAAACTCAAGCGTGATCTTGCATATGAGCCAGCCAAAAGGAAATGACTCAGTCGTTCTTCTTGATTTCACTATGAGGATGATCTGTCGCAACACAAAGGTGGCCATGCACACGTTCGCTCCCTGGCCCACCTGATACAGGAAATCAACCATGAGGCACGTACATTCACTGCGATTTGTCAACCTGGGATACACATTGAACGTACAAATGTGGTGTAGCAGGTGAAAATCATTCGACATGTGGGACGCTAAGAGGTTCCTGTTAGGTTGCCACGGAACCAAACCATCACATAGGAACCTGGTGCGGAGATCTCGCTCACGAACACTCTTCAGATTCTTAGCGTTGGGATGTACTTCACCAAGAGGCACATTCAGAATTCAAGCTACCAACCGAACATCGATCGTAGCTTCCCTATCTCTGTCAAAGGGAATCCTGAATTACAATGGCTCCAACGTGGGATCCCGGATACGAGCATAGAAGGCACGAACGGTGCTCACGTTCGCATGAGAGCGGGCTTCAAAGAGTGGACCCCAATTGGCAGCTTCAATTCACTCAAACAACAAAAATTTACCGAAGAGCCGCTCATCCACATGCGCTTCAAACAGGACCTTGCGATCTGTATAAGCACCATGAGGCAACTCTGCTAACAGTACTCGCCCTACGTGAGCTTGGGGATCCAAATCCCGCTTTGTGTGAAACTCACGAGCTGTACTTGGACCTACGGCGGCGCTTGAGCTAGCGGCGCCACCCCTCGGCTTTCTTGATCATGAAGGGCGACTAGGCCCAGCTTCATCCACGGTGGTCTTCCTATTTATCATGAGAGAGAGGATGGTGGAAAGGCAGAAAAAGGCCAAAATAGCCTCCACAAGAGCCATGGAAAAAGAGAGAAATGGGGAGAAATGGCTGCCCAAACGGATTGAAGCAAATCTAGGCGCTGTAGAGGGATGAATCAATCTCCCAAAGGTCGGATTCTCAAAGGGAAAAGAGAAAACTAAATGGGAATGGAGCTCCACATGATTTCAGACTTGAATGAAGGTTGTAGGAGCCTCAAATGATGAAAATGGAGGGAGAGAGGACTGCCTGCTTCTGTGGATGATGGAGTGGGACCGGTTTTAGCAGAAAATGGGATTGGGAGAGGTTTAGAGACGTGATTTGAGAGGGTGGCAGCAAGAAAGTGAAGAGAGGAGAGCTTGGGGATGTTTTTTGTGAAGGAGGTGCAGGTTTCAGGGGGTTTAAAGATGCGAACCACACATGGGAGGGGTGCCCTACCCCATTTAGGGCGTCCGCCCGACGCACGGCTCAAATGGGGCCCACTGGTCGGCGATGCTATCGCCGGATGACCTTTAATCTGGCTGATACGGACATATGGGTCGGGTCCCCCCTACCCTAGGGACTCCAAATATGTGTGGGACCCACCCTGGTTCATTGTACTTTGGCCTAGATAGGCCCAAAACTCCATTTGGGGTGTTTTGGGGTTAGTCTGTAAACCAGAATGTGTTTATGCATCATGTAGCATATGATTTTGGGGTAGGAGAATTTAATCCATCCAATTAACCCATTTTTTATAAGAGATTCCATAATTGGAATGGCCAAAAGTCAAATTCTTACCTATTTTTACTATTTATAGTAAATTTTGTTGGAGCATGATTTTTTATCATCAAAACATTGAGATTTATGCCTAGTGTGAAAAGACTTAGAAAAAGTTGAAGAATGGGGTGGTACGAGAAAGGATTCTGAAGGAATTGGTTGAAACGGGATTTTTAAGCCCTGAGATTGAGTGTAAGGATTGTGGTTGCCCCACAATATTTTCAGGTTGGAATTCCTGCTAAGAGCATATCATACCTAACAACTAACGACCTTGAGGTGACTTAGGTCGCTTCACGTGACCATAGATACGTTACGGACTCGATCGATTTGAGTAAACTTCACCTATTGGCGAAACTGTGATCCTATAAGTGTTTCTAGGTTCCTTTCGCACCCATCTAAGTCAAAGGGGTGACAGCGTATGTCGCGTGTCCATAACCCAGGTCCAGTTTAATCTCAATCATGCTCTGATACTAACTTGTAACACCCTGAAAATTGGGGGTCGTGTATAAACCTGACTCCCGAGTTCCAAACCATCCCTTATGCAACAAATATGATTATGATTCAACGTTGACTGAGTTAGAGCATTCACATGAGTAAGATTATACCAAAACTGCAATTCATACTCCAGATCCAGTGATAAAACGCAAGCGGAAGACTGAAAGATATATATATCACCGTATAAAAATAAAATAATCTCAAACTGTCTCCAAAATATGAATACATCTCTGAATCTCATATACATGTAATAAAATAAAAATCAAAATGTCATAAGGTCCAACTATGAAGTCCAGCCAATCCAGGCCACCTATGCAAAGCCGTCAGTGAACTGCATATACGAGAACTCGTCCTGGTCCTCGTTGTAGTCTGGCTCTGCATCCTTAATCGCCACATCACCTGCATCTAAGACAGAGTCTGGTGGGTGTTGCAAACACTATCCCGTAACGTGGGAGTGAGTGATCAACTCAGTGGGATAATAGTGCAAAGATTAGCATGTTCTCAAATCAATCCCGGATAATAGTAAAGCAATAAATTAAACATTCCTAGATACTGTTATTAATGTATGCATGAAATGACATGATGGATGCCCTCACCGACATACTCCCTCACACGGCACCATCTCACGCCCGTGGCATGCTTTCTTCACATAGTACTCCACATCTTTCAGGCACATGCAATGTGATACGAATAACGATTACCGAGTTATTATTAGTCCTTTTCATACAGCAAGATTGGAAATCCATGGTACTTTGCTTATATCAATCCCAACACAGATCCTGTCTAGGGTCGTCACTCCTAGAAATCACATACGATGTTATAGTTTGTAGGTCGCTGCAAGGGCTGCCAGGGCTGTTGCTCGCACTCGTTGCACCGCTCCCCCATCACCTTATCAATACAGGCCTAATGTACTCTTATCGCTACGGAAGGGTCGTCGCCTCCCATAGACTCAGAATACGCTCGCGGTCACTACAAAGGGCTCATCACCTGATCAGTGTAGGCCGATAGTAAGAATATAGTGTCCTATACCACCATAATCTGCTCACGAGTCATAGGTGCTCACTGGTCACTACGGGGAGGTTTGTGGCCCCAGCGTAGGCCGACAGTTCGACCACGGTGTCCCATACCACCCTGCCCGGCTCATGAGTCTTTATGGATCAAGGTACCATGGTTAATAGGTTTTCAATGGTAAGTTCACTATCCTAAGTTCAAGCAGTTATGACTCATACAGGGTGAACATACAATGGCCAGTTGGGTTATTTGACGGGCTCGACTAGTACGAGCACATCTCAAGTCGAACGACATGAAGTGCATGAAACACTTCGTGTGGCCTAACCACTGCCGCCAACTCAAAACACGACTCGCGTTCATCGACGCGTCCTTCGTGGCAAATAGAAGCCAACCATGAATTTACTCTGTTACCGACTTCCTGGACTAAGCATAGCCCCAAACATTTGTAATTCAACATCAGTAATCATATGTGAGTAATGGAATTAAAATATAACAATAGAAGCATGTTGAAACATGTTATAACATACCACTTAAACAAATCATCCAACACATGCATTTCATACATATAATGAAATCCATACATATAACCAACATGGTGAAAATCATATACATTAGCATGTTGATTGAGAATTCAATCTCAAAACCAATACACAACACCATTTACTCAATACGTACTAATACAAACATTTATACAAACACTTAGTCTACACACTTAAGTCTACATAGCGTATGTCGACTCAAAGTGCGCATTAGGGAAAATCTCTTCGCCAAATCAATCATGCACGCATTCCTAATATACTAACATGACAAGAAATCATGGCAAATATTTCAGCAAAATATGTATGTAAACAGTATTTCCTACAAATGACTAAAATGCCCTAAATCTCATATTTCCCGTACGTTTACGAAACAGAAAACGGACAGCATGTTCTACATGTCAAACGGCGTTGCCGTCGATAATCTACTATTAAACGACATTGAAAGCTTTGAAATCAGTCAATCAAAGCGTCTAAAATCCGTACCTTTCGCTTTAGATGTGTATCGTTTCGAACGAAACGAATACGCTTCGTCAACAGCGTCAATACGACCTAATGCACAAGTACATAAGCTATTTTACTATTTGAATCAAAGAAATCCCTAAATCAGCAAGTGGTTAGGGTTTTCCTTACCTAGAAGTGCGTTGGAATCACTGGAAAAATGATTTGAACGCCTTACTTTAGCACGTGCAAGAACTAGTACAAGTGGCAGGAAGATCTCTCCCACACTCACTCACAATATCTCACTTTCTCTCTCTCTCTAGCTAGGGTTTCTAGTAAATTCGGATGGGTGAGATATGTGAGGGTTTAAAGCCCTTATATAGGCCAAAACCTTCACAAATTAGGCTTGGAAACAAGGTACACTTAAGTTATAACCAAAATGAGGCTGTTCCGATCCAAAAGAGTGTTTCGGGAGGTCCCCTGGTCGAACGCTATCGGACTTAAGCTCATGGTCACTGGATGTTGTTCACACCCAGTTTTTAGTCCGGTAGAGTTCGTAGATCGCATATGGCGGTCCAGTTTCAGTTCAACGGTCATCGTACCTAAATCAGGTCTACAAGTCTCATGATATGAAAGAGAAATTTTTCTTGATCCGAGGGTGAAATTTGACTGAATTCTGACGGTCAGAACGCTTAATAATAACGCGCCAAGTTACGTTCCAGATTTGGATTTAAATTTCCAAATCCAACCCTTTTCTCACTCTCTTCACTCCAGGCTCAATGAAATAGCCTCTGAACATTGGTTGGGCTTGATTTTCGAAATGATTGTCAAGTCCAGTTAAGATTGTAGGTATCGGACTTTTGACGCGTGGTCTAGATCCAATACAAAGTTTCAGAGAGTTTCTCAGAGAGTTCCTGAGAGCAAACGGGTTTAGAGTTTGATCCAAGGTTTCAGGATATTATAGCGTCATTGATTCTACAAGTTTTGGGTCTTGCAGAACGTATTCAAAGTGTTCAGGGACTATTTCACAGCTACTCTAGCGTAGCACTTGCTTACTAATGCTTAATTTCTAAAGGAATTAATCCTACGTGATTTCTGGTTGAGTTAGTACTCAAGTCTCAGTACGAATTTTTCCAAGGTGTTACATAATTACTTCTCTAAAAAATTCTAAAAAAACCTAGATATATAACCATGGTGATCTGAGACTTGAAAAGCTATTATCTACGTCTCGTCGAAGTAACAATAAATCTTGTTTGGGTTATATCAAGGGTCATTCAGAAAAATCTAAAAATACTGCTCCTATATTTGTTAAAGGTGAATCTTCAAACTCTAAAGAAGAAACTACAAAGGAAATAAAGAAAAAACCTTATCAAAAACTTTTTATCCAAAAACTAAGTCCAATTATCAAAAGAAATATTATAATCCTTCTCTTACAGATAAGATAGTGGACTTACCGAAGGAGCTTTTGAAATCCAACTCTAGAACTATGAGAGTAAGTGAGAAGAAAAATTATTGTTCTCAAACTAATCATATAATCAAATATCCTTCTAAACCCAAAACCATATTGAAATGGGTTTTAAAAAATAAGTGTCTTGTTATCCACACAACTTTCAAAGATAATAGTCATTTAAGATAGTACCTGGACAGTAGATGCTTTAGACATATGACAGGTGATAAGGCGATACTTTCAGATATTAATCACATTGATGGAGGTTCAGTAACATTTGAAGATGAAATTGCGGTGAAGACAGCTTTAATTGAAGTAGGAATATGTCAATATGTCCTAGAAGAGGGTGAATAAGACTTTTTAAAGTTTTTATGGTTTATTAAAAATCCTATTACATTAATCATAACAATAAACACTTATCAGGGTTACTCAAAAGTAACTCTACTGGCTTTCAAGCCTAGTAGAGGATCCAATTGCAAACTATTTAAGAAGTGAACAACATGCAAACTAGTATATGATGGATATGATTGTGTATGTGTGTGATGTGTGATCTCAGATATTCAAATATGAAAATATTAGAGTAAATCACACAGACAAGAATAGTAATCTCAAACACAGTCATTTTTATAGTGGTTCGACCACTTGTCTACTCCACTCTTGGTAACTGCACTCAACCCTTGAGTGTACCTAATTTCAATAAGGAGGTTACACAACGGTTCACCTCAAACCTAAGGTTTTAAATCAAGTTCACCTTCAACCTTTACAACCTACACCTAGGCTGACTGTTTATGCTCCCTGAGCAAGGGTCAACACATAGCACCTGGTTTTAGGTACATTGGCCAAGGATCCATTGAAGGAACCTCATTATTTATCCTCTCACGAGCAAGGGTCAGCACAACGCACCCACTTTTAGGCACACTGGCCAAGGATCTTCCACAAGACCCTAACTGTTTATGCTCTCTATAGAGCAAGGGGTCAACACAACGCACCTACTACGTACACTCCCACTAGAGGCCTCATTAAGGACTTGCAAGGGTGAGAAACACCTTAGACCTAATCGTACAAAGAAATGATCAAAGGGTCCTTTGGACTCTAATAACTTATAAATAAGTGGATGAGTCTCATTCAGTACGTTGACGAAGATCTCCTTCTTTGTTAATGAAGAGTCTTTAGCTTCCTTGATCAGCAACTCAGAAGATATACCAAGGCATGGTGACAGATTGGGTCAAGGTTTATGATGGAATCCTACTCTATGAATGTTTTCCTATCAGGAAGATAGAGCGATTCCAATCATCTATGAATTCAAGGCATTCCAGCTTAATGATTTACCATTAAGGTAGTAGCTGGAGGATCCTTGAATTCAGAAGTTCATTCCCCAATCCACTCTATTGAATATCAATGATGAGGGTGGATCGAAGGATGAACTCCCATGAGAGAAAGGGCCTTGGGTATATGATCTAAGTTAAAACACTCAAAAGCACTCTCTTCTTTCTCTACCAGTAATAACAGACAAGTCCTCTTTATATAGGCAAAAGGTTCCAATGGATATAAAACGGTCACATTTATGACAGAATTCGATATCATCAAGCGGGATCGATATCGTCGAGTGTATACTTTCGATAGCATTGATGGTCAACTCGACGACACAAACTCAAATGTCATACACTTTTGAAAGCTCTTACCAGCTGGTCGATGAATCGAAACGCATGTCGATGTCATCGGATTTCAAACTCCGATTTCATTGATATGAGGTTTAATTCCTCGACATTTAAAAATGAGAGAGACTTACTATGAAATATTTCAGGTTTACAAGAATGATCGAGGGACCTTCGATATCATCAGAATTTGAAATTTAATGATATCGATAGCTGTATCGAGGCATCGATAAATTTAAAGGATTTTTGTTTAAGCTTGCTGGAAAGTTTTTGTCCCTGTTCGATGACATCGAAACCGTACCGATATCATCAATATTTGAATATCGATTTTATCGAGTGACCCTCGATCATAGATAAACTACCCTGAAATATTTTGATAAAAATCTTCAGCCCATGGCCGATATCATCGAGATTTAAACTTCAATGGTATCGAGGAAGACTTCAATATATCAATACAAATATGATTTTCTTAAGTAAAAACAGAGGCACCGGAGATCTTCCTGTCGATATTATCGAGTCACCTTCAATGAACACGAGATCAAATATTGATGGTATCGATAGGCATATCAATACATCGATAATTCCGTCCAGAAATATGTGGTTACTGGAAACTTTTATCCTCATTCCGATGGAATTGATTTTGTCATCGAGGACATTGACAACGCAGGTCAATCATATCGAGATGTGTTTCAAAAAAATCGATAAAGCAAGAAAACTTAGAGATTTTCTGATTTCTGAAAAAGTTTTCCTACTTAAAAACCCTATGATGTTCTAACTTATTTTAAGGGTTTTAAGTATTTGGTGTTTTGGGACATGCGATGTGAGGCTTAGATTTACTTGTGGCGAGCTTGCACACATCTGGTTGAGAAAAATACTTTTTGAATTGATCTTCCTATGAAGTTCTGCAGTCTGACTGACCCAACACTCTGCCAATTGACAAACCATGGCACTTTTAATCTCCCCCTTTGTCAATTATGTGACAAAATACCAAAACACCTTAGACCAGCTTCTATACTGACATCCTAAATTGTGTGTACATGTTCTTTACACAATTGTACAATACTAACAATGTCATATACACAACACATCCAGAAGCTACTCCCCCTATCTGCAAAACTCCCCCTCGCTTGATGCAGTTGCTCTCCCTATCTACAAAACTCCCCCTCGCTTGATGCAACTGCTCTCCCTAACACTTGCAACACCATACTCAAGCAGATATATATTTCCTAGCAGGGTGTTTGAATCTTTCTCCCCCTTTTTTGTCGGTCATTGACAAAGATTACATTATAGTAGATATTGATTGAAGTTTAAAGTATTTGGGAGAACCACATGCAATAAGCATATATAGATAGATGAATAATGATTAAATCAGTTTAACCATACATCATTTTCAGAAAGAATGGATGCATATCAGATCAAATAAGGCAGTGATAAAAGAAGATAAAATAATCATGAGAATCACATGTACTCTATATCAGAAACTAGAGAACCTAAGGGATCTTAGAACATAATTATGGCAGCAAGAAATATGAATTATATCCAGCCACATTCAACAATATCCAAAAAAAAGCATATATATATATACTGCCCAAGTTTGGCAATAGGTTAATAGTCATCCCAAAAAAAAGCCCCATCCATGGGCACCTAGAAGTGACCAGTATTAACAAACCCACACAGGGCATATACAACATATAACAACAAAATAAAAATTGTCAAACTGTTAAGGGGTTATCACATTCACTCATGAGAGCGTAGAACATCAAAAAGATACTTATGCTCATACGCAGAGATAAGTGTGGGTGAATGTGATAGTGTTCAGAGTCCTGTACTACAACAAAGGAGCAGGGGTAGATGGCGCTGTATCGTCTCTACAACAGGTGATTATCTTAACCAATTATTATACTGTCTGCTGCACTCCTTGAACCAGCCGTTCCAAGATGGTAAGCCTCTCGTGCACCGAGTGGACATTCCTTTTAATTGCTCCAATCTGATCCTGGTGGAACTTAAATCATTTAGCAAGCCTAGGAGCTGATGTCGATGGTGCTTGATGAGGTTCAGACGCTTCCTCTCCAGCCGTCTCAGTTCCTTCCATGGGAGCATCACCTGCCCAACTTTCCCTTTCTACTCGAATGCCTTCCTCAGGTGGATCCTCAGGATATTTATGAAACTTCAAATCCATCCTTCGAATGTCACTTTTATTGAAGGTTTGGAGAGGAAGTACAGGATCACTTGTAGTTGGGAAGGCTATGGCATTACAAATTGTATTTATGATCTAGGGATATGGTAAGTGAATGTCCCTAGCCATATGAAAAGCATAAACCAATTGATGCACGATGAGGGTAGGCAGATAAATCTTGATCCCAGCGGTGACCAAATAAATTATCATAGTCATAAAGCCCATGAGATCTACCCTGTTGGAACCCCTAGAGTAGATATTTGAAGCAAGGATACCATGCAAGACCCGATAGCATGGTTCCATGAATCTGACTTTTAAGGCATTCCCTTGGTGCCACTGGACATCACGATCATGACAGAGGAATTTGGTGACCTTGGACCGAACCTTAATATTTTCCATGTCCATATCTGGGAGTCCTTCAGGAGATAAGGTAAGATTGAATATCCCTACGACAGACTCCAGAGTGAGCAGCACATCATCACTCTCGACGGTTACGGTGATGGATGGTGGTTCAGTTATCAGAGAATGACAGGTGACAAAGAAATTATAGGTCCATTCAAGTTGATATAGTCCCCCAAAGTCGAGAACTGGTAACCAATCTATGGTGGAAAATAGTGGTTCCAGATTATATGGAATCAAACAACTTCTGTCAACTTTTCTCTCGAGAATAACCTTTCTCACAATGAAATTCACCAAGACCGGATTAATCTGCACCGGTGGAGATGCCTGCACCTCAAACTGGGACCCACTATGTCTTGTGTGTTACCTTGTGGGGGTCCAACGTTTCGAGGCCCTTGCGTTTCCTTTTGAAGCAAGCACTTTTTGTCAAGTGGATCTCGATGACTCACCTGGACCGAATACTTTTTCTTTGTCTTTTCCCATGTGGAAAAAAGAGGATTTGAAGGATTTGGGAAAAAGGACACAACCTAATAGAAACAGAAATACCAAAAAAAAAAAAAAACTCTTGATGTTTACAAAGGTATTACTTATTTGTGGAATGGTTGGGACTGCCTGAAAAAGGTCCGAGCGGTCCGGTTGAGAGGAGCAAGTAGGGATGAGGAAAGGAAACCCTGGAACAAAAATCCCTTTTCCGCGCTCCACCGACTTATATCGAGCGACATCTGTCGATATCATCGATCCTCATCTCGATGATATCGAGGGACCATGATCGATTTCATCGATCCTATCTTCGATATCATTCTCAATCACACGACTTTTCTTATTCTAAGGAGGCGTCGATGATATCGACTCTTGATCGATTAATCGGGAATGACATATCGACAGTCATATCGAAGATGAATATTTTCAATTTTTCAGCATTCAAACGACTCTTCATGTATACTTTTAATATTTTTATGAATCAATAGTATATACAGCAAAATTATGTACAATCAATGTACACATCAAAATTATAAACATTAAAATGTTCATATACAAAAGATTGAGGTGAGGAACCTCAGATATATCATTTAGAGCTTAGCAAAAATTGTATCATTTTTTTAAATATCCAGACCTAGATGTATGACCTGGACTTGTTCTTTTCATGCTTTGATATTTTAGGGTATATGGATAGAGTTAGTTATTAGACAATTCAGTTTTTCTTATACTATCCATTTTGAGACCGAATTCTTTTTAGTTTTCATGTTTATCTTACCCACTTGATCTAATGATTTCATTTCAGGTGGTGATGGGTGAGTGTTTCTCCTAGGTGGACTTTTGTCATTTCGTATTTCTCTAGCTGATGTGAATTTACCAATGTGATTTTGACCAGAGTTATGTGAAGTCCTAGGTGTCAAGCATTCAAACTTATAATGACCCATATCACCACATAAATGACAAATTGGAGTTCTCATATTGCTACCTGAAGCAGCAGATTTTTCAGTTGTTGGGGTTGTATTTCCAATTTTCCTTTTTGTTTTATCATACCTTAGGCCACTCTTATCTTTTCATCGTCTTCCCATCCCTAACAACTTTTCTAACTTTTCACCACTCTGAGAAAATTTCTAGTTTATTTCAGCAAATTTTCTGGATTTCTCTAAGTTAAAATGGAGTGTGTGATTCTCATTCTTGATTTGCTCATTTTCATCTTTTAATAATTCAACTTGTTTAGTAAGCTTTGATGATTTAATTTTTAGGGACAGATTGACTCTTTCCAATTTGTCAATGTCTGAATGATATTGTTGTAGATCATTGATTAGATGTGTATTAATTTCTAAGGTTTTGTCCAGATCTTTTTTCAGCACTTCCTGTTTATTTTCAGACATTTCAAGTCTTTTCAAGATGTGGATGATATGAATATAGAGTTGATTGTAAGCATCCTGTAATTTATCCTGTTTCTCTTCTTCTTCCTTTGTTTCCTCATTATCAGATGGAAATAATTCAGTAGCTTACGGTTCCTCGTTCTCAGTCTCAATGGGAATGTTTGGAGCAGTGGTGACCATAAGTATTTTCAAGGATTTTTGGTCACCATCGCTCTCAGAGTCACTAGATTCTGAGTTTGATTCTTCTGTATCATCCCATGTATCAGCCATTGCCTTACCCTTAGTTTTTCTATTTGGGCATTCAGTAGATAGGTGTCCATACTTCTAACAGGCATAACATTACAGTTCTTCGGTCTTTTTACCAAATTTACATGTAGAAGGTTTATTGTCCACCTTTCTTCCTTTGAAAGGACGACCATGATTCTTCTGAAAGAACCTCCTGAATCATTGTAGCAGCAAAGCTACTTCCTCATCTTCATCTCCTTTCTCACTTCCACTGTCCTCATTTATCATTTTCTTTGAAGTTTTTAGGACAGTATTTTTAGATTTTTAGGCTTGTTTGAAGTGTAGTTCAAAAGTTTGTAGGGAACCTACCAGCTCTTCTACTTTCATCTCATCTATGTTCCTACACTCTTCAATAGTTGTAACCTTAGGATTAAATCGTTTTGGTAGGGATCTTAGAATTTTCCTACAAATTTTTGATACTAGAACTTTTTCTCCCAATCCTCCCATGGAGTTGCAGATGATATTTAACTTTGTGAAAAACTCCATAAAAGTCTCATGTTCTTCCATTCTGGGATTTTCGAACTGTGAAGTCAGAAGTTGTAGTTTGCACCTCTTCAAAGTGTTTGTGCCTTCATGAGTTCTTTCCAATAGATCTCATGCTTCTTTGGATGTCCTACACATACTTATTTTATTGAAGATGTCTTGGGACACGACACAGTAGATAGAGTGCATAGCTTTTGCTTTAGCAGTCTGTGTTTCTTTATCGAACGTCATCCACTTTTTTTTTGGTTTAGGTTTTGTGATGGTTGTGCCACTATCAAGTACAATTTGTTCAGATGGTGGCACACATCCACTTTCAACTATATCCCAAACATCATGATCTAACGAACTAAAAAAGTAGTGCATTCTAGCCTTTCAGTATGTATAATTTGATCCATCAAACATTGGAGGTCTAGTGATTGATGAGCCGTCTCCTTTGATCATATTCCCAACTTTAGTCATTATCACTCTTCGGCGGTGAAATCCTTAAAGGGAGACTCGCGCTGATACCAATTGAAATAACGGTAAAGACCACTTTAGTTGAAGTAGGAATACGCCAAAATGTCCTAAAGGGGGTAAATAGGACTTTTTAAAGCTTTTATGGTTTATTAAAAATCCTATTACACTAATCCTAATAATAGGCACTTATCAGGATTACTCAAAACTAACTCTACTGGCTTCCAAGCCCAGTAGAGGATCCAATCACAAACTATTTAAGAAGTGAACAATGTGCAAACTAGTTTATGATGGATATGACTGTGTATGTGTTTGAGATGTGATCTCAGATATTCAGATATGCAAATATTAGAGTAAATTACACAAACAAAAGAATAATAATCTCAAACACAGTCATTTTTAGAGTGGTTCAACTACTTGTCTACTCCACTCCCGGTAACCGTACTCGACCCTTGAGTGTACCGAATTTCACTGAGGAGGTTTCACAAATGTTCACCTCAAACCTAAGGTTTTAAATCAAATTCACCTTCAACCTTTACAACCTACACCTAAGCTGACTGTTTATGCTCCCTGAGAAACGTCAACACATAGCACCCGATTTTAGTCACATTGGATAAGGATTTACACAAGGAACCTCACTATTTATACTCTCACGAGCGAGGGTCAACACAACACACTCACTTTTAGGGACACTGGCCAAGGATCTTCCACAAGACTTAACTGTTTATGCTCTCCACACAGCAAGGGTCAACACAACGCACCCACTACATACACCCTACCGGAGGCCTCCTTGAGGACTTGTAAGGGTGAGAAACCCTTAGACCTAATCCTATGAAGGAATAATCAAAGGGTCCTCTGGACTCTAATAACTAACAAATAAGTGGATGAGTCATATTCGGCACGTTGATGAAGATCTCCTTCTTTGTTGATGAAGAGTCAGCTGCTTCCTTAATCTGCAACTTAAAAGATATACCAATACATGGCGACAAGTTGGGTCAAGATTTATGATAGAATCCAACTCTCTAAATGTTTTCCTATCAGGAAGATGGAGCAATTCCAATCATCTATTCATTCAAGGCATCCCAGCTTATTGATTTTTCATTAAGGTAGTAGCTGGAGGATCCTTGAATGTGGAAGTTCATTCTCCAATCCACTCTATTGAATATCAATGATGAGGGTGGGTTGGAGGATGAACTCCCATAAGAGAAAGGGCCTTGGGTATATGATCTAAGTTAAAACACTCAGAAGCTCTCTCTTCTTTCTCTATCAGCAATAATAGACAAGTCCTCTTTATATAGGCAAAAGGTTCCAACGGATATAAAACAGTCACATGTATGACAGAGATCAATATCATCGAGCAGGATTAGTATCATCGAGCATATACTCTCGATAACATCGACGGTCCGCTCAATGACAAAAACTCAAATGTCATATGCTTTTGAAACCTCTTGTCAGCTATTCAATGAATCGAAACACATGTCGATGTCATTGGATTTCGAACTCCGATTTCATCGTTGTGAGGTTTGATTCCTCGACAATTGAAAATGAGAGAAACTTACTATGAAATATTTTAGGTTTATAAGAGTGATTGAGGGACCTTCGATATATCAGAATTTGAAATTCGATGATATCGATAGCTGTATCGAGGCATCGGTAAATCCAAAGGATTTTCATTTAAGCTTTTTGAACATTTTTTTATCCTTGTTCGATGCCATCGAGACCGTACCAATATCAACGATATTTGAATATCGATTCTATCGAGTGACCCTCAATCATAGATAAACTACCCTGAAATATTTTACTGTAAATCTTCATGCCCATAATCGACATCATCGAGAGTCTTCCGATATCATCAAGATTTGAACTTCAATGATATCGAGGAAGGCTTCGATATATCGGTGCACTTATAATTTTCTTAAGTAAAAATAGGGGCATCGAAGATCTACCTGTTGATATTATCGAGTCACCTTCGATGAACTCGAAATTCAAATATCGATGGTATCGATAGGTATATCGATACATCGATAATTCTGTCCAAAAATATGTGGTTGCTGGACACTTTTGTCCTCATTCTGATGAAATCGATTTTGTCATCGAGGACATCGACAGCGTAGGTCGATCATATCGAGATGTGTTTCAATAAAATTGATAAAGCAGGAAAACTTAGAGATTTTTTGATTTCTTAAAAGGTTTTCTTACTTAAAAACCCTATGATGTTCTAACTTATTTTAAGGGTTTTAAGTACCAGGTGTTTTGGGACATGGGATGTAAGGTTTAGATTTACCTATGGCGAGCTTGCACACATTCGGTTGAGGCAGATACTTTTTGAATTGATCTTTCTATAAGGATCTCCAGTCTGACTGACCCAACACTCACGCTAATTGACAAACCGAGGCATTTTCAGAAGATGGCAGCAATTGCAAAATCAGCAGAAGAGGTAATGTAAAACTTCTCAATCTTCCTGTTTTTAAAGATGTTTTATATGTTAAATGTTTGAAACACAATCTACTAAGCATATTTGAAATCTGTGATAATAATCAGTGTTAAATTTTCTAATAATATATGTGAAATACTTAATAATCAAGGTCATATAATATTAACTGGTCGAAGAACCTTTGAAGATTGCAATATCATTGATGAATCATGTTCCACAAGTCACTCTTGCTATATGGTCCAAACAGATGAAACTGAATTATGGCAACAACGTCTTAGACAATTAAAGTTTAGAGATCTATACAAACTTAGTAAGAGAGATCATCTTCGAAGCTTACCCAAGTTGAAAAAATTGGAAAAGAAAGCATGTGGTGCCTGTCAAATAGGCAAACAAACCAAGATTAGTCACAAAAAGGTGAACTCCTTATCCACATCTAAACCCCTCGAATTACTCCATATAAACCTTGTTGGACCAACTCAAAAAGAGAGTAGAGGAGGTAAAAAAATACTTCTAGCTGTAGTTGATGACTACACTAGATATTTATGGGTAGCTTTCTTAAAAGAAAAGTCAGATGCTTTTGACGAAGTCAAAAAAGTTATTTAAATACATCTAGACAGAAAAAGAAATGCCTATGAAAAGGATAAGAAGTGATCATGGAACATAATTTCAAAATAGCAATTTTGAGAAGTTTTATGATGACCATGGAATATTACATGAATTTTTTGCCCCTAAAACTCCTCAAAAAAATGGTATAGCTGAAAAGAAAAATAAAGTTCTACAAGAAATGGGGACTGTTATGCTTAATAGTAAAAAAGTTAGCAAAAAAGTTATGTTCTGAAGTTGTCAACACTGCTTGTTATATTATTAATCAAGTATATGTAAGAGCAGGATTAAATCAAACAGCTTATGAACTTTTTTTTAACAAAAAACCATCAGTAAAATATTTTCGTACTTTCGGAAGCAAATGTTTCATTTTATGAGATAGGGAACATTTGGAAAATTTTGAAACAAAAAGTGATGAAGGTATTTTTCTAGGGTATGCTCTAAACAATAGAGCATATTGTGTCCTAAATAAAAGGACCAAAGTGATACAAGAATCCATAAATATTGTAATTGATGATCAAAAAAGCACTCCATATGATGAACACGATGATGAGGTTATTATATATAATCAATCAGAACCTTCATCAAAATCAGATACAACTAAGAATAGACTAGTCAAAGACTATCCGACTAATCAAATTCTTCGTAACCCTCACACTAGTGTTCAAACTAGAAGACAAGTTAAAAATATTTGTAATCATGTATGCTTCACTTCCCAGATAGAACCGTCAAATGTAATTGAAGCCTTAGCTTATGAAAATTGGATTTTAGCTATGCAAGATGAATTAAATGAATTTTTCAGGAATGATGTTCGACATCCAATGCCCAGACCATCTAACAAACATGTGATTGGAACTGAATGGATATTTAAAAATAAATCTTATGAATTTAGGAATATCTTAAGAAACAAAGTGAGATTAGTTATACAGAGATACACCCAAATTGAAGGAGTCAACTATGATGAAACTTTTTCTACAGCCGCTCATCTCGAATCCATCAAACTATTTATCTCCATTGCATGTCATAAAAACTTTAAAATTCATCAAATGGATGTTAAAAGTGCTTTCTTAAACAGTGATCTAAATGAAGAATTTTATTTAGAACAACCTAAAAGTTTCGAAGATCCTAAACTTCCTAACAATGTATACCATCTTAAAAAGGATTTATATGGATTGAAACAAGCTCCTAGAGCCTGGTATAGAAAATTAAAAAAATTTCTTCTCAGTTTAAATTTTAAAATATGTAGTGTTGATAAAAATCTATTCATCAAAAGAATTAATGAAGAGCTGTTGATTGTTCAAATATATGTAGATGATATTATTTATCGATCAACGAATGCTAAACTTTCTTCTAAGCTCGCAGAATCCATGAAAACAGAATTTGAGATGAGCATGGTGGGAGAACAGAACTATTTTCTTAGACTTCAAGTGAAACAACTTGAATATGAAATTTCCATATCTCAGACCAACTATCCGATAAACTTAGTTAAGGAATTTAGGTTTGAGAATGGTAAAAACTTTACTACTCTCATGGCTACAATACTCAAATTATCTAAAGATGACACAGGTAAAAGCGTTGATCCTCATTTTTACCGTAGTATGATTGGTAGTCTCTTATATTTAATTGCTAGCAGGCCTGATATCTCTTTTCGTGTAGGCATATGTGCCAGATATCAATCTAACCCTAAAGAATCTCATCTGGCTAGAGTAAAAAGAATAATTAGATATGTTGCTAGTACTGTCAATTTGGGTTTATGGTATCCTCATGATACATCTTTATAAATTGCTGGATATACTGATGCTGATTAGGCAGGTAATGTGGATGATAGAATATCTATAAGTGTTGGATGTTTTTACATCAGAAACTGCCTTGTCTCTTGGATGAGCAAGAAGCAAAACTCAGTACCTTTGTCCACTGCCGAAGCTGAATATATTGCATCAGGAAATGCATGCACGCAATTAATATGGATGAAAAGGATGTTAGCAGACTATGATGTTGATCAAGAAACAATGCATTTATACTGTGATAATACCAATGCAATAAATATATCTAAAAATCCTATTCAACATTCTCGCACTAATCACATTAATATTCGATATCACTATATCAGAGAATTAGTTGAAAGAGAGTTTGTTATGCTTGAATATATTAATATTAAAAAATAAGCTTGCAGATATTCTGATAAAACCTCTTGATAATGTCAGATTTTTAATTAAAAAAATGATATTTGCTTATACAATGTTGCTTAATTAATTATTCTATACTGCAATTTATTGTTTTATGTTATTACTTTAATAGAATAATGTACATTCATTTCATTTTTTAAAAAAAGAAAAATTATATAAAATATATATTTTTTTAGTATTTTTGGCCAACCCTAAGTTGACTGCATGGTTCGGCCAGCCGAGGACATATTGGGGCTAGCCGAACCATGCGCAAATGGGTTATATTGAGTATTTTTTTTTCAAAACCCTCATTCCATTCTCATCTTCTTCGGTCAGCCCATGGATTACTTCGGCCAACCCATCACTCTAATGTTCTTGTAAGTGAATATTTTTTTAGTTTCCTTCTAGATTTAAGTTCCTAGCTATGCATTATTGTACATTTCATCATTTTTCTTGAATTTAGAACTCTATTTTGTTGGGTTTTTTATAGAAATCTGATCTAGATCTTTTCATTCCATTTGTTGGTATTTCTTTTATAAATCCAGTTATTTTCTATCATAGCATCTCATTTTAAGCGTACTGTGCAAGGTCTTCAAATTGGTTCTTCCTCTCGATCTGCTAATCGGGTTATGCGCTCTATCCATTTACTTGAAAATGATTTAGAAAATTTACAGGATTTTCGTACCTATAACATTGTCATTGAGCACATCGTTAATACTAATCATATTGCCTTATTCAATCATGTATAAATTCTATCTGCAATAGGATGGGATAAGATTTTTACGGGGAGTGGTGCGACCTATCGGTCTATCGAAAGAGGGTTGTATGCATATATAAATACTATGTCTTTAGATCAAGTATTATTTTCCATTCAGTTTTTGGAAGACACAATTACTATTAACCCATCCATCATATCATCAATCTTAGGTATTGATATGGAGGAAGAGGGAATCTCTATTCCACCGATCTTTGAAGATATGTACCAAATGGAAAGGGAATCTCTCACTATGGAGTTATGCGGTTTTAATGCAACCTGGCGTGAACATAACTCGCTCCCCATGTCACGCTCCAAACTCGGTAACCAGACTCACTAGGAACATGATAGCTGGTTCTAGCCGTAACAGCCTCTATAGTATCTCATTCTCGACTCCTAAGGCAGGTTCCGATCTTGGGATCCCATAAGGAGGATTTCCATAACCATATAATCATTTCCAATACAAGCATGCCTAGTATCACAACAAGTAAAATCTCAAAAATAACAAAGGAACACATCACAAAATCTACTATGAATTTGAACTTTTACAAGCTTTCATAAGGTCCAGAAGGACATACATAAGATAATAAAAAAATGAGAGAAAAGTCTGCAACACTGGGGTCCTTAAGCTTAATTCTACTCTAAGTTCTGCCAATATGATGCCTTCCTAGGATCTCCTGCATGCATCAATCGGGCATAATCTTATAGAAGTTTAGAGGGTGGTGAAAGTGTGTGACAATAGTGGGCAGAAGAATAATAGGAGGTATAGGAAGGGAAACATGCTCAATGATAATATCAACAGCCTTACTAAGGCTTATCATGAATACGATATAATGAGTACTATGTGTCTTACCAAGGTAATGCATGAAGGGGCTTATACAGCCGATGTGAATGCGATGCAAAGTAATGCTAGTACTCATAACCAATCCACATATCAAGTACATTTTCAACCATAAGAAAATCACCGTGGTGTATTACACTGTTGGATGACTGCCACTCTACAAACCCCACACAGTCAAACGAGCAAAAGAGACCTCACTACCCGCCTGTGGACAGCCAATTACTAGCAAGGCCTGACAGTAGCGGACCATTTATGAGCTGGTCAGACTCAACCTAGCAATGTCTCCTTACATCAAGCGAGTAAAGCCACACCCCTAACGAACCTATTACACGACAGTGGAAGTCGCGGTCTAACGGTATAAGGCCCTCATATGCTCATAGTTTTCACTCGGTCACGACATTGGGGTAGATCCTTAGTACCATGGAAGTTTTGAAGATTTCACCCATGGGCATCCTATGCAGCCGGTTTGCTTAAATAATATTTTCGGTATCCACACATATGGCGATCTATAAATGTCCCTATGGAGGCAAGACCCTAATGAAGCAAGGGTGGTATCATCATGAAATGTGATGCTAATGCATGATTCATACACACAGATCATGCACAAGCTTCAAGCACTCAATGTGCATAAGGGAAGAAACTTCATCCATCTATGACGACCACACAATGCAATCAATTCACACAGACAATGCAATGGGTCACAATGATGTAAGTGCGCTACTTGTAGAATATATTCCTCTTTCCCAGGGAGGAAAAAGTTCAAGATACATACACAGGTACTCTAAAGAGAAGTGAAGTCTTCTAGTGGTGACCCAATACTTTGGGATGGCCCATAAGCTAAGAGAGTCATAAAGCTTCAAGGAGGAAACAGTCCTAACAAGGTCCAAGGTGGGCCTTCAACCACCTATGAGGACCCTATGGGCCTACCTTAGGGCCACCAAGGAGGACATCCAACCTCAACTGGGTCCCAAAAGGAAGCCTGTTATGCATATAAAGTAAATTCCAAGGCCCAAGTAATCCACGGCCTAGTGGGCCATACACTAAGCCCAATACATAGGCAATATGGTGGGCCCCCAAGAAAGGTTTGGGCCCAACCACAAAGGTCATGAGTCCACTCATTGTGGTGGGCCTAATGGGCAGCCCATTATTCCAACATATGGGTGATCCTTATATTAAGAACAAGTAAGTTGGACCTTACATCTCGGCCCAAGTATGGGTTTATTTTAATGGGCAAGTAAGGGCCCAACTACTTAAATATTTGGCTCATAAAAACCATCACAATGGCATGATAATATATGCCCCAAAGGTTCAATGGGCCTATCAAAGAGTTTCAAGATAATGGGCCTAAAAAAACCCAACAAATAACTAAGAAGACTAGTCTAGTAAAAGCCCGATTGGAATGAGACTTAAATATACACTAATTAAGCTCAAAATCTAATTAAAAATAGGGCAAGATATGTGTAAAAATATCCCTAAATTTCATGGATCATGGTGCCCCAAAGCATCCATTTATGGGCAGCAACCATGGCCCTATTGCTGAAATTTCAGCCCACCCACAATCTGGTATTGCTGGAAATTCAAAAATTAATTAAATTATATATTTATTTTAGTTTTTGATAACCCATACATGTCACAAGGGGGTCCACTAAATAAAGGGAGTGGATTAAACACATAAATCATATGGTCCATACATTTGGACTAGATATCCAGCAGGAGCCTAGTTGGGCGTCTTATGTGTAGGCAGCTCTATGGGCCTGGGTATTTGGCCCAAAAACTCATCCAATGGGCCCCAATTGGATGCTACCAAGGGGGAGGATGATCAAGTCTCCTATGGACCCCACATGGATGAATGATGGGATATACAATACATTTAGGTGGGCCCATAAAGGAGCCTAGACAGCAAGCCAAGGTTAGACTCCCCAGCCTGGTGGGCAACTCCAGGTAGCACCACGAACAATACAGGGGCCTGATGGCCCTAAAAATTTACAAGGTGGTAGTTCCATGGGTGGATCACACTTTCATAAATTTTACAATTTTTGGATAACCAAAAGTATTTTAATTAATTTAAAGAAAAGAATCTATCCAGAAAAATCTGTCTAACCTGGACATCCCAACGTGGTGGGCCAGTCTAGCCCTTGCCACGGTGTGTACAGGGGTCCATTAATCCTAAAAATTGATAAATGGGTTTTAAAATAGGTGGGTTATATCTCTACATAATTTTACAATTTTTGGATGATCATAAGTATTTTAATTAAATTAAGGAATGCAATATTTTCAGAAATTCTTCTAAGTGTAGAATTTTGAATAGACCATGATTGAGCACCCAATGGGGTGGGCCCTGGATGTCTAAAATTTAGAGAAAATAAATTTAAACCTTACGACATATATGAAGTACAATTTAGGATCCACCAAAGTGGCCCACCTAATCAGAAGCTATTTTAAAACCTTGAGTTTCCAAATTGCAACCTTGCTGGAATTACAGTAGAAATTTCAGCAAGGTACACACATTAGCCCACTCTTTTGGAGACCCAAATGAGGTCAGTTGAGGCTAAAATTTGGCATGATTATAGGTGGGACATGTACCTTTAAAAATCATATATCAATTGGAACAAAATTTTCACCAATATCTCCAAAATTTGGTCTCAAGTTGACCCAAAAATCTGTCCAGACAAATTTGGACAACAACATGTAATTGAAAGAAATTAAATATAAACATCATTTAAGATGAGATTTAACCCTCAAAAATCATGTTGTGGACCACCGTAGTGGGCCCCACAAATATCCAGACCTTTTCCATCATAAAAACCCCTTGCATGTGCCCTTATTTTGGTGAAATTTTAGGGCCACATGTCTAAGGATGGACTGTCATAGACGTCCAACCTCCATGGATGGTCTAAATTTTTGTCGGAGCACAAGGTGGGACACACATGCATGATCAGAATGTTAACATCAAAAAAAATAAATGATCGGCCACAAGAAGAGGGGATCCGCCACATTGAGGCCCTCCCCTTCGTCAATCACACCATATATTTCATTGATTTACATGATACAACATAGATCAAACACTTGCATGTCATAGAATCAAGATCAATGGTTGAGATACCATCCCAACCATGATTCTAAGGTCTAGATAATCTATCATACAATGGAATCCAAATAATCCTCCATGATGGGGGGCATAAAGGGAAACCCCATGCATGGGATATGCATGCATGAAATAGGCCATTTGGCCACATTTAAGGAATGACGTAGGATCTCCAACATTGATTGATGGGTTCTACACTTACCATATGAAAGAAAAAGAGATCTAAGAACATATAAATGGAAATCCTACATCCTAGAAGTACACTCACCTTAGATCTCTCCAAACTTGTATCTTCTAGCTCCCGGTGCACCGAGGGAACCATATCAATGGGTGAGATATGATATGGATGGTTAGATTGAGAGGAAATAGAGGAATATGGGGCTGTAATGGGGTGGATGTCCCACCCTCTCTTCCTAAGAAGGAATGAGAAAGAGAAAGGGATAAATGAGAGGGAGTGAAGAGAGAGAGAGAGAGAAAGGCTTTTAAGCTAGGTTAGCACTTCTCTCTTACCTTGGTTAAAGAAGAATGATGAATGCAATAGGGAGTTACAACTAAAGTTGTAGGGTTAGTAGGTTTTCTAGGCTTGTGTGTGGTGTTTAGAGATAGATGGTGTAGGAATAGGGCTTAAGTTGTGTGTGTGTGTGTAGTGTGTGTTAGAAATAGTGCCAAAAGATGGAACCTACCTAGAAATCTGTGCATACTATCCTTAGGTGGATCACATGACCATGATCAAGGGATAGAAATGAAATGCACACAACTTATAATCTACACACCAGATGGATGTACAAGGCGCGGCATCGGAACCGCAATGATAATGCAAATAAGATGGCACAGATTTCGACTCGATCTAAGTCAGCTCTATAAGACCGGACTTAAGGATGACTACAAACATAATCCGAGGGTCATGACCAAGATGAACGAAATGCATACTCATACACACATGCACACATGCGAACTCAGGTCGGGTCTTACATCCCACCTATAATCTTCTTCCCAATTACCGTGTCTTGCATCGTATTTTCACTTCTAATGTTTATCCTCATGGTGGGAATAAGACATCTTACTCCCTATATGATGCGTATCCTTCACTTGATCATTTATGGTATCCATTTCTGTCTTCCATCTTTGATTACTTATTAGATTATCGACTACCGTCTTCATCCTCATCATGGCTCTATTCCTTTTACATATCTCATGACTTGCATTGCATTACGCTATAATATTCAAATCCCTACAACTGAAACATCGGTGTCTCAGATCCCATTTGCTAATGCTAATATCAACATGATGCAACTTGAGCTAAGACTTGAGCAGCGAGGACATCACGAAGGTGATCCTGAAGAATATGTGAACATAGATGATATATTTGCATATCTGGAAGAAACTGATGTTACCGATGACTCTGACTTCTAGCACTCTCAGTTCTCAGCAAGGTTGGAGGGTTTAGAGAAGAAGGTGGATGACCTACATGTTTCTCAGGAAACATTATTTTAGAATCAGTAACAACAGAAGAAGTACATGAAAAAGTACTTTCATCTCTTCAACGGGAGTCTGAAGATTAATGACCATGACATGTCGGCACCATCCTCCTTTAGTTCCTGAAAGGGCCTAGCTATATGCCCTAGAGGGGTGAATAGGGAAATGCCAAATAAAACTAATAACAGCAGAATAATAAAAGAAATAAAGCATAATGTTGAATTTAAAGTAATCTCAATAGCCTAAAATAAAGAGAATGATACTTTATCAGTTCTAAGGACAACCTTACACCAAAAACCAAAGGTTTAAGGTAGGACAACCTTATTTCCAGAATGTCCTTTGTATCACAGATCAATGAGGAATAAAAAGTAAGGAAATCAAAATAACTTGCAGAAATAAATCCTAAGTTATTACAACATTCTCCACACTTGCTTAGAATAAAACTATTACAATATTCATCCACGAATACAATCTACAAAATTGAATGAATAAAAGAATGAAAGAATAATGCACATCCACAACACAACGATATATAGTGGTTCGATTCAACGTTCAAAGTCCAATACTCACTTTAAGAATGATTCTAAGTCTAATTGATTTTAAATCAAAAGGGCTAGTTCTATTTGATTTTGAATCCAAGAAGAAGGAATATCAAAAATTCCCCTTTTCTAATGAGATTGGAATGTAGATCAAAATCAAATAAAAAATAAGCTAATAAAAGGAATATTAAATAAGCACAAAGTATCTTAAAACAAACACAAACTTAACTCAGAGAATAGCCTAAAGATTGCTTGAATAAAGTTGAATTGAATTGTTAAAACTCTGAAGTTCGTGCTCAATTTATAGCCTGAAAAATCCCGTCTACGACTGGTCTTAGGATCCTAGGACTGGTCGTAGCTTCAAAGATTTTCAAAGATTTCTGCAGGATAAGATTTTGCTGTTCCACGACCGGTCCTGGGTGGTATACGACCGGTCGTGGGCCACCTACGACTAGTCGTGGGTCACCTACAACCGGACCAGTCATAAGACTCCCAATTTAGTTGCTGGAATTTGAGTCGTAGGGCTACGACTAGTCGAAAGATGAGTCGTAGAACTCACAGGACTGGTCGTAGGATGTCCAGGACTGGTCGTAGGACAACTAGAAAGATCTAAAAATCTTCAACAACCTATGACTGGTCCTGAAAAACTTAAGACTGGTCGTAGCAAAGCTAGGACTGGTCTTAGAACAACCCAAACAAGCATATTAAAATATATGAATTATGTATCCAGAATGACCTACAGTAAAGCCCATCCTAAGGTCAATCTAAGATCAAACAAACCTTAAAAGTGAGATGGACATTAAAAGTCTGAACACTCAGATGACCCTTAAGAGAAGCTTGAGAATATACAAATCTTGTTGTAGGCCTTCTTGAGCTTGATCTTGACTTAAGATAACAAAGTCTTCTTGATCCTTTCTTAAGTTGAAAAAGTCTTCTACAATACTTGAACTTGATTATATCTTGAGCATGCAAACTTGAAGACTTCTATTCTTGAATTCTTCATCCATGACTTGAAACGTTCTTCAATTAAGTTCTTGACTTGAAATGCGATGTCTTGAAGTAAGAAAAGTCTCAAACATGAAACACAAGAAATACAAGACATAGATATAGGTTTTGGCACCACAAAATTTGACAACCAAAGGGATATGAAATCATAGCACTTACAATCTCCCTCTTTGTCAAATTTGTGACAAAACACATAGCATAGAAGATATAAGGAATCATGAGCCATAAAATCACAAATTACTCTACTCCCCCTGAGTAATATGAGTACTGCTCATGTAAACAATCAATAACATCACTACAACATATTCTCATCCACATATCCTTCTCAATCAATCAATTCAAACAAATAAATTACTCCCCCTTTCCATACTACTCCCTTTTACCTTACTACTCCCCCTTTTTGTCACAAAATGACAAGGGAAAGTCACAAAAGGAAAGAGAACATAGAGAGTAATAAGCAGATAATGAGAAAGAGATATGAAAGGACATAATATAAACCTAAAGCATTAAGCCATCATCAATCCCTAATACAATATCCAAAAGACAATGTTATCAAACCATAATCCATAATACATATCCAAAATAAAAGATAAAGTTATACTATCCAGAAGATAATTCACCTAATCTGATCCAGAGGAGGGAGCAGGGATAGTCGGATCAATCTGGTGTAAGCCCCTATTGATGCGACGAAGATATTTTTGCATGTACTTAAATCGCATATCATGGGCTATACTCATGTTATCAACCTTCTCTTCTAATGCACGAAGGCGTGCATGATAACCAGATGGATCATAATCAGGATCATTTGGTGAATCAGATTCTATCTCATCAAAATTCTCATCCATATTAACATCTTTTTGAGGAAGATCGCCAGCTTCCCCTTCATTCCCAGCTTCACCACCATCACCACCAACACCACCTTCATCAACTTGGCCAGGAAGCAAATCCAACTTCATCTTATTAAGATTGGAATTGTTGAAAATAAGATGATGAATTGGTGCCTCATTAACAGGTTTATCGACAAGCATATGAGTGGCTAAAACAGTCATAAGATAACCGAACGGAATATCACTATGACCCTGATGGAGACAAAACTAAATAATGGAATAACAAATCAAAGAAGAAAAACAGACCATGGTACCAGAAGCAATAGAATACAACACACGAGCCATGAAAGAAGTCAACTAGATTTTATTACCGGACCGAGGATACACATTGAAAATGAAGAAACGATGTAACACTCTATATCTAGGTAACAGATACTTTGAAGGGAGCGCATTCCCTTTGTGTGTCCATTGCGCATCAATTTTGCATAAATCTCTTATTAACATGCATTTTTCCGATTCAGATGGTTTGTCATATAGAGTTTGAATCGGTATACCTTCATCATTAATAGGTATATCCATAATACCTGATATCAAATGACGGTCTACTTCAAATTTCTCTTCTCTAGTATCAATTGAAAATGTTAAATTATTAAGAGAAAATTCTAAGATGCATGCTACCATTGATTGGGCAATGGACTGGTATGCAGGCCCACCCCAAAGTAAAATGTTAGTCCAGCCAACAGATTCAAGGAGAGGGATAATACCATATGGAGCAATGTGATTGAGATCAGCGGTATGTTCAATGATAATTTTACGGACACGTAAATCTCGTACATCTTGAGAATCATCTTCGGGTGACCGAAGGTGCCGTTTAGTTATCGGTGCAGATCTAGATGAAGATAGACCACGAGACGTTTTGTTTTTCCCTCTAGCATCCATATTCAAGAAGATATATAAAGAGCAAGCAAAATGCACAAAAGAAAGGATGAGTTTTCTCTAGATCAGCAAATTGAGAAGAAATCCTTAAAAAACCCAACAAGAGATGAAATCTACCTACATAATTATCAAATCAAAGCATAGAGAGCATGAATCTTCAAGAAAAAGGATGAAATAGGACTCACCTTTAAGAAGAACAAGAAATCCTATGACTGGTCGAGCCACGACTCGTCGTAGGTCAGAGTGGAAATGAAGAAGATTTCTCCAAATTATATCATATTCACGAGCTCCACGACCGGTCGAGTGCGGTGCACGACCGGTCGTACCACGACTGGTCGTGTACAGCCTCGACCAGTCGAGTATCGACCAAAAATATATTTTTTATGTAAAAAATTAAAATGTAAACAAATATAATATGAAATATAATACACTATGATACATGCAAGCAAGAATATTCAATGTAAAATGCACATACCAAGATCAAATTTTAATTTATTAAACCTGATTTTGTCGAGCGGTTTAGTAAATATATCAGCAAGTTGAGTTTCGGTTGGTATATATTCTAAGGAGATAACTTTTTCTTCAACCAATTCACGAATGTAATGATACCTAATGTCAATGTGCTTTGTACGTGAATGCTGGATTGGATTTTTGGAAATATTTATAGCACTGAAATTATCACAATGTAAGATCATTGAATCTTGATTAATTTCATAATCGCTTAGCATGCGTTTCATCCAAACTATTTGAGTACATGCATATCCAGCTGCAATATACTCAGCCTTAGCAGTGGAGAGCGATATTGAGCTTTGCTTCTTACTGAACCAAGACACTAAGAAATTTCCAATGTAAAAACAACCACCATTGGTTGATTTTCTATCATCGATATAACTGGCCCAATCAGCATCTGAGTACCCGGCCAATTGAACACTAATATCAAAAGGGTACCATAGACCCAGATTTATAGTACTTGTAACATATCTAATAATCCGTTTAACAGCAATAAGATGTGATTCCTTAGGATTAGACTGATATCTCGCACAAATTCCAACACTAAATGCGATATCAGGCCTACTTGCAGTAAGATACAACAAACTACCAATCATACTATGATATAGTTTAGGATCTATATCTTTACCTGTAGAGTCTTTTGAGAGTCTTAACGTTGTACTCATAGGAGTATCAAAGTTCTTACCATTCTCAAATCCAAACCTTTTAACCAAGTCTGAAGCATATTTGGTCTAAGAAATGAAATTTCCATCAGGTTGTTGTTTTACTTGTAACCTTAAAAAATAGTTTAGTTCGCCAACCATGCTCATTTTGAACCTTGATGTCATTAACTCTGCAAACTCAATAGACATGTTACAACAAGTTGATCCATAAATAATATCATCAACATATATTTGAACCATCAAAATATCATTGTTATTTTTCTTAACAAAGAGCGTCTTATCGACACTTCCTACTTGAAAGCTATGACTAAGTAAGAATTTAGTCAATTTCTCATGCCATGCCCTAGGCGCTTGTTTTAGACCATAGAGAGCCCTTTTGAGACGAAATACATGGCCAGATAACTTAGGGTCTTCAAACCCTGAAGGTTGTTCAACATACACTTCCTCATGTAAATCGCCATTCAAGAAAGCACTCTTTACATCCATCTGATAAATTTTAATTTTTTTAAAGCATGCGATGAAAATAAAAAGTCTGATTGATTCAAGGCGAGTGACTGGAGCAAAGGTTTTATCATAATCGATGCCTTCAATTTGAGTGTACCCTTGTACAACCAGTCTAGCCTTGTTTCGTATAATATTTACAAGCTCATCATACTTATTTTTAAAGATCCATTTTGTTCCAATAATGTGTTTATCTTTAGGTCTAGGAACAAGATACCGGACATTATTACGAACAAATTGATTAAGTTCATCCTGCATAGCAACAATCCAATTTTCGTCAGAAAGTACTTCTTTTACGTTGACCGGTTCTATTTGGGATGTAAAACAAATATAATTACATATGTTCTCAAGTTGTTTGCAAGTACGAACTCCAGTGAGAGGATTTTCAAGTATTTGATTGGTTAGATGATCTTTGACAGTCCTTGGTTCAGATTCTTTTTGACTTGATGAGATATCTTGATTGTCAATAATAAGAGTTTCATCATCATCTGAACTCGGAGCTGGTGTATTCAAATGATCATCAATGACCACATTGATGGACTCTTGAATCACACCAGTTCTCTTATTTAAAACCCCATAAGCTCAACTGTTCAAAGAATAACTAAGAAAAATACCTTCGTCACTCTTCGCATCAAACTTAACCAAATTTTCACGATCACGAAAAATATAACACTTGCTACCAAAAACCCGAAAGTATTTGACAGTAGGTTTCTTTTCAAACCATAATTCATAAGCAGTCTTATTATCAGATTTACTAGTACAAACCCGATTAATAATATAACATGCGGTATTAACTGCTTCAGCCCAAAGATTTCTAGAGAGCTTCATGCTATTCAACATAACATTAGCCATATCCTGAAGCACTCTATTTTTTCTTTCAACTATACCATTTTGTCGCGGTGTTTTGGGCGCAGAGAATTCATGTGATATTCCCTGATCGCTACAGAATTTCTCAAAACTACTGTTTTTGAATTCGGATCCATGATCACTACGGATCTTATTAACATGAGAACCTTTCTCATTTTGGATTCGTTTGATGACCTTTTTCACTTCATCCAGGGTTTCAGTTTTATCTTTTAAGAACGATACCCAAGTGAATCTAGTATAGTCATCTACGATAACCAAGATGAATTTTTTGCCTCCTCGACTCTCTGATCTGGTTGGTCCAATAAGATCCATGTGGAGAAGCTCGAGTGGTCTAGATGTGGTATTGGAGTTCACTTTCTTGTGAGAGCTCCTAGTCTGTTTGCCCAACTAGCATTCACCACATATTTTGTCTACTTTTTGCAATTTGGGTAGACCTCTAATTAGTTCTCTTTTGCTCAATCTAAATAAGTTCCGATAGTGTACATGTCCAAGGCATTTATGCCATAATTCAGTCTCATCAGTATGGACCATGTAACATGATTGAGTAGATGAGCTTGCATCACTAACGATATAGCAGTTTTCAGAAGTTCTGCGACTAGTTAATATAACAGAACCCCTTTTATTAAGTATCTCACAACCTTGATTAGAAAACTTCACACTATGGTTGTTATCACATATCTGAGAGATGGTAAGAAGGTTGTGTTTCAAGCCCTCAACATACAAAACATTCTTAAATAAGGGAAGGTTATAAAGTTGAACCGTACCTTGGCCAATAATTTTACAATTGCTTCCATCACCAAATGTGACTGATCCATCAGTCAAATCTTTTAGATCAGTGAATAAAGCTTTGTCACCTGTCATATGCCTGGAGCAACCACTATCTAGGTACCACTTTGAATGGCTTGTAGCTTTGAAAGCAGTGTGAGCAACAAAGTAGTCAACTTTAGGAACCCATTTCAGAACTATTTTGGGTTTAGGAATATAGATGGTCTTTTTCTGTCTGTTGTTATAGGAGACACCTATAGAGTTAGACTTTAATAGCTCTTTGAGAAGATCAATTATTTTTTCAGCCAATGGATTTCGGTTTTGAAAATTAAAGTTGACATGACTACTTTTAGGTTTTTGAAAAGTCCTTGAATTTTTGAAAAAACCTTGATAAGTATTCTTTTCTTTTGAGATTGAAGACTCTCCTTTTACAAATTTAGGAGCAATGTTCTTTTGTTTATGAGATGTATTCTTATCATAGCCCAACCCGGATCGATTGCCACATTTTCTTGATCCGGACAATAATTTTTTCAATTTAGGATCACCATGGGCATATCTCCATGTGTCTTTCAAACTCTGAAGAGAAGCTATCTCATTTTTTAGTTTCTCATTTTCGGATCTCAAATCTTCAATTTTGGAGGTTTTGAAATCTAAATCACCTTTGGTTTTTTCAAAAGAATCAAAAATATGAGACTTTTCTAACACAAGAGACTCATAATCTTCCTTAAGCTTAGAAAATTTTTCTTTTTATAATTTAAACTTGAAGGCAATTTTACAACTCCCCTTATAAAGAGCATTATAAGCATCCTGAAGATCATCTTCATTATCGCAATCACTATTCAGATTTTCTTCACTAGATATATCATCATTATCTGAAAGGGTGATCTTGGCTAGAGTCATAAGGGCTTTAACATCTTCGCCCGACTCGGTTTCAAAATCTTCTGATTTAGAAGAGGATTCAGAATCAGACGATTCATCCCAAGTAGCCATCATGCTTTTCTTTTTTGATTTGTCTTTTTTATGACATTTGTTAGCTAAGTGCCCATACTCTTGACAGTTGTAACATTGACTATCTTTCAAGGATTTTTGAGTTCTAGGTTTAGATCGTCTCTTATCATTTAACTTTTGAAAATTAACTTTTTTCTTGCTTTCGAAAATTTTGTAAAACTTTTTTGCTAAAAGCGTTATATCATCTTCGGAATTTTCTAAATCCGAAGTGCTCTCTTATGAAACATTTTTAGATGATTTGAAAGCAATTAATTTTCTTTTAAGAGCTTTAAAGGATAACTCATAGGCTTAAAGTGAACCAACTAGTTCCTCAACCCTCATAGTATCCATATCACGAAGTTCCTGAATCGCGGTCACTTTAGAATTGAACCGTTCAGGGAGTGAGCGTAGTGTCTTTGCGCACACTTTGCTTTCTGGGATTCTATCACCAAGACCCCACATAGAGTTCACAATGTCATTCAATCTAGTATAGAAGTCCATAAACATCTCATTCTCCTCCATATGAATTTCTTCAAATTTAGTTGTGAGAAGTTGGACTTTAGATTTCTTGACAATAGATGTACCTTCGTGTGTCATTTCTAATACATCCCATGCTTGTTTTACATTTTCACAAGAGATGATTCTTTTGAATTCATCTGGTGATAATGCACAAGTAATTGCATTTAGTGCTTTTGCATTGGCACTACTTTCACTTTTTTGAAGTGTGGTCCAAAGAGAATAAGCCGTTACTTTCATTGATTTTGAACCATCGTCATTAGTTACTTCAGTGATAGGAGGGTTCCATTCATTCACTGTGGCCAGCCACACACTTTCATCCAATGATTTGAGGAAGATCTTCATCCTGGCTTTCCAATAGGTATAGTTTGTGCCAATAAAGGGTGGTGGCCTAGTGATTGATAGGCTATCAAAATTTGACATCTTAATATAGCTTAGATCGTTAGCTCAGGAAATAAATTCAATAAATAAACAATAAGCACGAGCTATTGAGCTCAGATACCACTTGAAAGGGCCTAGCTATATGCCCTAGAGGGGGGGTGAATAGGGCAATGTCAAATAAAATTAATAACATCGGAATAATAAAAGAAATAAAGCACAATGCTGAATTTAAAGTAGTCTCAATAGCCTAAAATAAAGAGAATGATACTTTATCAGTTCTAAGGACAACCTTATACCAAAAACCAAAGGTTTAAGGTAGGGCAACCTTATTTCTAGAACGTCCTTTGTATCACAGATCAATGAGGAATAAAAAGCAAGGAAATCAAAATAACTTGCAGAAATAAATCCTACGTTATTACAACATTCTCCACACTTTCTTGGAATAAAAAGATTACAACATTCATCTACGAATACAATCCATAAAATTGAATGAATAAAAGAATGAAAGAATAATGCACATCCACAACACAACGATATATAGTGGTTTGCCTGTGTGTACACCAATTGTTATCCAACAGCCACACAGAATGCTGCTCCACTCTTAATATCCTCACACAGGGGATATTAGCATGCACTATCAAAATAGGTTTCACAGGTTCACCTAAAACCTTCATAATTGTGTCTTTGATCTCGGGCTTACACAATCTGAGTTTTCTAGCTCTCCTCAGATAACCAATAACAATGAGATTTTTCTAGCAAATCTCAAACAAAACCAAAGAAAGTAAATTACAAAAATGTAAAATACTTGAATCACCTTTTGAAGTAGCCCGACAGAACCAATCAGAGTAGAAGTTTGATTCAACGTTCAAAGTCCAATACTCACTTTAAAAATGGTTCTAAGTCTAATTAATTTTAAATCAAAAGGGCTAGTTCTATTTGATTTTGAATCCAAGAAGAAGGAATATCAGAAATTCCCCTTTTCTAATGAGATTGGAATGTAGATCAAAATTAAATAAAAAATAAAGTAGCAAAAGGAATATTAAATAAGCAAAGATTAGCTTAAAACAAACACAAACTTATCTCAGAGAATAACCTAAAGATTGCTTGAATAGAGTTGAATTGAATTGCTAAAACTCTAAAGTTCGTGCTCAATTTATAGCATGAAAAATCCCGTCTACGACTGGTCTTAGGATCCTAGGACTGGTCGTAGCTTCAAAGATTTTCAAAGATTTCCGTGGGATAAGATTTTGTTGTTCCACGACCGGTCTTGGGACACCTACGACTGGTCGTGGGTCACCTACGACCGGTCGTAGAACCCCCAATTTAGTTGCTGGAGTTTGAGTCGTAGGGCTACGACTGGTCGAAAGATGAGTCGTAGAACTCACAGGACTAGTCGTAGGATGTCAAGGACTGGTCGTAGGACAACCAGAAAGATCTGAAAATCTTCAACAACCTAGGACTGGTCCTGAAAAACTTAATACTGGTCGTAGCAGAGCTAGGATTGGTCTTGAAGTCCCTAGGACTGGTCTTAGAACAGCCCAAACAAGCATATTAAAATATATGAATTACGTATCCAGAATGACCTACAGTAAAGCCGATCCTAAGGACAATCTAAGGTCAAACAAACCTTAAAAGTGAGATGGACATTAAAAGTCTAAACACTCAAATGACCCTTAAGAGAAGCTTGAGAATATACAAATCTTGTTGTAGGCCTTCTTGTGCTTGATCTTGACTTGAGATGACAAAGTCTTCTTGATCCTTTCTTGAGTTGACAAAGTCTTCTACAATACTTGAACTTGATTGTATCTTGAGCATGCAAACTTGAAGACTTCTATTCTTGAATTCTTCATCCATGACTTGAAATGTTCTTCAATTAAGTTCTTGACTTGAAATGCGATGTCTTGAAGTAAAGAAAAGTCTCAAACATGAAACACAAGAAATACAAGACATAGATATAGGTTTTGGCACCACAAAATTTGACAACCAAATGGATATGAAATCATAGCACTTACAGTTCCGACTGATTTTCTTAAACTCTTGGTTTGTAATAACTTGATATATTTTTACTTTTGCTGACATACATCTATATAAGACACTATGTTATGCTTATTTTATGCTACTAAATCCCTATGTTATTTGCTCCTTATATCCATTATGCTTCATTGATTTTTTCTTCCTTTGTCAACTTTTGATGAAAAGGGGGAGAAATATGTTATATTTTTGTGATATGGATATAAGATCAATATCATCATTTCTCTAATTTATGAGCACACACATATTTGCATGCACTTTGTGAACTATATTTTTGCAGTTATGACTAAGTGCTCAGGGGGAGTGATATAGATGCATGATCTCAGGGGGAGTAACAAGATTAATAGTATTGACTCAAAAGATTTGTGTTGTTTGAGCTGTTGTAATATATTATGATGAGTTGTATTGTTATTTTGTCATGAAATTAACAAAGGGAGAGATTGTAAGTGCTTATACTTAAAGAAAATATTAGTTCGTCAATTTTCGTAGTCTGGTTATGATCGCAAGCTTGACTGAAGACAAGTTATAAACTCGATCAAGTACAAGGAAAGAAGATTCAACATCTCAATGTAAGATCGTTCATGATTCGAAGTTCAGCACACTTCGTATGAGTCAACCTACAGGTGGTATAAACCTAATTGGACCATAGGTTAGGTGTACTTCACTCATGCATATCTTGAATCATATTTTTACATTAAATATGCGCTAATTAGGCCAGCATGATGTCCAGTTCAACCAACCTAAGTACTTGGACTAACCATGCAAAATTTGGACAAAATTCAGATCACATAAGATCTTCTTTTAAGGTAGGTTCGGTCAGTCTAAGGTGGGGTTCGGCCAGCCCAAGGTGGTTCGGTCAAGTTTCCAGCAACGAAACGATTTTGGAATCTTGATCGGTTAGGCCAACCGAATTGGATGTTCGGCTAGCTGAACCTAGGCTTAAGCCAATTGAAGTATTGAAAGATTTTATCCCGTGATTTCCAAATTCTAATTGGAACGTAATCTTTGAAGTTAGCCCAGCTGAACTGAATCTTGGGCCAGCCAAACTATACAGCTCCTTAGCTATAAATAGAGGTTTTCTCTTACATTCTAAATAATAAAAAAATCATATTCTTTCATTATGTTGTAGAGAAAGATCTCTTAAGACTTCTTAAGCTATTTGTGTTGTAATTTATATTTTATTAATAGGTTATTATATTCTCCTTTTAAAGTTAGATTAAATTGTTTTGATAAGAGTAATCCATACTCTATTTTGAGAAGAAGGAGAATTGAATCTGCAGCAATAGGGTTTCATTCATTTCATTGAAAATCTATTAGATTCGTTTGCATTTTTTTAAGTTGAACTCATACATCGGCTTCATCAATATCCCAAGAAGAAGATCAATGCATTCAAGCTACATATATGACTTTGACTCGTCAAATCGAAGATAAGTACTGTTTGTTTTAATTACTTCAGTTTGGATTTTTCTAAGATAGCTCGAGAATCTCAACGAGTTTGTTTGTGGTGACCCTGTAAAATCACAAATTGGGTTTGGTTATGATAGCCCATGAAAATCACAGTAACTGTATAAGGTTGTTAAGTTGACCCTGGAAAACCTTAAAATAGTGAAAGACAAAATTACGAGTAGTAAGTTTGGAAGTAGAGTAGGTTGCATTGAGGCACCGAACCACTATGACTCTTTTGTGCATTGTAGTGATTAACTTTTTAATAATTGTGTTATTGTGCTTTTATTATTCTTTGCATTAGTTTGAGTTTTTTTATTTCAAAGACATCGTGACATAAGGTTGTCCTACCTAAATATTTTAGGCGAAAGGTTGTCTTATGAACTATTTAGTATCAAGGATTTAATACTTTGCAATATTGTATTTAGTTGATTTATTATTCTGCATTGTATCGAATTATTTGGCATTGTCCTATGCATCCCCTGCCCCCCTAGGACATCTATAGCTCTTCCTTTCATATGCTTTCCTTGTGATTAATTATCTCTTGCTAAGTTTGATATTTCAATCTCAAAGATGTCGCGAAATAAAATTGTCCTGCCTAAATCTATTAGGTGATGGTTGTCCTACGGACTATTTGGAATCGAGATTTTAATACTCTATGCAATTGAGACACTACCAAAGAAAATAAGACAATGTCGACGGCTATAATGACCTTCACTAATGGTTAAAAGCCATCAAACGGTCCGTCGGGAAAGGGTCCTCAGCGCTGCTTGTCAATGGATTTAAACCATTAGTATCCTTGATGGCTAAGGGCGACGACCAAAATCGTCGGCCTATTCGACGGTCATTCACCATTTTAGTAGGCATTTGTCATGAATTTAAACAAAAAATGAAAATTATTTGCCTAATCAACGCACACATCCAAGATAAGCCACTTTCAGATGGATCACAGCGATAGTTAATTGTTTAGTTATTTATTAGATTAGTTGTTTTATCAAATAAGTTAAAAAGTGTTGTAAATTTTATAGCTAGCAATTCAACAACATAATGGAAGTTCTTAACTAAAATATAAATTGAACTATCTATAAAGAAAAGCGAGAAACTAAACAAAGTTCAAGAGAACCCTTATACAAAAAGAAAAATGCAATATTACCTTTTATTGACTAATGATATATTGATGTTTGTGTGACCAGCCCCAACATCTTTGGGGTAATCCACTTCCAAAACATAACCTATGAAGATAAAAATATGGCATGGAAACTAATTGAGAAACGAAACAGCCTATGAAACAAATAGAAAAGTGAGCTAATAAAGTTTAAAGTGGATGACATTATCACCTGCTCAGGCATCTGATGTGTTTTCATTTTTTCCTTCATCTCAATGTAGAAAATCTATAGGTGATTGAGTAGTTCTTAGAAGTTGAGCTTCAAACAGAATGTTACAGTTCACTTGTCATATATGAGATGCAACAAAGAAGATGCTCACCACAACAAGCACAAGGAAACATACGCATTCAATAGCCAATGCCAAATAGCTGGGACTGCTGAATAATGATATAACGTGCATTTCACGAAAAGCCATGACAACCATTTATCGGATGGAGATTGAACAAATTAGCTCTAAAATAAGAAATAGGCATGAATATACAAAATAAATGGCAGCAAGGAAAAAAAGAAGATGGAACATTCATTTCTAGATACATTTATTTCCCATAAAAATGTAATTTGCGCTAGTTCCTGCAACATACCCGCACTTTCAGCAGCTCTCATCATAAGCTACTCAACCAGATGCTTTGCGGGATCACCAAATGTGTTGTCTTGGATAAACAGATGAATGAGCTCCACGACTTCATCATTGCTAAAGAAATCAAATAATCCATCACTCCAAAGAACAACAAATAGGTCATTCTCTGATATTCCGTGACTTGTGGTGAATGGATGGGTGTAAACAAACGGTGGATTGCAGAAATTGCGAACTCGAAGAATGCCCATTAGTGCATCGTTCATTTTGCTCTACTCAAACAAGAATTAAAAGAATATCAGATAGGTGAGGACTCCCCCATGCAATGTGCAGTAATGAAAATGATTTGCTATTATATGATCCTCGACCAAAGAATAATAATAATACACCAAGTTTACAGATTTTGGGGCAAATGGTTCGGTGATAAACACCATTTAGACTTTCTTCTTTTTTTCTTTTTTAGTTGAATGTGGATCTATGCTGTATTTCTTTTCTCAACCATTATATCAGGCAAACAGACAAAGGGTTAAGATTGTCCCGTTGAGGAAATCTGTGGGACATACCCCAACTACCTTTGCATCAACAGTATGCATCATTTGACCATGGGCCCCACTTGTGCAAACTAAGGATTCAAGGCTACAAATAATATACATGTCCTAGTGTTAGGGATCATATACTCTCTGATATTACCTTTTTCAGGCAACTACAACTAGGACTTTTACTGGCGCTCAAAAGCGCTGGTAACGCCCCAAAAGCGCCGGCACTAGTTTTTCGGCCCTTGCTGTCGGTAAAAGATTTGTCGACGCTTGTCTGAGCGCCAATGCTTGTATTGCTTGTATTTCTAAAGAAGCGCTGCTAAAGTCAAAAAGTGTCGGCAAAAATTAAATGAAGCGTCGGTAAAAGTATTCCAAAGCAACACTTTTAATCATGGAAAAGCGCCAATAAAAATCTATACAAGTGCCGATAAAAGTTTTCAGAAGGGCTATATAGATCCCAGCACAGGCCAGTAAATTTTTTTTACATAATTAAATTGAAACTTGTATTTGTTAAATATTTGAAACATAAAAAATGTTGCAATACAATTAAAACTGAATATTAAACAAAATTTATATTACTTCACAATAATATATATATATATATATATATATATATATATATATAATATTTACAACAATAAGTTGAAAATGGTCTTGAATAAATAAATAAATATTAAAAATAAAAAATAAAAAAATAAATCCTCTAAGTGGTCTACTCCTAGCACGAGTGGCGTTATAAGGGTGAAGTTCTTGTAGGCCTAAATTTAGACACAATTGATTAAAGTCCTGCACAAAAGGGACGAAAAAAGAGTCAAAAAGTAGCATTCAACGAAGATAAAATAAATGAATTAAAAAATAAGCCATTAGTTATAAGGTTGAAAAAAAAGTCATTAACAATATAACAATAAATCAACATAAGTAGAAACATGGCATCTAACAAGGGATTTCATTTTGCACCTTACAGATCAGGCCCTCCATGCATCACCATGAAAGACCATCACTAGTTAGAATTGTTCATCATCATCTAAGTCTTATCCCAACTAATTGGGTAAGCACCATTTAAGTCAACTCAGTTATTTTAATGGTCAAGTGGCACAGGCAACTCAGTTGTTGTTTGTGCATGTTTAGAGTCTTTGCTGGCCATGGTCTTTTTCCATGAGGCCTAGCCAACACTCTGTTGTATTATTATGTATGTGCTTTAATTAAGTCAAGTTTACTCCAAAAAAAAATAAAAAATCTTAGCGTTATTGATTATATTGTTGATTGTATTGAACAACTAGGTCCAATATTAATACATAATGGTTAGATCACATCAGGTCAATATGAGTTGCATGTTCCATGTATGAAGGTAACACTCACCATCAACACTGGATTAGCTAAGCAAAACCTTCAAACCATGAAATCTGCCTGTTTTTGTTCAGAAAAAAAAAAAAAAAAAAACTTGCCTATACGTTCTGCTCCTTGTATATGGTCATTTAGTCAATCAAAGTTTGCCAGATCAAAATCAAGAAATCTATGAAAGAAATACTTTAAGAAAACAGTTGGAATCAAACTTCGGGAGGCTTTGATGATATGTTAATAGCTGGTATTAAGGCCAAGGCCACTTTTATAGTGATAAAAGACAGCATTAGGTTGGTCTAAGTGGCAGGAATTATTTTAACCAGCTTACCAAAAGCATTTTAATTTTTAATGGAGTGGTTAAACTTCATTAAAGATGAAGAAGAAACTTATAAAAACTGAATACTCCTCCCAACAAACAACAACAAGAATTACCTCAATCGTTTTTCCATTCGAAATTGTGACTATATCCCCAGGTCTCATGCCAGTACTGCTAATCATGTTCTCACAAGTAGCAACAATGAAATGAACCTAGAAAATACAATTTTGTTACCCATATTTAATAGCATGTCATGTCAATAGACCAAATAGATGGGATAAGGCATAGATGAAGATGATTGTGACTTAGTGGCATGCCATGCCACTTTCAACTTCTAGAAATTGCATCGACACTCGTGAATTTTTGTCAACTTGCCTCTACTCATGGCGGCTTTATTTTCCCTATGGATTTTGCTACGCCTAGAGTTGCTGCAGAACCTCCCATATCAAATTTCATGAGCTCAATAGAACAACCTGGCCCTATCTTAAGGTTATAGCCACCACTGACAACATAGAAAACAAAGAACAATCAATAATGCTTATAAAATTAAGAACCCTCACATTTTATATATTGCAAAGTAGCCTAATGAAAAAAAAAAAAGAGAAGAAGAAAGAAGACTATCCAGCAAAAGAATGACTACCTTTTTTTGATGAGTAATCAGAGTTTTCTTTTTCCCACAACTATCAAATATATTGTCAAGGCAAAGAAGCCTTAATGTCTGACCTGCAATAATACAACAGCAAAAATGTTAATTCACATGACCATCTCAGATCCTTGTCCCGCCTATTTACAATCAGTTGGAAAAAAAATACTGATATATGAACAAAAGATCTAATTAAAAACAGAAAGCAATAGTCCATGGAAATTAAAATCCATTGATACCAAATCTTTTACAAGTTTCTGCTTTCATTGAATTCATCACAGAATGCATCGCATGATCACAAAACAATTAATATCCCATTGGCTTATTTCCTGGGAATGATGGCCTGTTCCAAGTGGTTTGAGATTAGTAAAACACATGTAGAAAAAGATGGACACGTTGCATAGGCAATCCATGTTGAACACGACTTCTAACATGCTTGAATGGATTTGTTTTGATTTCAGTCCATCTTTGAGTTGACATGCAATGTGTTCAGGGGGGATTATGCCCCTCCTAAACCCTGTTTACTCAATAACATTTCTTAATTAACAAAGAAAAAGGAAAAAGAAATCCAAGATTACCCATGCGAAAAAGGGAAAAGGCATGAAGATAAGTGCTGGTTACTTCTTAAAAAGTTTCGGTTTAGACATGAATATGAATATATAATTCAGTAGCAGGTGAAAATGATACTTATGTTTTAACATTTATCCAAGGACTTAAAAATAAACACATGCAAGCATACCTTAATCTGATACATTCCTAGTAGCTTTGCTAGAGAAGTAAAGACCTGTAATGTGTCTAAGGAAATGCTGGACTGCATATGAAGTAACCCATGCTTACGAGGTAAGAATGACCAAGTAACCCATTGAGAATATCAATCCAGGAATAGAAGTAACCCATGCTTACAAGGTAACATTACTTGCTTATGTGGAGGCATGTGCGAGAGAGTACGCATGTTATGCAACCTGTCAACAGTATCATGTAACAAACTAGCAGCAATGGATTCCCAATCCAATTCCTAGCAAAAAGGGTCCATGATCAGCCTAAGTTAATTTAAGGGGTTGTTAGCAACACAACCGGGAGGGAAATTTTCATGAAAGATAGGCGAATAACATCAGCAATGAAAATCATCATTGATTCATAAAATAAACTAGTTTCTGAAATTTCATCACTTAAGCTCTCCTAGAATTCGTGCAACTTCAACAGGATGAATGATAAAAGGCTTTGCACTTTGTCTTTTTTGTCCATTACGAGCTTCAAATGCCAGCCGCAGTAACCAACAAGCATATCTGCAAGTAATCATTGCTCCCTAAATAAAGATTATGAGCAGTAGTTTTCCTAGATAATAAACAGCTGGATAAAGTATGGCCCAGAGACCAGAATAAGAATATTAAATGCAATAGGACCTATGCCCAGGATTCACCTTCAAAGCATTATTAACCAACTTTAATTCTTCTGGTGGAAGTTATTCAATGGTCAGTTTTAGGTCCTAAACGGTCAAAGAAAAGAAAAGATAAATAAACTATAAGGCAGTAGCAAAAAAATAGATCTATTTCTACATCTCAAAAAAGCCAAACATTAAAAACAACATGGAAAGGTCTGTCTCTTTGTTTCTTATTATTCTAGAGAGAAAATTTTTTGTGCACAAATACTAGCATGCAGCTATGAGGCTATCTGGAATCATCTAGAAGCCCGCATTTATTTATTTTATTTCCTGTTGCACCTGGGGAGATCGGTCACTTTAAAGATCTTGGACTCACATCTGGAAATACAATTTTAAATTCAACTGTTCCAGACTTGAGTTGCATTTGTGTGTGATTATATTGAAGATTTGGCCACAGATCTGAAGCACAAATCTAGATCCACCATGTACGGTGTACTCGATCTGACTTCTGCACCTTTCTATTGCATCAATTTGCCATCTTTTGTGGAGATTTGGATCCAGATCTGAGATTTAAAGATCTAGAACCAGAATCTGAAACTTGTCTACATCAAGTAAGGGGTTCAGCAAAAGTCATCCAAGTAATCAATACAATGGAGACAATCAGCAACATAAGTTTAGAATTATGGAAGTTTCAAATATTCATCGAAAAAAATGTGGAAGTTTCAAAGTTAGCAAACCTTTTTTTTTTTTAAAGTTAGCAAACCTCCACAAGCTATGAAAATGGTGCAATCAACTATAAATTTCAGAATAATCTGGTAATCAATTTTTTTAATAATCATTAGGAAGAAAACATGATTACAGAACATGTTCTAACAAGCAAGTAGTTCCAAGAGCCATCACTAAAGTTTCATTTCCAAAAAGAATAAATAAAATCACTGTCCTAAACAGTACCTCACCATAAACCTTGTTGATCCAGGGTCGCCTTGTCTACCTGCTCTACCACGAAGCTATTAAAGAATATTAGATTAAAAAATTAATTCAATATAATCATAATCTTTGACATTATCTGTGAGGAAAGAAAAGGAGCAGTAACCTAAACAAATAAATGTTGAGGTGAAGCAATCAACTGGATGGGTTTTATACTCACTACAAGGAACATGGTTGGTTGTAATTTTGGAAAGATCCTCAACCATATGTTTCACACAAAAATGAAATGAAGAATGTAGAGAAAGTTTTTTCTTTTTCTTCTTCTTCCTTTCTTTTGCATTGAAAGAATTTCAGTTTAAGCCATGCTTAAATCCAAGGTTACTTTAAACATGAGGAATTTAAATTCACAAAAAATATTGTTTAATTTTCTAAGTTGTGAATCAAATATTTCTTAGTGCAAGACTTCTTTAATACAATGGAATATCAGAGAAGTGAAAAGAAGAATGAAGAAAATGTAAACTTCTCTGTCCTTCTGCATATGCCACTTTAGTGTCCTTCCTGCTTTTGTATTTCCTTTTCGAATAACACAAAAACGACAGAAACATAGGTCATAAATCAGAGAAATGAAGGGAAGAAAATGCAAGGAAAAAAAAAACTTTCAGTATGAATTTTAAACTACACCAGTCAACTCCAAAGTTAATTTCTTATGTTATAATTCTATCGTCCTTAACACTACCATTATTATTTTTGGATTGGATTTTGCAGGATGGCAGGCTAGAGTTTCAGCAGATTATATTTAATGAAGGCTTTACATGATAACTGAATCCAAAGCCCAAGGTAAAAACCTATTTGTCTCAATCCAGAACCCACATTGCATTTGCATGCCGGACATGCTCTTGGGTCTTGTACTTTTGTTTTTTTGATATCAACATTGCACAATTTGGAGGGTTTTAACAACAGATGGATGGGATTGATGGGTTTTATTTCTTTTATTTTTGGATTCTTTTTGTCACTACAAAACATACGGATAGCATAGCTCATTTTCTTATATGAATGAATTGGTTGGATGGAACATTTAGCTTCTTATCTGACATAATGTATTAAAATCTACTTCAATTTTCTATTGTATCTTGATTTTGAGTAATATTTCTTTCTATCCAGAACAACGTGTAAGGAAAATAGGGAAAGTTAAGAAAGAGAATTGATCATCTACAGCGAATGTATGTTAACTTAGCTTGCAGTCTCGCCATTCCCACTTACACAGAACATGCCATCCATGTAAACGGCAGGTCCCACAATGAAAGATCACCTGGTGTAAAAACCAGGCTCATCCACTCAGCAGGAAGACTGCACCATTGAAATCCATGGATGTCAATGTTCAGTCTCAGCATACAGATCTTCATGGTGGGCCTGTTTGTTTATATGGCTTGTATGCCCTTCACAAGAGACACTTAGGGAAAGATGGTTTGCATTCTCTAAGCAAGCATGCAACAGGCTGTAGTGGATCGGTTTCTAATTTAGAATGTCATTTGGGTAATCTAATTTTTTAGCCTCTAACCCTAATAATATTCACGTCCTCTTTTCAAATTTATTTTTTTTAAAAAAAAAAAAAAAAACCATTCTAGGTTTAGATTCGCATCCAAATGTAACTGGACCCCAATTTGATTCCCTTTTGTCTGAATATGGGTCAGGTACTTTGGGTATCCATAAACATAGTGCCCATTGGCAGCCATACACAGCTATCTCTAGACCAAACACACAAATGCAATATTTTTTTGGTTTAATAAATAACACTCTAGAGGTTAACTATTTGCCCTTCTAAATTTCTAATACTCTTTAAAGGCATTCTTGATTGTATCTTTTAGCACCTTACCTCTTTGATTGGTTGTGTTGATTGGTTCCTTTACAACCAGATGCTACCAAAAGATATGCATGCTCCTAAAAGAAAAATTGGACCGAGCCTTGGATCTCCCATTTGATCATACATATCAGAAGTTATGCTCTGAATCCTTTGTTTCAATCTCTTGCTTGAAGACAGGATGCCTTGGGCACCCTTTCACCCGATTGGATCAGCATCCTCTGGACTAAGCTCTGGAGTCTTTGCTATCTACATGAACGAAAACATATCAATTAACACATCCTACAGATGGTATGGGAGGAAAAAACAGAAGCATCGCAGAGAATTTCAGGTAGAGCGCATCAGATTTGTTGAAGTAATAGTTAAAATATCTTTAAGTCTTACAACTCCTAAAACTATCATAATGCAAACATCCCAAAAATGAATCGTGCAAGAAGTGATTTGAAGGATGATGACACGAATTAAACAAGCATGAAGTGAACAATTAATTTCAAAATATCAATGTAAACAATTTAATTTACTTGTAGGATAAATTTTGATCTCAAAAGCATGCTCGTGTTTATGAATGTTACTTACAAAAAAAGGAAGATCCCTAGAGTCTCCATCCTTGATTATCTGTGAAATCCACTGAATTATCTACCAGTAAAATCAAGAAACGACATGATCCATCAGAAAAACACAGTAAGTAATAAAGGGGAAATTTACTGCATATAAATTTTTTTGGTATGAAATATATAATTGAGGCCATTTACATATTCTTTGGAGCATTAAATTTGATAACACAAAATTCGAAAACCAAAGTGTATTGTCCCATGCATATACCTTTTTGTAGACATCACTAATGGAGATGCCCTCCTTTCCTGGCATACTTGGAATTTCTAAGAATGATATGTAAACTTGCTCATCATGCTGGAACTGAGTCTACAAAGATAAATGATAAAAGTTAAATCATATGAATCCCACAAAGAAACTAGTACCATCGAAATTGCAGGCCTCTTCATAATCATAATTGATGATGTGTCAGATTATATGACCAAATCATGGTTTTTGGGGCTTCCGAAACATGCTCATAGTTGATGTTTGGGTCAGCATGGAAAACAGAACCTGCATTGAGTGGGCTGCTTTTTCCCAATGTAACAAGGCAGAAAAAAAAAATCAAGAAATGAAATTGCAAGATATGGAGAAATCGATAAAATTCGATTCGTTCTACATTAGATAATGAGAAAAATCAAGTGATAAGTCCAAAAGATCAAAAACATCAGGCCATGCTAACTAGAAAATGATGGTTGAAAAAAAAATAATTCTTACCTTTATATAGATAACACTAATCTTTGATCAGCAAGGTACTTTGCCATGTAATCATAGGCTCTCACCATATTAAGTTTACATGTGCCCTTTTTTTGTTTCCATATACTGTGAATTGATGCACTTGTGGCAATTAAAGTTCCATATACTGAAAATCCACTGAATTTAAAAGTTGATTGTACTATACACTTAAATTATATAGCACATTTACAGGAGTTTGAGTTTAATTTTGAAATCAACTTTAACATCCCTAGTTAGTTTAGGTATGTGATGTTTGGTAAAGTGATTCTAACAAGTTTGTTAAAATACATACTTCAAGCATCAGATGGGCCACAAGCATAAGATTACAACTAAGCAACTAACCAACATTTATAACCATTGATTTACATTAGCATTGATATAATTTTAGTGATGCAATCAAATCTAATTATTTTGGGATATCATTAGTGGATTACTTATGTAATAGATTAGTAGTGACACATATTACACATACAACTTCCCTACCTTTAGAAATGAGTAAAAAAACATAATAATAAAAATAAAAAAATAATAAATAAATAAAAAGAGAGAAAAAAGATGGTTAGCAGTCCAAGTAAAAGTGAAGATTAATAAAACCTTAATCAACCCTACAAATGAAAAATGGACTAAGAATACCTTTAATAAATCTCTCCAAATCCCAGGTGGGTTGGGTTTCAAGGGTCAAATCCAATGTGAACATGCTCATTCGTAATATACCTGACTTTAATCTAATCCAACCAAACAGTTGAAACCTACTAATTCGATCAAACAAAATCAGTTTAAACCTGGTGTGATAAACTCGCATTCCATGTTGTACCTCCCATCATAAGGAAAAAAACCTAGAAATCGAACAAATGATGGTAATAAGAATGATGATAACTATCGATCATGTACCTTACCTTCTGTGCAAAACAGATCATGGAAATAACAAAACCCTATAAATCCAAGGAAGCGAATGATCCAGTAAATCTCCTCCTGTAAAACCCCAAATCCAAACAAGTAAACAAAACCATTAAGATCCAGAGAGAGAGAGAGAGAGAGAGAGAGAGAGAGAGAGAGAGAGAACCATCGAGACCTTATTCGCTCGCAGCTCTCTTAAAACTTGGAGCAATCTCAAAGCCTAGGAGTTTTATGAGAGGAATGAGATGCAGAGAGAAGGATGGAAGGGAATCAGGAGAGTAGAGGGACGGGAGAGAGAGAGAGAGAGAGGGGAAAGGGAATCGGGGGCGTATGGGGTGGGAGAGAGAAAGAGGGAAGGGAATTAGGGGCATAGGGGGTGGAGGAGAGGGGGGGGGGGGGGGGGGGGGGGGGGAATCGGGGGCGTAGGGTGAGAGAGAGAGAGATCAGTTTAAACCTGGTGTGATAAACTCGCATTCCATGTTGTACCTCCCATCATAAGGAAAAAACCCTAGAAATCGAACAAATGATGGTAATAAGAATGATGATAACTATCGATCATGTACCTTACCTTCTGTGCAAAACAGATCATAGAAATAACAAAACCCTATAAATCCAAGGAAGCGAATGATCCAGTAAATCTCCTCCTGTAAAACCCCAAATCCAAACAAGTAAACAAAACCATTAAGATTCAGAGAGAGAGAGAGAGAGAGAGAGAGACATCGAGACCTTATTCGCTCGCAGCTCTCTTAAAACTTGGAGCAATCTCAAAGCCTAGGAGTTTCGTGAGAGGAATGAGATGCAGAGAGAAGGATGGAAGGGAATCAGGAGAGTAGAGGGACGGGAGAGATAGAGGGAAAAGGGAATCGGGGGTGTATGGGGCGGGAGAGAGAAAGAGGGAAGGGAATTAGGGGCATAGGGGGTGGAGGAGAGGGGGGGGAATCGGGGGCGTAGGGTGAGAGAGAGAGAGAGAGAGAGAGAGAGGTTTATATATATATATATATATATACACACACACACACACACACACACACACACACACACACACACACACACACACACACACACACACACTTGCGAACACTCTTTATTATACACAGTGCCGACAAAAGCTAATCTCCACCATCGTCTATGGGCCATATTCTTATAATGCCAACTTCAAATGCATGGGTTAGTTTCATCTTTCCTTTCACTCTTCCTTGCCTGCACTGTATCTCATTATCAACAGAATAGAGTTTCTGTGAGTTGGATGGCTTTTAATAAACCATTTTCACAAGTCGCCAGTACAGCTTGGCTATCACTGAAATTTAGAATGTACATGTCCTTCCCACGAAGAAGCACAACAAGGACACAAGATCCAACACAGACTAAATCAGGTCGATCTTCCACTCCCTATTCAACCATACACATGAAATCATTCTCAGCTTGGGCAAGGGCACGACGAAGGAAATAGATAGCTCTAAGACAGAAAGATTCACATGAGAACTCCTCATCCAGATAATGGGGAAGCATGGTTGATTTGCTTTCAGCGTTTGAAGTCTCAAATTCATTGGATAAACCACTTTTGACAATGTTGCCTTTTAATGAACCTTTAAGAGAACTTCTTTTAGATGAACCGGCTTGCTGCTTGGTACGCCACTTTAACAAATACAGGTAAAACCCAATGTTCTCGTACAAAGTTCCTGGCAGAATGTTAGCTACATCCTGCCCATTAAATCCATCATACACCCCACAAAATAGCCATCCATTTTCTTCAGAACATACAGCTTGGACTCGGTCTTCCCCTGCAGCTCCACCAACCATTTGGACATTCATAACATTAAGAAAGCTTGACGATTCAATCCTTATAGGAACGCTTATGGGTCTCAATAAGATTCGATCTCTTTCGAGCACATCATTCTCTGTCGATATGCTGCCACCTAAGGTAGACATGCTGCTATGGGAAGGAAAATGATACAAAACCCCTTTTTTTCACAGAATTTCCCTTTGCCCTTTATATATATATATATATATATATATATATATATATATATATATATATATATATATATATATATATATATATATATATATATATATATATATATATATATATATATATATATATCAGAGAAGTCTCAAACTGTGCATGCAAAAGAGAGCCACATATATCAGTTCCCAATGGAAAATGCACAAAAGATAAAGAGAGGAAAGGAGATTCCACCTTAATTTCTTTTAAGATGACAAAATAGGCCCACAATCAAATGATACAAAAATATGTATGTTTCAGTATGATTGAACTTAGAGAATGGCTTGGCTACTTTTGACCTGTAATGGCGACAAGTACTAAAAGGAAGCCACCAAACACCCACCCTGATTAATAGAAACACCCAGTGTTTGAGTTGCTAGTGTGGCTACAAATTTCGCTGGCCAGAGATAAAGATATAATATCGTTATCACCGATAACTAGAAATTCGGGATAAAAGGGAATAACATGAGGAAAGCGGTGGAATTTTTCAATGAAACTTCATGACAAGCCTAAATACACATATTTGCATATTTAGAAATAAATAAATATATATATATATATATATATATATATATATATATATATATATATATATATACAAAAATAATTGCATTACATAACTGTAGGGCCCACTGTGATGTATGTGCCTTATATCCACACTGTCCAGCAAATATCACAACTCCTTTTAAGGCATGATCAGAAAAATGAACAAGATCCAAATCTTAAGTGGACCATACCACATGAAACAAACCATTGTGATTAAATCACCACCACTGAAAACTTCATGGGGTCCACCGGAATGTTTATTTTCCATCCAATCTATTGATATGGTCACAAAGACATGGATGAAGAGACCACACAAATATCAACATAATCCAAAACATTCATGGCCCATGAGAAATTTTATTGGTCAATTACCACTATTTCCCATATATATGGTCCACCTAGTATTAAGATCTACTTGTTTTTTTGGAGCATGCCCTAAAATGAGTTTTCAAAACAAATAGATGGAGTGGATGTAAGGCACATGAATCACAGTGGGCCCCATGGTTAGGGATTCCACCCACCTTAATGGATACATACCCATTAAAGTTATGCTTGACTTGGGTGCGACCACAAAACATCAATGTGAGTGGGACGGTGACCGTAGGGCCCACCTTAATGCATGCATTGTATATCCATCTCGTTCATCTATTTTTCCAGCCTAACTTAGAGTGTGGTCCAATAAATGAAGAAGCAATTTTAGGTGAATCATACCACAACAAATAGTTTGATGATTATCCAACCTATTGATAAGGCTAAACAAACCATGGATGAAAGAAAAACAAATATCTATTTGATCTAAAACTTTCGTGGCGCACATGATGTTTTTAATAGCCAATAATCATTGTTTCCTATGGTGTGGTCTACATGAAAATTATATCCGCTTCATTTTTTGGACCATGCCCTAATTTAATCTGAAAAAATAAATGGACGGCATGGATATACAATGAATGCATAGATGTGAGCCCTACGATGAGGGTCCCACCCACATCCTTGGTTCCGGGTGTCACGCCCCAAACCCAAAAATCGGATTCATAGGAATCCCGATTGCCGAATCCGGTGCCGACAGCCTCCGTAGTACCCCATTCTCGGCTCCTAACATTCATATGCCAGATTCTGATCCTGAGATCCTACAAGGAGGATTTTTTTTATTTATTTATTTTATTAATGTACATTTAACCGGTGATAAGCATAACCACAAGATTACCCAATTCACAAAGGCGACATCATCATCACATATCCACTAATATAATCATTTGATTACATCACTGAAAAGGAAATACAGAAATAAAAATTCAAGCTCCAGAAGACCACTACACGCTCCAAGCTCAGCACTGCTGCAACCTAACATCACCTGCATGCATCTATCGTACATAAGATTATGGAAAGCTTAGAGGGTGGTGTAAGTGTGTGCACAAGGTAAGTGCCAAGTATTCAATACAATGCTATAATCATACAATACCGGGAAATTAGTAATCCATAAACAATACAATGTCTGAATAAGCAGAAATACTGACAAGAGCAGGAATTATCAGAGTAAGCAGAAATACTGATAAGATATAAATCATACGATAACAGAGTAAGCGGAAGTATGAACGGGTCTATGAGTCAATCAATATCAGAATACGCAATATAGAATAGTTATGCGATGAGGAGTTATAAAGGGCTAAATATCAAATGCCGAGGATGCAATACAATATACAAATCCTGTAAAGTCTATCTAGGCCATATAAGTGCAGAAACATAGCAACCCAAGATGCCATATGCTTGCGGATGTAATGCAATATGCGATGCAAATGAAATGACCATGCTGGAGTGTGAAGTCGGGATGATAGTACGTAGTATCGCAAGCTACGGGGTCCACCACAAGGGACTCCTATCCAAACCAGTCACATACCTAAATTTGGATAGTCAGACTCAACGTGGTAAACTCCTGATCTCGGGTTAGTCTCGCGCCCAACCGAAATCCTTGCCATAACGAAGGTACACAACAATTAGTTGCGCACCACCAGCCCGAGTGGATAGTGAATGAATGAGCAAGCAACTCCTACTCGATAAGTCCACATATTAATACGGTTCCTCTCTGAGAAATCACCGGGGTCTATTACACTCCAAACCAAATTGTCGCCCCATTGCACGCAACAAGGTGAGTGGAAGAGACCTCACTATCCGCCTGTAAATATCGGGCCCGGCTCGTCAATAGCGGACCCATTCCTCGAGCTGGTCAGACTCAGCCTAACATTGCCCCCTCCTCTCGGGCAGGTAAGGTCGCACCCCCTTCCAACCACCACGACACAGTGGAGAGCGCGGCCATCTGGTAATCGACACTCGGAGCTCATCTACCCACTCGGTCTAGACGTTGGAGCAACCTCTGGAACCAAGAGGGTTTAGGGACTTTCACCTAGGGATATGTATAGCACCCCATGTAGAACAGATTTTCAGTGTCCCATCAGGCCATCCACGATATGCCTGTGGAGGCTACGGCCCTGATGTCGCTAGGGCATACAGTAATCACAGCACACGATGCAAGATGCATGAGTCATACAATCCAGTCATGCATCAATCCTGCGCATACCGTGCGCTCATGAGAGACAATCTCCGCCTATCAAGGAGTCTCATAATAGCCGGCACTATGACATATGCAATGGTCAATCATATCTCATAACAGACATTCAGATGATGCGTATGGGCATGTATTATGATGTTATGCAGTCACATACTCATAATCGGTATCAACAATTGGCCTCGACAATGTGGACATCTAACCAACATTGCCCCAAGGAATGACCCTCACAGGGTCAAACACATAATGGGTCGACGGCCTCACACAATGGCCTAATATACAACACAGGGGGTCTTACTCAAGGGCCACATATACACAACAGGTGGACCCTTCTCATGGGCCTGATACATATCACAATGGGCCTTACCCATAGGCCATGAATAAATCACAATAAACCTTGCCCATGGGCCATGAATACATCATAATGGGCCTTGCCCATGGGCCATGAATACATCATAATGGGCCTTGCCCATGGGCCTAATACGTGTCCCAATGGGCCTCAACTACGGGTCGCATGTACATCATATAACTCTCGATAATTGGTCTTGGCAATCGAAATCGGCCTCAAAAATCGAAATCGGAATCGGAGTAGGCCTCAGTAATCGAAATCTGTCACGATAATTAGAATCGTCATTTGGCCATGACAATCGAAATTGATCGATAATCAGCCTTAATACTCGAAATCAGCAATCGGTCACGATAATCGGCTTCGATCGCTAATCGATCGATCAGCCACGATAATCAGAATCGGTAAATCCGTCACGTCGATCGGAATCGGTAATCGATCATGATAAACGGAATCAATCGATGATTGGCATCGATAATCAGGGTCGATAATCGGCGTCGGCCTGGATTATCGACACCGATAATCAGTAGATCAACAAAGCAGGGTCCATAAATGATCAACCATAGTATAAAGATTGGCACTAGGTCGTGGTTATATCACATCTGATAGCACGAAGCCATCCATCCACAGCGAGTGGGGCCCACTTATTTGGGTTAATTCCATGAAGAGAATGGGCCTAACAAGGCCTAAGGGAAAGTCACAATGAGGACATCTAACCGTCATTGCCCATCAATGTGGACATCTAACCAACATTGCTCCCATGGAGTGGCCCACATAAGGAATTCATACACAACGTAACGGCCACACATACATCTCATCAAACCTCGCTCATGGGCCTCACATATATCGCGTTGGGCTTATACAAGGGCCTCGAATGTGTTACAATGGATCATGCCCATGGACCTTGAATACATCACAATGGGCCTCGCCCATGGGCCTCACATATATCGCGTTGGGCTTATACAAGGGCCTCGAATGTGTTACAATGGATCATGCCCATGGACCTTGAATACATCACAATGGGCCTCGCCCATGGGCCTTGAATACATCATATTAGGCCTCGCCCATGAGCCATAAATGCATTTCAGTGGGCCTCACACGTGGGCCTCATGTACAACAAGTGGGCTGCACTACTTGGGCCTCGTATACACCAAATGGGCCATGTATCTGGGCCTAATAATACAAACAGGTGGGCCCCGCCCATAGGCCAAAATGCATGATGGGCCTCATAGATGGGTTATACCAATTGTCATCAAGTGGCTTAGACCATACCAAAATCATTTCAATAGTTGTAGGCGTAACATGTGTATCACTGTACACTATCAACCCATGGGGCTCATGGCCCATCAATGAGGACCAGCATTGCCCAAACATTGTCCATATAAAGCAGCACCATCCAAACTGTGTCCAAGTGCATCAGCACCATCCAAACTGTGTCCAACAGCAGATCCCACCATCAGGACGGCTGGGGCATACATATACATCACGTGGGTCCCACAAAAATTGCTGACGTCAGACAACAGGTGGGTCCCATCATCAAAACAGCTTGGATGCACAAATACATCACCTGGGACCCATACAACTTACTGACGTTAATGTGCACTGGAACCCCCGTCCCCGGAAGATGGACAGTTCAGGTGTAACACATTCATCGGTGTGTAGGTCCCACCGTCCAGATAGCTAAGACCCATCTAACACGGTGGTCCCATGTAAATGGATGGATGAAGGAGATTTGGGGATCACAACATTATATATATATAGTATTTTATATATAACACAGCAGGTGGGTCTCCACGTGGGGCCCACCATATACAGTATTATATATAGTATATTATATATATTGTTATTATTTAAAAAAAAAAAACAGATAGAGACATCCGGCGTTCAGATGGACGACTGGATAAAATGCACAGGCCAGGAGCCCACCGTCCCAGTAGATCTAGACGGACGGCTGGGATGGAACATACATCTGGTAGATCCCACCCATCCACTGACGTCATCAACAGCTATTTGGCTGGTGTGTGGGTGGTGTATGGGGTCCACGTAGATGGACGATTTGGATATTATACATCTTCACGTGGGGCCCTCATAAGTTACTGACGTCAGTACATCAACTATATAGCTGGTGTGGAGTCCATGTAGATGGACGGCTTGGATGAACTGTTGGGTCCCATGGAAGTAGCTGACGTCAGACAGCAGTGATGTATCTGGGTGTCGGTGTACACCAGCCAATCTCTCCCACCGTCCATGGATTGGACGGTGAGGATACAACACATCATCTAGTGGGCCCCATGTGATGGAGGGGGCACGTCGTCCAAGTGGGCCACATCCAGCGACCACACGTGTCACTAAGGTGGGCCTTGCACGGATGGACGAAGTGGATTATGACCCACAAATCATGGTGGAATCCCACGTACGGAGTGCTACACTTGAGATTTAAATCTGCTTCCTTCCTTGAAGAACGGTGTGGATTCACACGTATATCATGGTGGCCACGTACGGCCAGGGTGCATAACGCAACAACAACGTGGGCCCCACCCCCACATGTGCCACACGTGAGGGGTGGCCCCATGTCCAGAAAAAAAAAAAATGGCCGACGGTTGAGATACAACATACATCTCATGTCAGACCTTGCTGACACAACACTGTAGCAGCAGCAACTGCATACTGAGTGGGACCTACCTTCCTTGCTTGGACGGTGAGCGTACACCACATATGTGAAGTGGGGTCACGTGGTGGGCCATCCCACGAACGAACGACATGATTTAAACACATATATTCAGTGGGTTTCTACCGTCCAGAAGGTTGGACGATGTGGATATGAAACATACACTTGAGGTGGGGTCCATGTGGTGGCCCAGGGCCCCACTAACCAAGCTAATATTTGTGTTTTCCATCCAACGTCCAGGCAAGACGGACGGCCTGGATTCAACATATGCACAAGAGGGCCTCACCATCAAGATTTACTGGACGTTGTGGACCCAACACATACATCATGTGAGTCTTGTTGTGGGCAACAAGGCGGACCCCTAGATGGACAGCGGTGTGGATAAAATACATACATCATAGGTGAGGTCCACAGCACCGTCCATCAAGGTAAACCATCACACAAGAAAAATGAAAAATAAAATAAAATAAAATGAGAGAGAGAAAGAGAGAGAGAGAGAGAGAGAGAGAGAGAGAGAGAGAGATGAAGATCCGAGTAGCAGAGGGACCTCGCCACTATGGGCCCCTCATACAAATCATACATAAGATGGGTCCACATATGTGGGCCCTCAAATTTCAAAATCAATAGATAAAAGCACCCACCTTATGATCTTCGTCTTCCTTCTCCCACCAACGCGTTCAAGAGCTTCAAGGGACGGACTTCAACGGTTGAGATTTGTTTTGGAGGGTGGGGATGAGAGATAGGAAGTGGGCCACACAAACTTCTCTCCTCTCTCTTGGGAAGCCATGGACAATTCTCTCTTGCTTGGGAGAATGGGAGAGAGAGATGAGAGAGAGATGATGGGAGAGAGGGAGGAGTGGTGTGACATAAGAGGTAAGGTAATTGTTGACTTTTGGGAGTACTTTTGTACTTGGGAATGGGGAGAGTAATGGGTTGAATGATGAGTGTACTTTTGACAAGTGAGGTGATTGATGTGATGGATTTTCTCTGGATTTGCAACACGCGGCGTTTTCTTCAAACTGAACGCGGGCCCACATCTCCTGGCCTGGGTATCGCCTCGGCGCGAGAGACGCACCATCAGAACCGCGGCGACGACGCGGTCGGTAGGGTACAAGTCTCGGGTTGAGTCGACTCGGGTTAACGGCGTGTGAATCAGGGTCGCGTGCAAATGCCGGTTAAGGGTCGAGGTTGCTGGGATTCGATTGGGAAGACCGCGAAAGTCTACCGAACGATACGGTCTAGGATACGGGTCTTACACCGGGTCTCACTCAAGTCTCGCTCCAAAATCGGAGGCGGAAGGCATGTGTGCCATGCCACCTATCTCTTTGGTGTGTTGTTGTCACCAAGTTCTGTTGGCCCCACCATGATGCATGTGTTATATCCACACCGTCCATTCATTTCACATGATCATTTTAGGGCATTGGAAAAAAAATAAGTCAACTTAGAATCTCAAGCGGACTATACCACAAAAAGCAGTGAGGACTGAACGTCTACCATTGAAAGCTTCTTAAGGGCTTTCAAATTTGGATCTACTTAATATTTTGCATCAGTTCATAAAATGTTTGGTAAAAATTGATGTAGCGTGTGGATATACAAAAAATGCATCAAGGTGGGCCCCGCACATTAAGGGTAACATCTGCTAAAGTATTACTGGCGTAACACCTAATCCACTTCCCTTAATAAACGGATTGCATACTAGGCATATGATAGTGTAGATTTTGTGGGGCCCAACATGATTTGGATGTCTTATCCAAACCGTCCATCATTTTTCAAAGGAAATTTTATGGAAACATGCAAAGAATCAAACATATTAAAACCCTAGGTGGACCACACCATGGGAAACAATGTGAATTGAACGCCTTCCATTGAAACTCTTTCGGGGCCACAGAAATTTTGAATCAAGCTGATATTTTTGTTATCCATTCATCCTTGCCTTTGTATCCTTATAAAAAGGTTTGATGACAAATAAACATCAATGTGGGCCCTAGGACGGTTTCAACAATGGAAATCATTATTCTTATTATTTCTTGTGGTGTGGTCCACTGAAGCTTTGGATATGCTTCAATTTTGGGTTTAGGCCCTAAAACGAGTTGGGAAAAAGGATGGATAGCATGGATAAATCACATACATTCAAGGTGGGCCCAAGAGAGTTTACTCAGTACAATAAAGTGTACCGAGTATATCAGTACGCAATTGGCTTCCACCCTTCGAAGCTTAAAAAAATCATCTGCAGGGGAAGGAATTTTGCCTAAGAAAGGGGGATTTTCAAAAGGGAGATTTCATTTACACTGAAAACTCTCCCATCTCAGAAAGGGGAATTTTTGACTGAGGGGTTCAAAACCCTAAATCCAACCCAAATCGGGAAGAAATCCCCAAAATCCTGAAATTTTTTTCCAAAATCATCCATCTTGTGAAAGTCTTCCAATTTTAAAAAGAAAAGGAAATTTTTGAGATTTTTCTTACCTCTATCAAACAAGGAGCTATCAATTGATGTCAAATTCTCTTCTTCCGAGTTTTGATAACCAGGTATTACTGAAATCAAAGATCTTTTTATTTTGTTAACTTTTTTTTGATTTTTACGTATTTACACAAGAATACAGTCGATATTTTCGTCGAGAATCCAAATTATCGACAATAACGAAAATTTCACAGATATTTCATCAATATTCTATAGAGAAACAAACTTTGGGATTTCAGTGTTACCAGTGTAGTGACACCGATATTATCAGTGATATTTCAATAATATCGCCGACAATTTAAACACTGGAAACACCCACCTTTTCCACATTTGGAAATACAATAGTTCAAAGCTACACTTACATAACCAAAATTAGAAATAGAACTGCACCTATCAATCCAGATTTTCTTGGTCTTGAAAATGTCCAAGTTGACCTGCAAACAAAGGGGAGGCAAAGGTCACCTAACAAGCAACAACTTGCAAAACAATGGTTCAAGGGATTGTTGTTTTCCTTTTTAGTTTGTAATTTTGTGCTATCTTAGCATGTCTTTTAATAAATTCATTGTTATCTTTCGAAAAAGAATGATAGAAGAAAATACATCAAGGCACAAGTTAATGGTGTCATGCAAAATGGAACACACAGCAACAAACACATTTCAAATATGCAAAATGGTGTTATGTTCATTAATGGGAACTGTCAATTATATTTGCATTAGCTCATCATTCCATGTAATGTATTCGCACATATTTCAAGTTAGCTTGCACACATTTCATTTGCAGAAACAAAGAGTGATGCTTAAAATAAGTATAGTAAGTGTTTCAGAGCAATTGGAATATGTAATTCAATAGCTTAGAATGCTTCCCATGTAGAAGAAAATCTCATGAAAAATGTAAATACTCTCAATTATACAAATCAAACTAAATTATGCATGGTTAAATTATATCTTTTGAGAAGCCAATTTTATAGGTAATGTGGAGGTGAATCTACATCCTCTCTTAAACACAGCTATAATTTTATACAGAGAACTTCGATAGCATAATAGTTAATACACTTGTATGAAGTGGTGCATAAGGACCCATAAAACATAATGCATTGGGACCTCAGACCTGTCATGCCACATGTACATGATCTTCATTGCCCACGCATATGCGCTTAGCAAAGCACAACAAAGATATTTAAGTAAAGGGAAATTCAAAGTAAAAAACCAGTGTCCATAAATAATAATAATAAATGAAGATATTATCAGATGCATGAAAAAAAATCAACACTACAATTAGACTTGATTCAAAAATTTTGGAAGAGATTCAGGATTCTTAAGAAAGAAAATAAAAATCTTTAAAAAAAAAAAAAAAAAAAAAAACAAGTGTTTTCCTTTTCTCTCTTTTTTTTTTTAAAAAAAAACTTCTCATAAACTATATATAATCATTCATGAATAAGTTATGAATTAATCAATCATCATCGTATCCTTGTCCCAGCTTTTAGGAATCCTCTTCCGACAATCATTCAGGTCAAATGCCCTATCTTCACTCAAAAAACCTGCAATTGGTATTGTATTATGACCACACTAGATTTTTAAAGAACATCTTCCTTCGAAATACAACATCCAAGTCCATCCAAGTCCATGCAAGTACAAAGATCAAATCACTGTTCTTCAAAAGCCATGATATTAGTGTTGAGACCATCATCTCGTAAAGGATTTATTGCACTTATGAGATGAAATTACAACATTCAGGGTATAGATAGATTGAGCAAAGGATGTATGCTTTGGTATGCAAAAGAAATAGATTCTGATGTGAACCAATGCAAGCATGTGAGTATTTATGCCTATGAATAGAATTTCATTGGGAATGAAATATTCGACACAACTAACTCCAATTACTGAAGAATAAATAAAAAGGAACGACTTATGGAAAGGTTGGGCCACTCTTTCTATTACGATTACTGGTGACCATCTCAGTCACCTATCATTTGGGAAGTTACAACATACACAAATCAAAGGGTAGCCCATGTTACATAATGCATGAAATGGCAAGAAAGTGTAGTGCATGTTTCACTCTTTACAACACATCTATTGCAGGAATGGCTAAGTAGACAAGAAGATGATGTTGGAACCATGGATGTTGACGAATCTCAAGAATTGTCATCAGCTTAATTGGATCCACAACAAGGATCCAGGTGATCAAATCACTTTGCTCCAACAAAAAAAATGGCTAGGAAGGGTGCATTTTCCACTTTGATGACAAAGAAGGTGACAAGCATATAAAACAACTTGCATTTAAAAATACTGCATGTATTAACAATTAGGGATTTTCAAATCTTACAAGGAGAAGAGCTACTCATTTGTAATGTTCTTTGTGATACAACTCTCTCAATACTCTTCTGAGTTGTTGCTTCCATCTCTCCCTCTTAAATTTATCTAATCTCATGCAGAGCTAAGAAAATTCATAGAAAACTACACTCTTCCCAAATGCTTTAAGATTCTTATGAAGAAACTGCCAAAAAAAAAAAAAAAAAGGTCCAATTTCCATCATTTAATACGCACACAGAATATGAAGACAAATCAAGACAAAGTAACTTCTAATATGACTTCCCATTACCAGTCCATTCTACTTTTCTTTTTGCATTTTTTAAGAACCCAAGAATATAAGTTTTCCTAGATTTTAAGCGACATTAACTGATGTAGAGCAGGTCACGTACAGTTTCATGGCCAAGATGGATCAGAAAAGGCCCGGTCGACGACAGAAGTGATCCGGACTGTCAGACCTTAGATCGGGCGTATCTCGCAATTCGGAATGAGTTATCTAACGTAAAATATATGATTTTAGGGTAGAATGAGCTAATTTAGCCAACCAACCCCGCTATGCCAGGTTTTGCAGCCTATATTTGTGCAAAACCCCCTGATCGACGGTCATTTTCCTATTTTATTTTCATTTTTACTATAAATAGTAAGTTTTAGTTTTATTATAACTCTTCATCCGTTGGGCTTTAGGAGTTGTGTCCAAAATGAAAAGTTCTTAGAATAATTAGGAGAACTGTTTGGTGAAGCCAAATAGGACACTTACTATTTTTAGACGAAAACCTTACACACTAGTAGACATCACGACCGTCTATAAATAGTAAGTTTACTATTTATAGTAAGTCTCGGATTCTAGGAGTTTTAGTTGTAGTTTGAGTCTGATTTCTTTCCTATAGTTTGGTTCCCTTACTTAAAGGGATGTAAACTCATTTTTATTCATTCATTAATCAATTTCGAATTTTATTAGAATTTATTTCTATTCTCTTGCTTTCTTTCCTCGTGCATTTGAGAAGTCTCTGTGAGGAGTCCAGAGAAGCTCCGTGGATTCAGAGTAGTTATCCTTGAGGAAAATGGTAATCGACCACATCACGTTCATCCCTACGTCAATTTGGTATTAGAACGAGGTTTTCCCTCGGGCCGATGGCAAACAACGAAGATATGAATTAAAATCCTGTGGACGGTAATTCAGGGATTCGTTATCTTTCAGAAAGAATGGGAGCTTTCCATCGAGAGAGTCAGTTGATCATACAAGGGCTGCAGAAAACCCTCGAGCATCTTGCGGATGCACTACTTTCGCCCCGAGCCCTAAGTGGTGCTCCACCACCTCTGGTCGCTCCACCACTCGTGGTTGTTGTACGACGTGACCCCGATTATCGCAGAGCACTACCAGTGGTAAACCGTAGGGCTACACCAGATGATTTTAGATCCGGCGATGAGGACATTAATACGAGTTTTGACCGACGACCAATCCATGGAGGCGATCGTCTAGATCGTGCTGAAAGATACTATCGAGGTAAGGCTGAACTTCCTAGTTTTAACGATTTATTACTATCGAAGATTTTCTTAATTGGCTAACCGAAGTAGAGAGATACTTCGATTATATGGATGTGCCAGATCATAAAAGGATAAAATTGGTAGCATTTAAATTAAAATCTGGTGCTTCTGCATGGTGAAAATAATTACAACTCTCACGAGCCTGCTAGAACAAGGCGCCCATCGCATCATGGCTTCGGATGAGACGGCTTCTTTAATCACGATTTCTCCCTAGTGATTATGAGCAGATATTATTCCAACAATGCCAGAATTACCGATAAGGAAATCGAATTATTACAGATTACACTGAAGAATTTCGACGGTTGGCTACATGAAATGATCTGTCAGAATCTGAGTCACAGAAGGTGGCATGATTTATAGGTGGGTTGCGACAGGAAATTCAGGACCGAGTTCAAATGTACCCAGTCGGGACTGTGGATGAAGCAGTTCAATTAGTGGGGAGGGCAGAAACACAACTTGCAAGAGCACCTACTCATCCCTATCCTTCAAATCGACCCCCTATGATGGGTCCCACACAAGATCCAGTGTTGGATCGAGAAAAAGATCCGGTAGGAGAACGTCCTTAACTTCCTTCACCCACAAACTGTGATACGGGGAGCGGATCATCCAGACCTCAACGAGTAGTACGCACGACAGTGGGCCCGAGTAAGATTCCAAATCCTTATGCTCATCCAAGGTCAAACAATTGTTACCGTTATGGCCAACCAGGTCACTTATTAAACACTTGTCCTCAACGTCCTGCAGTACACTTGACTATAAATGAAGGGGGCACTGAAGATGAGGCTGTAGAAGAAGATCATGGCTTTGTTGAATATGAACAAACCATTGAAGAAATAGCAGGTGGTGATAAATTGACAAGCGAGGATCGTGGTGAATCTCTAGTTGTGAGGCGACTACTGTATACCCCACAAACGGAAGTACACCAACAACGACACAATATATTTCATACTCGGTACACTGTCAACAGAAAGGTCTGTGCTGTGATCATAGACAGTGGTAGCAGCGAGAACATCGTTTCAAGGGTGATGGTGGACAAGTTATAATTACCAACGACAAGACATCCTTCCCCTTACTCAATTGGCTGGATAAAAAAGGTGAATGAGATCAAGGTAACTGAACAATGCACTATCTCGTTTTCAATTGGTAACATTATAAAGATCAAATACTTTGTGATGTGGTCGATATGGAAGCTTGTTGTATGCTACTCGGTCAACCATGGCAGTCGGACCGCGATGCGACATATCGGGGACGAGACAATGTCTACATATTCGTAAAGGATAGTCGAAAAATATTTCTTTCCCCTATGGCACCAAAGAATCACCCTGAAGCCTCTAAAGTGGAGGGTAGTTCCCTCTCGACCATTCAGGATTTCATGAAAGAATCTAAGAAAACCGATGAGGTATACGCCGTAATGGTGAAGGGCGAGGACAATGAACCCTCAAACATCCCTTCAAGTTTAAAACTATTGCTAAATGAATTTAAAGAATTATAACCTGAAGATTTACCTGATGGATTGCCCCCCATGAGGGACATCCAACATCATATAGACCTCGTCCCTGGGGCTAGCCTGCCTAATCACCCGCATTATCGGATGAGTCCGAAGGAGTGTGAGATACTTCAGGGTCAAGTGGAGGAATTGATTTATAAGGGTCTATTAAGAGAGAGCATAAGCCCATTTATTTTTGTAACACCCCGAATTTTTTTCAACCTATAGTTAGACATCCTTAGGCAATGGGTCAATCATAACACTCTTAAAGCTCAATCCCAAAGTTTAAAAAATTGCTTTTCAACCCATTTCCTTCAAAATCTCACCTTTCATCACCTCATTCTTCAAATTTCTCCAAGTACATTCATATTAGACACAAATCCTAAAGTTTAAATGGTGAAGAACTATACTTAAACTAAAACTTATTGTAAATGGTACATACATGAATAAAATTAGATTTCGACTATTTAATTTTTAGAGTCTCATGATATATATAGTTTATTTGGATAGATTAGCTTCTCCTACCCCAAAATCATATATTATATGTTGCGTAACTCATTCTGGTTTGCAAATGAGACTCGATAATGCCTCGACGGACTCGTGGGCCCAAACGACTCAATTTGGGGGGACCCTGAGTGGGTCCCACGAGTTTTCGACATCCCGGTAGGGGGAGGGGGGGAGGACATCATCCCTAGGGTGATCCCTCACCCAACTGACCAGTGACTGGCGAGGGGCTCGCCGGTTTGGCGAGGCCTCATCCGTACAGCGGATTAGGCAGCCCATTTTCTACATTTTTCTATGCATTTTATCCAACTTTGAAAAATCATATATCCCTCGTTATAACTTTGATTTAAGTAATTTAAAAACCATATTGAAGATAAATGAGTCTAGTTTTATATAAAAATATGAAAAAAATATAATAAAATATTTAATATAGTTTAAATTATGTCATTGTGACAACTATCCGAAAATCACTTGTTGCATAGCTGCTGCCTCTGGAATTTTTAGAATTTTTTTACAACACAAAATCTCATAAAATTTGGTAAATATGGGGTAAACTTAATGATAAACTACTAGAAAAATAATTAAAACAATTTAATAACTATAAGTGCCAAATATGGGGCATAGAATGGCCCTAGGACCGTATTCTGTCATAATTAGGGTAGAATTTGGTTAAGTACTAAACTGAATACTTAGTCGAATTAGCTTGAACCACTATAAATATGAACTAAAAGACCTAAAATGAGTAGGACCACTAATGCTATGTTACCTAGAAACCTATAATCAATCTCTAAACCCAATTTCTCTTGAGAGCATCGTGAAACTTTATATTGGACCTGGACCGCACGTCGAATGTCCGACAGCGATGAACTTAGATAATTATGACCGCCTGGTTGGACTTAAAAATTACCTCAAAAATCAAGTTCAGATGATGTCCTGGGATTATTTTCTTGAGTCCGGAGCGAAGAGTGTGAGAAAAGTGAATATATTTAGAAATTAAATATAAATTTAAGTAATCTGAGTCATGTCGCTTGCGGCCCAATTATAAGCATTCTGACCGCTGGATTCTGACCCAAATACATCCATGGATCAGGGAGGATGGCCCACACATGTCAATCTACTTGTGGCCCTGATGAAGTTTCGATGACCGTTGAACTGAAACTGGTCCGCCACGGTCGATATGGAAACCCTATAGGACTGAAAACTTAACTTGATCAAGATTCAGTATCTGTGAGCTTAAGTCTGATCGCATTTAGTAAAGGGACCTCCATAAATGCTCTGTTGAGTCGAAACAAATGAGTTTTGGCTATAATTTAAGTATACCATGGCCCTGGGCCATTCCCATCAGTTCTGGGCCTATATAAGGGCCTTAAACCCTCACTCTCTCATCCCATATGAATTTGGAAAACCCTAGGGAGAGAGAAAAGAAAAGAAAGAGAAGAAAGAGAGAGAAAATGTGAGGGAATTTAGGGTGTTGCTACATGGATTCCTCCCTATTGTTCTAAGTACCGAATCCACGCTGCCGTGTCGTCGTTTCAGCAATTCTAGATACATTTTCGGGTAAGGAATCCTAACCCTAATTGGTTTTAGGGATTTGAATAGAGTGTAAGGTGAAATAGCTAACCTATTTTATGTTGTAGGTTGCCGTTGTGCCGTAGATAAAGGCTTATGGTTTAAACTAAATTCGTTACGAGTCTATCGGCGTAAGGTGCGGACTATAAATGTATAGATTATAGTTTTCAAACCTTTTAATGTCAATTAATGATAGATTCTTGACGTGGGTGCTATTTCACATGCAAAATGTGATGTCTGTTTTGTGTTTCAGTTATATACGAACCATGTGGAGTCTGGCGTATTCTTTGTAATTGTATAAAGTACCATATACGTATGAAATTTAAAAGTGTGCTTACCATGATTAACTACCATGTGTATACTCTAGCTATGCGTATAACAACTCCTTGGCGAGAAAATTCACCCTAATACATGTTTGAGCCAACTTACGTTATGTAGGCTAATAAGTGTAGTCTAAGTGTTTGTGAAAATGTTTGTATAAGTACTTAGGAGATAATACTTTAGATGGGTGTTGAGATAGGATTTTCAACTACCCTAGGGATGTGTATGATTTCCTCCATGTAAGTTGTTTAGTTTTATCGCTTTACTTATGAAATGCATGTGTATGGATTCTTGTTTATGTTGCATCTTATAACATGTTTTCTATTATGATTGGACTACTTGGTTACTCCTGTTTTGACTACTTCATATGCTTATTAGTTAAGGTTGAATGTGTTTGGGGCCATGTTATGGTCCGGGCAATCGGTAATAGGCTTTGAGTTCGTGGCTGAGATTTATTGACCACGTAGGACATGTTTGATGAACCCGAGCCATACTAGAGTTGTCGACAGTGGTTTAGCCACACGGAGTGTTCACGCACTTCATGTCGATCAACTCAACATGCGCTCGTGCTAGTCGAGCTCGTCAAGTAACCCGATTGACCCGATGTATGTTCACCATGTATGGACGCTCCTGTTTGAATCTAGGGTACCAAACTTACTAGTGCAATCCCGTCAACCTTGGTACCTCAATCCGTTAAGACTCATGAGCTGGACATGGTGGTATGGGACACTGTGATCGAGCTGTGGGCCTACGCTGGGGTGATGAGCCTCCCCGTAGTGACCAGTGAGCAACCTAGACTCATGAGCCGATTATGGTGATATGGGACACTATATTTGAGCTGTCGGCCTACTCTGATTGGTGACGAGCCCTTTATAGTGACCTTGAGTATATCCTGAAACTGCATTGGGGCGACGAGCCTTATTGTAGTTTATAGGATATAACTAGACCTATATTGATTGGTGATGAGCCCTCTACAGCGATCTAGAACTATAATATCGTATGAGATTGTCTAGGACTGATGACCCTAGAATGGATCATTGTTTGGGTATTGATATAAGGGAGATACCTTGGCTTCTCAATCTTACTTTATGAAAAGGACTAATAATAACTCGGTAATCATACTCATAAGATCCCACTGCATGTGCCCCGGGTTGAAGAGCACAAGGGGAAGAAAGCATGCCGCGACTGTAAGATGATATCACACGAGGGAGTATAGGCGAGGGCATGCATCATGAAAACATTTCATCCTTGCATTAATAAGAGTATCTAAGAATGTCTGATATGTCTGCTTTATCATTACTGCTTGACTGAATTGATAACATGTTAATCTTTGCTCTATTGTTCCACTGAGTTGATCACTCACTCCCACGTTACAGGACGGTGTTTGCAACACCAACCAGTCCCTATTTTAGTTTCAGATAATGGGTATGCTTGCGAAGCGGAGCCGGACTTTTATAATGATGAGAAGGGTTTCTCCTATATCCAGCTATCAGGCAGGTCTATGTAGACCATATTATGGTCGACGAGGTCACAGGGATGTTAATTAGACGTCATTACACTTGTTACTTTGCATTGTTGGGAACACCCATGTATATTCATTATGTTCATTTTGGAGTATATATGTATATATTTAACCTGGTAACATGTTCACACTCTAGAGACCTACAACAGTTTATATATTTTATATATCTATCACAGTCTTTCGCTTGCAAAATTTAACTGTCTCTGGAGTATGATATTCTGTTTTGGTCTAATCTCACTCATGTTTAATGCATTAATATGAACAACATTCAATCATCATTATCTATGTTACATAAGTGATGCGTTGGAACTCGAGAGCTGAGCTTCTGCTCGACCCTTGATTTTCAGGGCGTTACAGTGGTACCAACATTATTAATGCCAAAAAAAAGAAGATGAAAGCTGGCACATGTGTGTTGACAGCTGAGCAATCAACAAAATTACTATAGAATATCGGTTCCCAATACCATGGTTGATGACATGCTCGATATGCTGAGAGGGACCAAAGTGTTCTCTAAACTCAATCTGAGGAGCAAGTACCATCAGATTCGTTTCTGACCTGGTGATAAATGTAAAACGACATTCAAGACAAAGGAAGGGTTGTATGAGTGGCTGGTCATGCCATTTGGCCTATCAAACGCACCAAGTACTTTTATGCGTTTGATGAATCAAGTTCTAAAACCGTTCACTGGCTAATTTGTGATGGTATATTTTAATGACATATTGATATATAGCCAGGATGAAGCAGAGTAAAAGAAACATCTCGAGCAGGTGCTGCTAGTCCTACGAGATAACATGTTGCACCTCAACTTGAAAAAGTGTAGTTTTTTAACTAAGAGCCTATTGTTTCTAGGATTTGTTGTAATGTCCACAAGCATTCGGGTAGACGATGAAAAGGTGTGAGCTATTAGGGAATGGCCGATTCTGACAAACATTCATGAGGTTAGGAGTTTTCACGGATTGGAGACCTTCTATCATCGATTTGTGTAAGATTTTACCACCATAGTCGCGGCTATAACAGATTGAATGAAAAAAGGGTTGTTCTAGTGAACAGATAAAGCTGATAAGAGCTTTCACGATATCAAGCATCGTTTGTCTACAACAGCAGTCATGATGCTTCCTAATTTTGACAAATTGTTTGAGGTGGAGTGTGATGCTTCATATGTCAGAATCGAAGGGGTATTATCACAGGAAGGCAAGCCGGTAGCCTTCTTGTAACATCTCAAAAATCAGGGGTCGAGCATAAACTCCACTCCTGAGTTCCAGAACATCACCTATGCAACATTTTCAATGATGGATGAATGTTGTTCATATTAGTGCAGAAAACACGAGTGAGATTAGACCAAAACAACATATCATACTCTAGAGACAGTTAAGTTTCTCAAGCAGAAGACTGTGATAAATATATAAAATGTATAATTGATTGTAAGTCTCCAGAGTGTGAACATGTTACTAGGTTAACTAAATACATGTATACTCCAAAAATGGAAAGAAAAGAATATACATGGGTGTTTAAATAAAGGCAAAATACCAAGTGCATTGACATCTACTCAGTAACCATGTAACCTCGTCGATTAGAACCTGCATATAGAAGGAATCCTTCCCAACATCATAAAGTTCGGCTCTGCTTCGCAAGAAACGCCATTATCTGAAACTAAAACAGGGACTGGTTGGTGTGGCCAACATCGTCCCGTAACGTGGGAGTGAGTAATTAACTCAATGGAATCTATACAGCAATGGTTAACATGCTATCAATCCAATCAAGCAGTAATGATAAAGCAGTACAATCAAACATGTCCTAAATACTCTTATTAATGTAAGGATGATATGAAGAATGATGCATGCCCTTACCAGAAACTCCCTCATGAGACATCATCTAACGATTGCGGCATGAATCACTACCACTGTGCTCTCAAGCCAACGCCAATGGCACATGCAGTGCGATGTCATGAGTATGATTACCAAGTTCTTATTAGTCCTTTTCTTACAGCAGGATTGGAAAGCTAAGACACCTCCCTTGTATCATTTCTCAACGTTGATCCATTTTAGGGTCGTCAGTCCTAGGAATCTCATACGATGTTATGGTTCTAGGTCGCTGCAAGGGTTGTCAGGGCTATTGCGCCAATCGTTGCTCCTCTCCCCCATCACCTTATCAATACAGGCCTACTTTTATCTTCAAGACTGCAACAGGACTCGTCGCCCCTATGTAGTGTCAGGATAAACTCAAGGTCACTACAGAGGGCTCGTCACCAATCAGTGTAGGCCGACAGCAAGAATATAGTGTCTCATACCATCATAATCTGCTCAGAGTAGGGTGCTCACTGGTCACTATGGAGAGTTTTATGGCCCTAGCATAGGCCGATAGCTGTAAGACCCGTATCTTGGTCTGTACCTTTCCGTACACTTCCGCGGTCTTACCGGTCGAATTTCGGCAACCTTCAACCCTTAAACGATATCGACACACGATCCTGAATCATATGCCAACAACCTGAGTCGACTCAACCCGAGACCAATACCATAGCGACCGCGCCGTCGTTGCGGTTCCGATACCGCGACTCGCACACCGAGGCGATACCCTGGTCAAGAGTTATGGGCCAACGTTCGGTGCGAGAAAACACCGCGTGTTGCGAAAATCAAGGGAATCTCTACGATGTGTCACATCAATCACATCAATCCCATCAATCAATCACCCATCAATCCATCACATGTCAAGTACACACCACTTCCATCCCTTTTCCCAAGCAACCACAAAATTCTTCATCTCCCATACCTCTCTTACACAAAAAGCCACAAAAGTCTTCACCACCCATACCTCTCTTACACAAAAGCCTCAAAAGTCAATCTTTTCTTACACAACCATCACTCACCCATCCATCCATCACTCTCTCTCTCTCCCTTTACATCACTCTCTCTCTTTCTCTCTTTCTCATTTCAAAAATTCCAAGCAACAAGAGTCCATACGTATGGAATTTTATAAAAATCCCTAAGCTCCAAGTGGCCCACCTTCCTACCCCAAAATCTCCCATCTCAACCCTCCATTCTTCATCTTAACCATTGAAGTTGAAGCCAAGGTGCCAAGGAACCCCTAGGAGCGAGAAGATCGGACGGTGGGTGCCTCTATAGGATAGATTTACTTATTTTTATGGTGGACCAAGTGAGGCCCACCGATCCATGGTGTGGATCTCACTTGGGACCCTAATACGTGGCCGATGGACCACTTGGATCATCATGATCATTCCATGATGGGGCCATTCTCCATGGACCCCATCATGATGTTTATTTTCATTTAGAAAGGTCATCTAGACCATCCATATCGGTGGAGAATGGATCTCCACCGTTGATTTACATTTTCAATGGTCCCATGTGCAAGGGATCCATTTATTATATAATTTTCTTGTAAGGGAGGGCCCATAATTTCGGGGTCCCTCCATCACAAGCCGTGTCCCACTCTCCATGTCTCTCTCTCTCTCTCTCTCTTTTATTTTATTTTATTTTATTTTATTATTTTTTTATGCAATAGGATGGTGTGGCCCACTTGAATGGATCCCACCTTGATGTATTTATTTTATTCAAGTGGGGCCCACCTTAAATTTTAAACCCATGTCACCCATCATGTGGTGGCCCACTTCATCAGGGCCCACCATTTTAAAAAAAAAAATTGTATACTGAACCGTCCAGCGTCTGGGACGCTGGACGTTGTAAAGGAAAAAGAGAAAAAAAAAAGAAGAAAGAAAGGGAAGCTTTTGGGATGGCCCACTTGCATAGGCCCCACCCTGATGTATTGTTCTAATCCAAGCCGTCCATCCCTTTCACCATCTCATTTTAGGCGTTGAGCCAGAAAATGAGATTGAACGGAGCACCTGGTGGGCCATAGCGTCAAAGATCGCACCCTCACCATTCAAACATCATTTTCTTAATTTATTTCATTTCCTTTCATCAAAAAAATTCGAACTCTGGACCCATTTCGACTATTGCGGGCCACTGAACGCAATGGCCGGAGCAGATTTTGGCGCAGCGGGCCCCACGTGCGAAAAACCTCAAAAAAACTAGTTTTTTCCAATTTTTACAAAGGCCATGCCCTCTGCCTCCCTGACACTTGCAGCGCTGCACGCTGTTGTGTGCAGCCGTGTATGGCGGGCGGTGGCATCCAGCAGGGACCCACGCTCCAGCTGTGGGCCCCACCTTGATGTTTGTATACCATCTAAACCGTCCATGAGGTGGGTCCCATTCTCAGGTGGGCCCCCTCCAAATTTCAGGACGATCAAAAACTCAGGTGGCCCACACCACAGGAAATAGTGAATTGAATATCTACCATTGGAAGTTACTTCTGGGCCCACAGAAATTTCAGATCAACATGAAATTTAGGTTACCACTCATTTCAGGTCTAAGTGACCATATGAACGGGTTGGATGTCACCTGAGTATTTCAGGGTGGGCCCCACATGGGACCCACAGTGATGTATGTGTAGTGTGTGTGTGTGTGCTATTCCCATCGTCCAACGGACGGTGGAGCCCACAGGATGTGGTGCTCTTGTCATTGCCGTCCATCTGTTTTGATGGTGGGGTCCCCTGTCCCCTAGCCTCAGCAACTTTTGTGGGTCCCACCATTATATATGGATATATATTACCTATTATATATCTTATATTATATATTTCATAATATATATATAGTGGTGGGCCATACGTGGGACCCACCTCTATTCCCTTTTTAAATGCTTAAAAATCTATAGCAGCAGCTATTTATAGATGGTTATTTTATGTACATTTATTCCCTTAATGTATAAGTTATGGTTGTAGTTATAATGTATGTATATTACTATACATACTATATATGTGGGCCCAAGGTCCGTATGACCTTTTGAACATAATGGATTGCAAACAAACATTTCCGCGGGCCCCTTGCCAACCAGTTTGAATGACAAATAAACATTTCAGTAGGCCTCTAGGCCATGGGAGTGGACCCATTTGATGTGTTCCAAGGTCCATGGGATTGGGCCCATTTGGTGTATTTTAAAGCCCATGAGATTAGACCATTTATTGTTTTAAGGGCCCATGGGTTAAGGGTCACTGAGATGTACTAGGGCCTATGGGATTAAGGTCCATTTGATGTACTTTGGGGGACCAATTGGTGTGGCCCATTGGTCATATGCTAGACTCATGAGACTATGCTCATTCGATGCAATCCAAGGCCCACGGGTTTTGACCCATTGCAATGCACATAAGACCCATTGGTGTGGCCCATTTATGTGGCCCATCTGATGAATAAAAGGCCCATAGGATATGGGCCTTTTATGTAGCGATGTTTAAGAAAATCGTGCTTGGGATGAAATGTTGGTTTGACGTCCACATTTCGAGTGTAATGCTGGTTGGATGTCCACATTACGACTCTCCTTAAGGCCCGTTACTGGGCCGTACTTATCGTGTATTGGCCGTCCAGGTCCATCTGCATTGTAAGATGGTTCATTTTATTATAACATGTTTAGTACAGTTTCATGACTCATGATTATACGCATCATATGTATGCTTGACGTGAGGATTGTCTGATCATAGCATTTGCCTTCGGGCAGGTTGTTTATGGGCTCCCGCCTAGGCGATGTTGCCCTATATGAGCGCACGATACGCGCAGGATTTGTTGCATGACTGGATAGCGTGAATCATGCATTTCGCATTTGTGTGGCATGGGTATTATACGCCCTAGCTACATCAGGGTCGTAGCCTCCACAGACGCATCGTGGTTGGCAGGATTGGATACCGAAAATCTTTTTCTACATGGGGTACTATAGATATCCCTGGGTGAAAGTCCCTAAACCCTTATACTACCAAGAGGTTGCTCCAACGTCTAAACTGAGTGGGTAGATGAGCGCTGAGTGCCGAATACCAGTTGGCTGTGCTCTCCACTGTGTCGTGGTCAGTTAGAAGGGGGTGCGGCCTTATCCGCCCGAGTGTAGGGGGTAATGCTAGGCTGAGTCTGACCAGCTCGAGGAATGGGTCCGCTATCGACGAGTCGAGCCCGATATTGGCAGACGGATAGTGTGGTCTCTTCCACTTACCTTATTGCGCACGATGTGGCGGCAATCTAGTTTAGAGTGTACTAGACCCCGGTGATATCCCATATTTTGAGCTGTATTGATGTATGGATATAGACGAGGATCTGTATGCTTGAGTTGCATTGAACATCGCATGGCCTTGGGATGGCCGATACCATTCATGTCTTGCATCGCATAAGCCTTGGTACGGCTCATGATATTATGTTCCCATCTGCATATTCCGCATTGCCCGACATTTCATGTTCATATTACTACCTTGCGCACACACTTTCACCACCCTCTAAGCTTTCTGTAAGCTTATGCATGACCGTTGCGTGCAGGTGACGTTGGTTCGCAGCAGCGCTGAGGTAGGAGCACGTTGCAGAGCATTTTGGAGTTTTTATTCTTTACCACTGTATTTCCCTTTATGCTCATTGTACTTGTAAAGTTTTTGATCATAGTGGAAATGTAATGGAGTTCTTGGTTGTTGTTTGTGGGTTATGCCTTTGGTTATGCTTATTACGAATCAAACTGATATTTAAAATCCTCCTCGTAGCATCCCAGGATCGGAACCTAGCGAATGGGAGCTTGGAGCCGAGAATGGGGTTCTACGGAGGCTGTCGGCGCCGGATTCGGCGATCGGGAATTTTATGAGCTCGGTTTCTGAGTTTGGGGCATGACAACAGCTCAACCACGGTGTCCCATACCATCATGCCCAAATCATGAGTCTTAGGGGATCATGGTACCATGGTTAACGGGAGTTTCAATGGTAAGCTCGGTGTCTTGGATTCAAACAGTTGCGACCAAACATAGTGAACAAACATCGGTCAATCGAGTTAGTTGATAAGCTCAACTAGGCTAAGCGCACGTTGAGTTGAACGACATAGAATGCATAAGCACTCCGTGTGGCCTAACCACTGCCGAACATCCCAAGTACGACTCGGGTTCGTTAAACTCATCCTATGTGGCGAAAACAACCTCAACCACCATTTGGAGTACGATTACCGATTACCTGGACTATACAATAGCCCCAATCACATTCAATTACAATGATCCAGCATATGAGATACTCAAGGCAGTAATGGAGTAATGATCCAAATCATATAATCAATTGAGCATGTTACGTAGTACAATATAAACATGAATCCACACTTATGCATTTCTAAATAAAAGCAATGAGTATGAAATAAAGTATATGGAGGAAGTCATACACATCATTAGAGTGGCTGAGAATCTTATCTCAACACCCATTTAAAGAATAGTTTACAAGTATTTATTCATACAGATCTATTTACAAACACTTAGCATACACATTGGGTCATACATGTATGTATTAGTTAGCATACGTATTAGGGCAAGTCCTTTCGTCAAAGGGTAGTCACCCATACAATAATCATATATCCACTACAGATTGTCATGGTAAACATGAATACAAAGTCTATACTCATTCAGTCATTTTCACATACACTTAGGCTACACATACTAAATACATATCATATGTTGGCATATCATGTATTTGGACTAAACCTTTAGCCCAGGAGTTGTTACACATACATCTAGCATGCATAGACGGCAGTTAATCATGGAAAACACAAATTCAAATTTTATACGTTTACGGTATTTTCTACAAATACGAGGAATACAGTATATTCAACATAGTTAACGTATAACTGAAAAGTAAAACGGACAACACTTTATACATGTGAAATAGCATCCTAGGCAAGAATAAATCATTACTTAGCATTGAAAGTCTTGAAAACCATAACCTAAACGTATATAGTCCGCACCTTAAACCAGAAAATGCAAAATGGATATGATTCAGACGATAAGTCTTCATCAACAGCGAATACGCTACCTAAGGCATGAAATAGATTAGCTATAACATCATTAGAACTATTCTAGGCTTCAAAATAGGTTAGGGTTAGGATTTCTTACCTAAGAACAGAGTTGAAATCGCCAGAATAGCGATGTAGAAGGA